>CM062499.1:43433150-43540650 GCA_031479575.1 Coregonus ussuriensis
AAAACCTGCTCCAGAGCGCTCAGGACCTCAGAGTCTCTGAATGTCCTTGAGTGGCCCAGCCAGAGCCCGGACTTGAACCCGATCAAACATCTCTGGAGAAACCTGAAAATAGCTGTGCAGCGACGCTCCCCATCCAACCTGACAGAGCTTGAGAGGATCTGCAGAGAAGAATGGGAGAAACTCCCTAAATTCAGGTGTGCCAAGCTTGTAGCGTCATACCAAAGAAGGCTCGAAGGCTGTAATTGCTGCCAAAGGTGCATTAACAAAGTACTGAGTAAAGGGTCTGAATACTTATGTAAATGTGATATTTAATTTTTTAATTTTTATAAATTTGCAAAAATGTCTATAAACCTGTTTTTGCTTTGTTTGTGTGTAGAGGAAAAATAACAATTTAATCCATTTTAGAATAAGGCTGTAACGTAACAAAATGTGGAAAAAGTAAAGGGGTCTGAATACTTTTCGAATGCACTGTACATATTTGTATGTTTAGTGTTGAGAACATGTGCATATTTTCTAAAGGTCTATCTTGATCAAAACATCTGCCTCTCACACAGAGCTCTAGCTTGGCTTCCTGAACTCGTTTGGAACTCGCCGTTTCATCTCAAATTCATATTGTCCAGCTATGACCAAGAGAAAGTGTTTTTTGTTTAAAATCTATTATTTGATTAATTATTTTAGATTAATGGCTATAAATCAATCTCTGAATGTGCTGTAGTGATGAAACTCTCCCCTGCTGCGCTACAATGTAAGGATTGCAGGCATGTGCTTTATCAGTTGCTGTGACATAGGGCTCAGCCAGGAGTTGATGGACAGTCGGAAGAGGGAATGAAATGGTAGAATGGGTTCAAGAGGTTTCAGATTTCACATCCTACGTCACACAGGCTGACAAAATATGCTACTGTGTCCGTGGGAACCAGGGCTATCGTTCAATGCGTAGCCATTTCGATCTACGGTGTCCACAGATTGATTTATAAGCAGAGACGATGGTCAGAACCGGTACCAGAACCACGAAGGTCCCCTAAGCAGGTAACTTTTACATCTAATTAAACTAATACAATTTCTCAGAGAAAGAGATGAGAAGCTCAGTTCTGGTGACTTTTTAAAAGGAAATTCTACTCCAAAATGAAAGAAAATAAAATTACGTTGACAAATAAAATACCTCCAGAAATGAGCCCCAAAACATATTGGTAATATTATGGATTACAATTATTTTATAGCCTATGCATGGTCCATATTATCAGGTGTGCTATTAGCAAAAGCATTATCACCTGTAGCCCAACTGATGCAGTATTGTGGCTATAAATAAAGTGGCTGAATCTTGGGGTTGCCTATCTGCATTTATCTTTTTGGGCTAATCATTAGCCAGATCACAAATGTGATCTTTTAACTATACTGAACAAAAATATAAACACAACATGTAACGTGTTGGTCCCATGTTTCATGAGCTGAAATAAAAAGATCCCAGAAATGTTCCATACGCACAAAAAGCTTATATCTCTCAAATGTTGTGCACAAATTTGTTTACATCCCTGTTAGTGAGCATTTCTCCTTTGCCAAGCTCCATCCACCTGCACAGCCCCATGTTGCATGGAACTGTGCATAATTTCTGGAAGCTGAAAATGTCCCAGTTCTTCCATGGTCTGCACATTCACCAGACATGTCACCCATTGAGCATGTTTGGGATGCTCTGGATCAACATGTATGACAGCGTGTTACAGTTCCCCCCAATATCCAGCAACTTCGCACAGCCATTGAAGAGGAGTGGGACAACATTCCACAGGCCACAATCAACAACCTGATCAACTCTATGCGAAGGAGATGTGTCACGCTGCATGAGGCAAATGGTGGTCACACCAGATACTGACTGGTTTTCTGATCCACGCCCCTACTTGTATTTTTTTAAGGTATCTGTGACCAACAGATGCATATTTGTATTCCCAATCATGTGAAATCCATAGATTAGGGCCTAATTAATTTATTTCAATTGACCGATTTCCTTATATGAACTCAGTCAAATCTTGTTGCGTTTATATTTTTGTTCAATGTAGTTAGCATCCTATTGATGAATGTTATGTCCCAAAATACTGTTAGGGTAACTTGGGTTAAATCACTACCTGGGGTAACACGCCCCCTGCCTGTGCTTCTCACAGAAACCAGTTAATAAAATAGAAAAAATCCCCCAACACGTTCCCTGGTTTCCACTAGCAGTGCCTACAACTACGATTTTGAAGTCGACGTCGGCAACCTTCCGTCCCTGCTCTGGATCGAGCGGGGCTTCTCCATCTGTCGGAGGCCTGCATCCTGTGAAGCGTGGGAGTGGGCGGATTTCCTCATCCTTCTCGCCAGCTGTGATTTTGGGAAGCTCCATGGTAAGAAATGTGACCGTTCCTGGTGCAAAAACAATGTCCTATCCCGGAGCTCGAGTAAATGACATTACTAAGCTGCTCCCGAATGTACTATGTCAGGACGTGGAAATCGATTCTATCGTAGTCCATGTGGGTTTTAATGACATTATGAAGGGCAGCTCTGAACAGTTGAAACTGGATTTTAAAGAGCTGATTGACTCTCTGCTAGACACTAACAAAAAACCCATCATATCTGGCCCTGTGCCCTCTCTGAATCGTGGCGTTGAACGTTTTAGCAGGATTCTTGCTCTTCACAACTGGCTACGTGATTATTGAAGCTCAATGGGTGTAACTTTTTGTTGACAATTTCGAAACCTTTTGGAAACAAAACACGTTTTATAAATCATTTGGGTTCCTGGATCCTTTCACAGCATTATTTGACTGCGTTGAGACAATGATTTAACAATGACACAATCCCAGCTCAGCTAATCCCTACCATGTGACACAGAGTTGTCAAAATGCTTCAGCAAATGTACATTACATCAGGGGCGTCGGTATACACAATATAAGTAACCTAATTGATGGCCCTCTAACTGCCCTGAATGCCTCTGCTGATCCTACAGCTATTGTATTCAGTAATCATGTGCCTAAGAACCAGATTTATACTGTTAGCACTGAGCCGGTGTGCCCGAGGAGGAAGTCCACTGTGTGCAGCTCACCCTGCACTAAAATAAAGAAAATGAGCACATCTACTGCTGCTAAGCTTCCCAGTAAAGCAATAAAAACAAGTAAGCATCCCAGAAGAAAGGTGCTCAAAATAGCCCACGTTAACATATGTAGCTTAAGAAACAATGTTCATGAAATCAATAATTTGCTAGTAACAGATGACATTCATATTCTGACTATCTCTGAAACTCACTTAGATAATACCTTTGATGATACAGTTGTAGCAATACAAGGTTATAACATTTAAAGAAAATATAGAAATGCCAATGGTGGAGGTGTTGCTGTTCATATTCAGAACCACATTCCTGTGAAGATTAGAGAGGATCTCATGTTAAATACTAAGTAATATGGCTACAGGTTCATCTGCCTCACCTAAAGCCAATTCTGGTGGGAAGCTGCTATAGACCACCAAGTGCTAACAGTCAGTATCTGGATAACATGTGTGAAATGCTTGATAATGTATGTGATATCAATAGAGACCTATACTTTCTGGGTGATTTAAATATTGACTGGCTTTCATCAGGCTGCCCACTCAAGAGAAAGCTTCAAACTGTAACCAGTGCCTGCAACCTGGTTCAGGTTATCAGTCAACCTACCAGGGTAGTTACAAACAGTACAGGAATTAAATCATCAACATGTATTGATCATATCTTTACTAATGCTGCAGAGATTTGTTTGAAGTATCCAAATCCATTGGATGTAGTGATCACAATTTAGTAGCCATATCTAGGAAAACCAAAGTTCCAAAGGCTGGGCATAATATTGTGTATAAGAGGTCACACAATAAGTTTTGTAGTGATTCCTATGTTGTTGATGTAAAGAATATATGTTGGTCCATGGTGTGTAATGAGGAGCAAACAGACACTGCACTTGACACATTTATGAAATTGCTTATTCCAGTTACTAATAAGCATTCACCCATTAAGAAAATGACTGTAAAAACTGTTAAATCCCCATGGATTGATGAGGAATTTTAAAATGGTATGGTTGAGAGGGATGAGGTAAAAGGAATGGCAAATAAGTCTGGCTGCACAACTGATTGGCAAACATATTGCAAATTGAGAAATCGTGACTAAACTGAATAAAAATAAGAAGAAACAACACTATGAAACAAGGATAAATGACATAAAGAATGATAGTAAAAAGCTTTGGAGCACCTTAAATGACATTTTGGGGAAAAAGGCAAACTCAGCTCCATCATTCATTTAATCAGATGGCTCATTCATCACAAAACCAACTGATATTGCCAACTACTTTAATCATTGGCAAGATTAGCAAACTTAGGCATGACATGCCAGCAACAGTTGCTGACACACATCCAAGTATATCTGACCAATTATGAAAGACAAGCATTGTAACTTTGAATTCCGTAAAGTGAGTTTGGAAGAGGTGAAAAAATTATTGTTGTCTATTAACAATGACAAGCCACCGGGGTCTGACAACTACTGAGGATAATAACGGACGCTATTGCCACTCCTATTTGCCATATTTTCTATTTAAGCCTACTAGAATGTGTGTGCCAAGGCTTGGAGGGAAGCAAAAGTCATTCCGCTACCTAAAAATAGTAAAGCCCCCTTTACTGGCTCAAATAGCTGACCAATTAGCCTGTTACCAACCCTTAGTAAACTATTGGTAAAAAAAATGTGTTTGACCAGATACAATGCTATTTTACAGTAAACAAATTGACAACAAACTTTCAGCAAGGACATTCAACAAGCACAGCACTTACACAAATGACTGATGATTGGCTGAGAGAAATTTATGATAACAATATTGTTTTGTTAGACTTCAGCGCGGCTTTTGACGTTATCGATCATAGCCTGCTGCTGGAAAAACGTTATGGCTTTACACCCCCTGCTATAATGTGGATAAAAAGTTACATGTTACATGTGTACAGCAGAACACTTGGCGTGTTGTGGAAGCTGGGCCGGGCAGAGCAGATAAAGGAGATGGTGATTAATGTTTGTTCAACAGTTAGCCCAGGTTTCTTCTGCAGAATACACAACGAAGCGTCAGTGGGACTACAGATCCTTTCAACAAAGATTATGAAGTTGCTCAGATTATCTGTATGTGAGAGGGAAATGTTATTTAGGAGGAGGTTGTCGGGTGAGGTCGTCGGGTAAGCTTGGCTTTATACATAGTTTGGGCTTTGTCGAGTAAAGCTTAAACTATGTATTTAGATTGTAGTTAGGTATTGTAGGTAGTTATCGTGGGTTGTTGTATGTAATTATTGTAGGTTAGTATTGTATTCGGCTGAGCCTGGTGAAGCATGAAGCTAGCTAGCTAACCCACTACCTGGACTAGCTGGCGGGTAGCTACTGGCAACTATTAGCAACGGTATAGTTGTTTCACGCCTGAGAGTGCCTGTAATTACGCCAGCTGGCTGCCTACAATAATTACATACAATAATGCCTACCATTCAGCTGTTTTCTAACATCATTGTCTGAACCGTTAACGTTAGGTAGTAAGTGACTACTGTGCTTGAAATTTAGCTAGCTTGTTGCTACCTGGATAGCTACTAGTAAACAATAGCTGGAACGACCTAGCGAACAGACGCGAACTGGCTGAGTCAATTCAGCGGCTAGCTTTGCACTTGGCTAGCTAACAGTAGCTGCTAGGGGTAAGTCATAACCTACATTTGTGTTTTGTTTTTACATATTGGTAGCCAGAGTCGTTCAAGGAATTCGGGACATGGGTGACTAGTTAACGTTAGCTTGGCTCTCTCTGTGTGTTCGTGCCGTGAAAGGAGGGGTTTCTTCTTTGTCTGAAAGCAATGGCTAGCTAGTATGCTAACTATTCTAGCTAACTAACTGGCTGAATAAGTTGATGACGGACTCGCTCAAGCTGTCGGGACTATCCAACAACGTTAGACACGGACAGGAACGATCTGCTTGGCGTGTTGACACACTGGTGGTTTGTTGTGGCCGAGTATTGGTGCTAAACCGTGTTGTTGGAGTCCGGCATGCTAGCTGGCTGTGGCGTCTTATGACTAGGTGCCCTGGACGATTTTCACGGAAGAATACTGTACCAAGTTAGCTAGCTGAATAAGCTAAGTTAGTCTATTCCTAGAAAACATTGAACCGCTGTAGTTTACAACAATTATAGTTTCTGAGGTGGAAGTTGGGAGAGTTATATTTGGGTGTTGTGGTGAGGGAGGCCCCGCTCTCTCCTTTCCCAGATGTTTAGTTCATTTCATTCCGATCTCCTTTGCATTATTGTAGCCATTTTCTGCAGCCTGTCAACTATGCCTCTGTCTATCCCTGTTCTCTCCTCTCCGCACAGGCTATACAAACACCTCACACCACGTGGCTGCTGCCTCTCTAACCTGGTGGTCCCTGCACGCACCACCCACGTGGAGTTCCAGGTCTCAGGCAGCCTCTGGAACTGCCATTCTGCTGCCAACAAGGCAGAGTTCATCTCAGCCTATGCTACCCTCCAGTCCCTCGACTTCTTGGCGCTGACGGAAACATGGATTACCACTGAAAACACTGCTACTCCTACTGCTCTCTCCTCATCTGACCATGTGTTCTCACATACCCCGAGAGCATCTGGTCAGCGGGGTGGTGGCACAGGAATCCTCATCTCCCCCAAGTAAACAAGATGGCGTATTGAATAGAAATCGGTACAAAACACCTCAAGATAAAAACATAATATTCAAAATCAGTAAGTTAGACTAAATATTAGCATTTCATATATTCGCAGTTAATATAATTCAATCTGGATAATAACAGAAATAAGATCATAAGGCTAGAGAAATATATCGACAAATATTACTACAACAAGCAACACCCAAACATGACTGAAGACAAGCGTGGAGAGCCGATCCCCAAAAGAAAACGCGACTCATCGACAGATACAGATGATATATGCTTTTCACCACTAGGTATGGTAAGTGTGGAAAGCGACCTGTTGAAGTCGATAAATGACAAATTGGGCATATTAGAACTGGTCAGTAAAGACGTAAAAGAGTTGAAAGCGAGTCTTCAAATGAGTGACGAAAAAGCTTTGGTAATGGAGAAAGAAACCAAAGAAATAAAAGTGACAGTCTCTAAAATGGAAACGGACGTTAGGGAATTAAAAAAGGAGAACAATCTTCTGAGAGAAGCCTTACTAGACATCCAAACTAGATCGATGAGGGAAAATCTAGTACTTACGGGTATTCAGGAAAAGGAGGGAGAAATAACAGAGAATATTATGAAGGACTTCCTGCATACAGCGCTACAAATCCCACTCGAGGCTGTCGATAAAATCCAACTCGAACGTGTACATCGTTTCGGAAAAAGAGGACAGAAATATGAGCGCCCAATCGTTGCCAAATTTGCTTTTTTTAAGGACAAAGCTATGGTGAAAAGCCTGGGGAAAAGACTTGCTGGCACGAAAATAGGCATGAATGATCAGTTCCCGAAGGAGATTGTAGAAAGGCGCAAAGTTCTGTATCCAATCTTCAAGGAAAACAGATTAAAAGGGAAACGTGTTGCACTAGTGGTGGATAAATTATATATTGACAACCAAATGTTCAGAGACACAAAGACTACTCCATGGCTATTCTAAAAGTTGTAATGGAGGAGTCAAATATTGGAGCACCTGATACTAGCAATGATAGGGATTGTAATATTAAATAATATTTATAGTAAGTATAGTATTTTATAAATGGATAAAACTATATAACAAGCAGAATAATACATCTTTATATACAAATAATTAGAACATGGATTTTTTGGCGGGAGGTTGTTGTTTTGGCGGATGGTTGTTGTGGTTGGTCCTGTGTTCTCTCTGGCGTCCTTTCCCCCTTGCAGCAGATGTGGATGCGGGTGCGTTTGCACGCTCGGCCCATTTCTTCCGCAGTCAACCATGTGGTGTGCATTTTTGTGTTTGAAAAGGTACGGCGTTAAGTGAGTGAGAGGGGAAATGGTTGCATATCCCAGAGCCGACCGGGGGTCTATGAACAGGGGTAGTGAGAGAGAGAGCTTTCAATTTTGTGTAGATGAGGGATATACATTTTTAAATATAGTATACATCTAATCTAATTATTCATTGTCCTATCATGATGGAAAGATCCCTAACCCTATAACCTGGACACCCACCTGAGCGACCCATACACCAAAGAGAAGTTCCCATCTATTTTATGGACCTGCTGTGAATATGCAGCCTAAATAGAGAAATAAATGCGGTCAGAGACCTACTTGAGCAGCACCGCCCCCTCAAGATTCTGAGCCTGCCTGGCAGGGTTGGTCCTACAAAGCCAGAGCCCCCTGATGGGAGAGCATAATATACAAGGAAATTCTCAAAGCTGCTAATGAGAACCTTGACGACATTTTACCTAGCCGGTGGGGATTCCGGTGGGGTACGCCCACCCAGGTAGTGGCAGTGCTGGCAACACTGGCTGCAGTAACCCATGGGGAGGGGGTCACACTCGGACAATCAGAGAGGGGGTTTATCATTGTGGCCCAGGTGGCACAAAATAATCAAAGGTCTGACCGCATGGAGATGCTTGGGAAAATGGTTACAACAGGGGATCAGAGTGTTTGTGTCTCAGGTGAAGAGGGTGGATCTGATCTCCATCACCTAGGACTTGACATAGATTAAGTAGATTAATCAAATCTCACATTGTTGTCAATTTCTGCTCAATTTGCATGCTTTCTCAATCAGCTTTAACTGTATGTGCACTCGTAGATCAAGTTATTTCTCAAGTTGGGCTCTGGGATATAACAGCCGTTGAGTATCGGATTTTATGGTGGATTGTGGAGGAGGGGGGTTGAGTGTGTTGGAGTATGTGAGTATGTGCGTGTGTGCTGGTCTGGCATCTGTTGTGGGGGGGGTGGGGATGTTGGGGGGGGGGGGTATGGGATGGACCGCGGGAATTATTTGCTAGGATAATAATTGCTTGTCAATGAATTAAATGTAATACAATGGCAATCCTGGTTATATGTTAGAATCCTATGCGTGAACTGCCGACATTATTACGCATATTAATTGATAATGATGGAAAATAGGATATGCATAATAAAAAAATAAAAAAATAGTTATATAGACATATATATATAGAGGTGAAAGCATTGGAAATGCTTTTGGCGGTTAACCTGCTTCTGTTTTGTGGGTGGCACTGTGTGCTGTTTTCGATGGATGGGTCCTGGCCTCTTGGGGCCTTAGGGATACGGAGGGACGTGGGGGGGATGCTGATCACTGGGATGACGGCTCAACTTGGGATGGGGAGGGGCTTTAGCGGGGGAATTAGTGGAGAACAATTGAAGGGTTACTCCGTAGCAATGCAGATATCACGGTACAGCTATATGGACACTCAATCATTACGCTATTTTTTATTGGTAAATTTACAAACATATATAATGATAAATAGACTTGAAACTTGTATCTCATTATGGTGTATGGTGAAATAAGTATAGCCAGTTATAATTGTAATGGCTTAGCTGATAATAACAAAAGAAGAACAATATTTACATGGCTCAAAGAGAAGGAATATAATATCTATTGTATACAGGAAACTCATTCAACAATTCGAGATGAAGTAGCGTGGAAAAAAGAATGGGGAGGGGAAATATACTTCTCCCATGGGCAAAGAAATTCAAAAGGGGTGATGATATTAATTAATAGTAATTTCGATCCGAATGTGCAAATTGTCCAAATAGATACGCAAGGTAGATGGATTATTTTAAATATGGTATTGGACCATAAACAGATATGGCTCATTAACCTTTACGGACCAAATAATGATGATCCACAATTCTTTGACAATATATATAATAAATTATCAAGCCTGCAAGCAATTCAAGACAATATTATTATGGTGGGGGATTATAATACTGTTTTAAATAGCTCAATGGACCGAAAAGGAAATCACACCACAAACAATCACCCACATGCTCTTAAGGAAATTGTGAATGTCATGGATACATTAGAACTAGTAGATATATGGAGGCTTAAATATGCTGATCTAGTGAGATATACATGGCGGAGACTGAATCAAGCTAGTCGTCTTGACTTCTTTCTTATCTCATTCTCGTTGGCACCAAAAGTAAAAAAAAGTGTTGATAGGGGACAGAATGCGGTCGGACCATCATATAATAGGCATATACATTACTCTGACTGAATTTCCACGTGGGCGAGGATATTGGAAATTTAATCAAAGCCTATTAGATGATAATTTATTTATAATTAGAACAAAGGAATTTATAACTGACTTTTTCCAACATAACATAGGTACAGCGAATCCCCTCATTGTATGGGACACCTTTAAATGTGCCTTTAGAGGCCATGCAATTCAGTACTCATCTCGAAAACAAAAGCAATTTAGGTCAAAAGAGTTTATACTAAGAAAGGAAATAGAAAGTCTAACAGAACAGATAGATGGCAATAAAAACTGTAACATAGAGGCTCAGAATAAATTAGAGGAAAAACAAAAAGAAATGGAAAAACTTATTCAAGAAAGATCAAGTGTAATATATTATAAAAATAAAGCAAACTGGATGGAATATGGGGAAAAATGCACAACATTCTTTTTTAATCTTCAACATAGGAATGCTACCAAAAATAACTTAATGAAACTGGTTACAATTGACGGAGTCACCCATAATTCACCTAATGATATTTTGAAGGAAGAAACAAAGTATTTTAAGCATATGTTTTCTTTTCAGTCGCCTTCATCTCCTCTAACTGAAGCTAATTGTAGAGATTTTTTTCCTATTGATAATGTCAAATTAACAGCCACACAGAAAGACTCATGTGAAGGTGAAATTACAGAGGAGGAACTTCTGGATGCAATTAAAGACTTTAAGTCCGGGAAAACTCCAGGGTTGGATGGCATACCAATCGAGGTATACCAAACCTTTTTTGATATACTAAGAGGACCGTTATTAGCATGTTTTAACCACTCCTATGTAAATGGTAGATTATCTGACACTCAAGAAGAAGGTCTGATCTCATTATTACTGAAACAGGATACAAGTGGAAAATATAAAGATCCAGTCCATTTACAAAATTGGAGGCCCCTTACACTTCAGTGTTGTGATGCAAAAATCCTAGCAAAATGTATAGCGCATAGAATTAAAAAGGTATTGTCGGATATTATTCATTCTAATCAGACAGGTTTTTTACATGGAAGATACATTGGAGATAATATAAGGCAAGTATTGGAAACAATAGAACACTATGGAAAATATGGGAAACCAGGCCTGCTATTCATAGCAGACTTCGAAAAGGCATTTGATAAAGTTCGACTGGAATTTATATATAAATGCCTGGAGCATTTCAATTTTGGAGAATCTCTTATAAAATGGGTCAAAATCATGTATAGTAAACCTAGGTGTAAAATAGTAAATAATGGCTATTTCTCAGAAAGTTTCAAACTGTCAAGAGGAGTGAAACAAGGTTGTCCACTATCGGCATATCTATTTATTGTGGCCATCGAGATGTTAGCTATTAAAATCAGATCCAATAATAATATCAGAGGATTAGAAATACAGGGCTTAAAAACAAAGGTGTCATTGTACGCAGATGATTCATGTTTTCTTTTAGATCCACAACTAGAATCCCTCCACAGCCTCATAGAGGATCTAGATACATTTTCTAACCTCTCTGGATTACAACCAAATTATGACAAATGTACTATATTACGTATTGGATCACTAAAAAATACAATTTTTACATTACCATGTAGTTTACCAATAAAATGGTCTGATGGTGATGTGGATATACTCGGAATACATATCCCAAAGGAAATAAATGATCTCACTTCAATAAATTTTAATAGAAAGTTTAATAGATAAGATCTTACTACCATGGAAAGGAAAATACCTGTCAATTTGTGGAAAAATCACCCTGATTAACTCTTTAGTATTATCCCAGTTTACCTATTTGCTTATGGTCTTGCCTACGCCTAGCAAACAGTTTTTTAAATTATATGAGAAAAAAATATTCAATTTTATTTGGAACGGCAAGCCAGACAAAATTAAAAGAGCATATTTATATAATGAATATCAATTCGGAGGACAGAAATTATTAAATATTAAAGCATTAGACCTATCACTAAAATCTTCAGTCATCCAAAAGTTATACTTAAATCCGAACTGGTTCTCAAGCAAATTATTAAGATTGTCTCACCCACTGTTCAAGAAAGGCCTTTTTCCCTTTATTCAGATTACAACCTCTCACTTTCAGTTATTTGAAAAGGAAATAATCTCCCAAATGTCACTATTTCTAAAACAAGCCATAGAAAGTTGGTTGCAATTTCAATGTAATCCTCCAGAAACGACAGAACAAATAATGCAACAAATATTGTGGTTAAATTCAAATATACTAATTGACAAAAAACCTTTATTTTTTGACAGAATGTTTAAAAAAGGTATAATCTTCGTAAATGATATCATCGGTAGGACTGGTGGAGTTATGTCGCACATGCAGCTAACAAAAACATATGGAAATGTCTGCTCTACCCAAAATTACAACCAAATAATTGCAGCCTTACCGCAAAAGTGGAAGAGGAAAGTTGAAGGGGGAGAAAGTAAGGAACTTGTCTGTCGGCCTTGCATTAAAGAACATAATTGGTTAAGGAAAACTGTGATAAATAAAAAAGTATATCAGTTTCACTTAAGGACCAAAGGATTGACAGCAGTCCCATATAGATTGCAAAATAGTTGGGAAGAGATCTTTGACGTACCGATCCCATGGCATAGTGTTTATGAACTGACACGCAAAACGACACCGGATTCAAAAATTAGAATCTTTCAATTTAAATTATTATATAAAATTCTTGCTACCAATAGAATGTTATTTATATGGGGGATACAATCTTCCCAGCTCTGCAGATTTTGCTGTGAAGAGATAGAATCATTAGATCATTTGTTTTGGTTCTGTCCATTTGTAGCTTGTTTTTGGACACAGGTCCAGGAATGGCTAAAGGATTGCAATATTTACCTGGAACTAACCTTGCAGATAGCATTACTGGGTGATCTGAAAAGTCATAGTCAATCAATCAATAATATAATAATACTTTTAGCAAAAATGTTTATTTTTAATTCACAATCTGTAGAATCAATGAGAATAGAAAGGTTCAGAACTTTTGTAAAACATCACAGTATGGTTGAAATATATATGGCAAATAGAAATCCTATATGGATGGTGTTAAGAGATAGATGGGAGGTATTGAATAGAGTTGAAGGATGGGACTAATAACAAATAACAACAAATAATAACAAAGATAGCTAATAATGTAAGCTTACTGTGTCCATAATAAGTATATAGGTTGTATGTTGGGAGCTTTTGGGAAAGAGCACAGTTAGAAAGATATGGCATTTAGAAGCAAACCGGATGGACATCATGAAAATGATCGGAGAGGTTGAGAGTAGAAGAAGTTTAGGAGCAAAAAAATGGATATGTGTATGTATGTGTATGTATGTATATATATATATATAAGTAGAGGCCTGGGCGTTGTTGTTCACTAATTTACTCCAAGTAGGGAAAGGATGGTGGGGTTGAAAAGTAATAAAGGGGAATATATATATAAAAAATAAAAAAAAACATGGGGGATTGGAAGTGATGCAGACAATTACATTGATAGAAGATACAATCTATCTGCAATATTAAGCTGATCCATCCCCCCCCCAAAAAAAAAAAAAAAAAAAAGAAAAAAAAAAAAAAGGTGGACATTCTCTATTTTTCCCCTGACCCATCTGTCTATCTCCTCATTTGAATTCCATGCTGTCACAGTCACTAGCCCATTTAAGCTTAACATCCTTGTCATTTATCACCCTCCAGGTTCCCTTGGAGAGTTCATCAATGAGCATGACGCCTTGATAAGTTCCTTTCCTGAGGATGGCTCACCCCTCACAGTTCTGGGGGACTTCAACCTCCCTACGTCTACCTTTGACTCGTTTCTCTCTGCCTCCTTCTTTCCACTCCTCTCCTCTTTTGACCTCACCCTCTCACCGTCCCCCCCCTACTCACAAGGCAGGCAATACGCTTGACCTCATCTTTACTAGATGCTGTTCTTCTACTAATCTCACTGCAACTCCCCTCCATGTCTCCGACCACTACTTTGTATCCTTTTCTCTCTCGCTCTCCTCCAACACTACTCACTCTGCCCCTACTCAGATGGTAATGCGCCGTCGCAACCTTCGCTCTCTCTCCTCTTCCATCCTATCATCTCTTCCCTCTGCTCAATCCTTCTCCCTCCAATCTCCTGATTCTGCCTCCTCAACCCTCCTCTCCTCCCTTTCTGCATCCTTTGACTCTCTATGTCCCCTATCCTCCCGGCCGGCTCGGTCCTCCCCTCCAGCTCCGTGGCTTGATGACTCATTGCAAGCTCACAGAACAGGGCTCCGGGCAGCCGAGCGGAAATGGAGGAAAACTAGACTCCCTGCGGACCTGGCATCTTTTCACTCCCTCCTCTCTACATTTTCTTCATCTCTTTCTTCTGCTAAGGCCACTTTCTACCACTCTAAATTCCAAGCATCTGCCTCTAACCCTAGGAAGCTCTTTGCCACCTTCTCCTCCCTGCTGAATCCCCCCCCCTGTGGATGACTTCGTCGACCATTTTGAAAAGAAGGTTGACGACATCGATCCTCGTTTGTTAAGTCAAATGACACTGCTGGTCCTGCTCACACTGCCCTACCCTATGCTTTGACTCCTTTCTCCCCTCTCTCTCCAGATAAAATCTTGCAACTTGTGACGGCCGGCCACCCAACAACCTGCCCGCTTGACCCTATCCCCTCCTTTCTTCTCCAGAACATGTCCGGTGACCTTCTCCCTTACCTCACCTCGCTGATCAACTCATCCTTGACCACTGGCTATGTCCCTTCCGTCTTCAAGAGAGCGAGAGTTGCACCCCTTCTCAAAAAACCAACACTCGATCCCTCTGATGTCAACAACTACAGACCAGTATCCCTTCTTTCTTTTCTCTCCAAAACTATTGAGCGTGCCGTCTTTAGCCAACTCTCTTCCTATCTCTCTCAGAATGACCTTCTTGATCCAAACCAGTCAGGTTTCAAGACTGGTCATTCAACTGAGACTGCTCTTCTCTGTGTCACACAGGCACTCCGCACTGCTGAAGCTAACTCTCTCTCCTCTGCTCTTGTCCTTCTAGACCTGTCTGCTGCCTTTGATACTGTGAACCATCAGATCCTCCTCTCCACCCTCTCCGAGCTGGGCATCTCCGGCGCGGCTCACTCCTGGATTGCGTCCTACCTGACCGGTCGCTCCTACCAAGTCGCGTGTCGAGAATCTGTCTCCGCACCACGCGCTCTCACCACTGGTGTCCCCCAAGGCTCAGTTCTAGGCCCTCTCCTATTCTCGCTATACACCAAGTCACTTGGCTCTGTCATATCCTCACATGGCCTCTCCTATCATTGCTACGCAGACGACACACAACTAATCTTCTCCTTTCCTCCCTCTGATAACCAGGTGGCGAATCGCATCTCTGCATGTCTGGCAGACATATCAGCATGGATGACGGATCACCACCTCAAGCTGAACCTTGGCAAGACGGAGCTGCTCTTCCTCCCGGGGAAGGACTGCCCGTTCCATGATCTCGCCATCACGGTTGACAACTCCGTATGTCCTCCTCCCAGAGTGCGAAGAGCCTTGGCGTGACCCTGGACAACACCCTGTCGTTCTCCGCTAACATCAAGGCGGTGACCCGATCCTGTAGGTTCATGCTCTACAACATTCGGAGAGTACGACCCTGCCTTACACAGGAAGCGGCACAGGTCCTAATCCAGGCACTTACTGCAACTCGCTGTTGGCTGGGCTCCCTGCCTGTGCCATTAAACCCCTACAACTCATCGAGAATGCCGCAGCCCGTCTGGTGTTCAACCTTCCCAAGTTCTCTCACGTCACCCCACTCCTCCGCACACTCCACTGGCTTCCAGTTGAAGCTCGCATCTGCTACAAGACCATGGTGCTTGCCTACAGAGCTGTGAGGGGAACGGCACCTCCGTACCTTCAGGCTCTGATCAGTCCCTACACCCAAACGAGGGCATTGCGTTCATCCACCTCTGGCCTGCTGGCTCCCCTACCTCTGCGGAAGCACAGTTCCCGCTCAGCCCAGTCAAAACTGTTCGCTGCTCTGGCACCCCAATGGTGGAACAAGCTCCCTCACGACGCCAGGACAGCGGAGTCACTCACCACCTTCCGGAGACATTTGAAACCCCACCTCTTGAAGGAATACCTGGGATAGGATAAAGTAATCATTCTACCCCCCCCCCCCCCCCCCCCTTACCCCCCCCCACCCCCCCCCCCCCCCAATAAAAAATAAAAAAAACATTGTAAAGTGGTTATCCCACTGGCTATAAGGTGAATGCACCAATTTGTAAGTCGCTCTGGATAAGAGCGTCTGCTAAATGACATAAATGTAAATGTAAATGTAAATGTAACAGAACACAGAGGGTGTTCTTTAATGGAAGCCTCTCAAACTTAATCCAGGTAGAATCAGGAATTCCCCAGGGCAGCTGTCTAGGCCCCTTACATTTTTTTCCATCTTTATTAACGACATGCCACTGGCTTTGAGTAAAGCCTGTCACGTTCGCTTACAGATGGGACGGACCAAGGCGCAGCGTGATATGCATACATGTTTATTTAAATGAATAAACAACCGACAAAACAACAAACAAATGAAACGTGAAGTCCAAGGTACACAAACAACATACCTAACACGGAACAAGATCCCACAACCCACTAGTGCCAATAGGCTACCTAAGTATGCTCCCCAATCAGAGACAACGAGCGACAGCTGCCTCTGATTTGGAACCACACCGGCCAACATAGATCTAGACTTACTAGATCTAAACATAGAAAATGCAACATAGAACATACCACACAGAAAATACACACCCTGACTCAACAAATACGAGTCCCCAGAGTCAGGGCGTGACAAAGCCAGTGTCTATGTACAGTTGAAGTCGGAAGTTTACATACACCTTAGCCAAATACATTTAAACTCAGTTTTTCACAATTCCTGACATTTAATCCTAGTAAAAATTCCCTGTTTTAGGTCAATTAGGATCACCACTTTATTTTAAGAATGTGAAATGTCAGAATAATAGTAGAGAAAATTATTTCTTTCAGCTTTTATTTCTTTCATCACATTCCCATCAAATTGGGGTCATTGTCCATTTGGAAGACCCATTTGCGACCAAGCTTTAACTTCCTGATTGATGTCTTGAGATGTTGCTTCAATATATCCACATCATTTTCCTTCCTCAAGATGCCATCTATTTTGTGGTGCACCAGTCCCTCCTGCAGCAAAGCACCCCCACAGCATGATGCTGCCACCCCCGTGCTTCACGGTTGGGATGGTGTTCTTCGGCTTGCAAGCCTCCCCCTTTTCCTCCAAACATAACGATGGTCATTATGGCCAAACAGTTCTATTTTTGTGTCATCAGACCAGAGGACATTTGTCCAAAAAGTACGATCTTTGTCTCCATGTGCAGTTGCAAACCATAGTCTGGCTTTTTTATGGCTGTTTTGGAGCAGTGGCTTCTTCCTTGCTGAGCGGCCTTTCAGGTTATGTCGATATCGGACTCGTTTTACTGTGGATATAGATACTTTTGTACCTGTTTCCTCCAGCATCTTCACAAGGTCCTTTGCTGTTGTTCTGGGATTGATTTGCACTTTTCGCACCAAAGTACGTTCATCTCTAGGAGACAGAACGCGTCTCCTTCCTGAGCGGTATGACGGCTGCGTGGTCCCATGGTGTTTATACTTGCGTACTATTGTTTGTACAGATGATCGTGGTACCTTCAGGCATTTGGAAATTGCTCCCAAGGATGAACCAGACTTGTGGATTTCTTTTGATTTCCCCATGATGTGAAGTAAAGAGGCACTGAGTTTGAAGGTAGGCCTTGAAATACATCCACAGGTACACCTCCAATTGACTCAAATGATGTCAATTAGCCTATCAGAAGCTTCTAAAGCCATGACATCATTTCTGGAATTTTCCAAGCTGTTTAAAGGCACAGTCAACTTAGTGTATGTTAACTTCTGACCCACTGGAATTGTGATACAGTGAATTATAAGTGAAATAATCTGTCTGTAAACAATTGTTGGAAAAATTACTCGTCATGCACAAAGTAGATGTCCTAACCAACTTGCAAAAACGATAGTTTGTTAACAAGAAATGTGTGGAGTGGTTGAAAAATGAGTTTTAATGACTCCAACCTAAGTGTATGTAAACTTCCGACTTCAACTGTATGCGGATGACTCAACACTATACACGTAAACTGCTACAGCAACTGAAATAACTGCAACACTTAACAAAGAGTTGCAGTTCGTTTCGGAATGGGGTGGCATGGAATAAGTTAGTCCTAAATATTTCCAAAACTAGAAGCATTGTATTTGGGTCAAATCATTCACTAAACCCTAAACCTCAACTACATCTCGTGATGAATAATGTGGAAATTGAGCAAGTTGATGTGATTAAAATGCTTGGAGTAACCCTGGATTGTAAACTGTCATGGTCAAAGCATATTGATACAACAGTAGCTAAGATGGGGAGAAGTATGTCCATAATGAAGCGCTGCTCTGCCTTCTTAACAACACTATCAACAAGGCAGGTCCTACAGGCCCTAGTTTTGTCGCACCTAGACTACTGTTCAGTAGTGTGGTCAGGTGCCACAAATGGGGACTTGGGAAAATTGCAGTTGGCTCAGAACAGGGCAGCACGGCTGGCCCTTAAAAGTTAACGGAGAGCTAACATTAATGAAATGCATGTCAGTCTCTCCTGGCTTAGAGTGGAAGAGCGATTGACTTCATCACTGCTTGTTTTTGTAAGAGGTGTTGACAAGCTGAATGTACAGAGCTGTCTGTTTGGAATACTGGCACACAGATCGGACACCCATGGATTCCCCACAAGACATGCCACCAGAGGTCTTTTCACAGTCCCCAAGTCCAGAACAGACTATTGGAGGTGCACAGTACTACATAGAGCCATGGCTACATGGAACTCTATTCCACATCAGGCAACTGATGCAAGCAGTAGAATCAGATTTAAAAAAACAGGTAAAAATACACCTTATGGAACAACGGGGACTGTGAAGAGACACACACAAAGGTATAGACACATGCATACGCAAACATTGTGATATTGTTGAATGGTGGTATTAAACATTTTGTATTGTAGATAGGTAGGTAGTGGATTAATAATGTTAAATGATGTACTGTTTTATATTTTGTTTTATATGTAATGTAAGTGTTTTAATATGTTTGGGCCCCAGGAAGAGTAGCTGGTCCTCTGTAGCTCAGCTGGTAGAGCACGGCGCTTGTAACGCCAAGGTAGTGGGTTCGATCCCCGGGACCACCCATACACAAAAAAAAAAAAATGTTTGCACGCATGACTGTAAGTTGCTTTGGATAAAAGTGTCTGCTAAATGGCATATTATTATTTAGCTGCTGCCTTGGCAGGAACTAATGGGGATCCCTAATAAATACAAATAGAAATACTAAAAATGTAATCTGTCTCATCCCAAACATTTAAGTCACTCCTCAAAAAGTATTTTGAGGTAAGGATGCGTTTTACCTATGAAAACTATATACTATTGAATTCTAGAACAGTAACGTGCTTAACCATGCTGCTGCAAAAAACTCTGGGTTTAAAAGGGTGCAGTTTGCGTGTATTTAGGAGTTGAGAAATAAAGTAGGAATGGAGAGCTGGGATCCCCCTCTTTTAAAAAAAAGGCTATTAAAACTGCTGTTTTCCCCATGATTGCAAGAACTGTTGTGTATTGACTGCTTGTCAGGCACTCGTAACTTAAATTCGCCTCGAGAGAACACACAACAGCAAGCCAACTAGGTAAATAGATAAACTATTCTACTACTACGTATGGGGTTGTTTCATTACTCGTTTTGTTTGCAGAGGAAAAGTAAATGTGGACTGTTCTAGCATCTTCAAAGCGCGCCTCGGCAGAAATAGTTTTTCATGTTTCATATTTTTTTGGCGCAGGACCACAGCTAAATGACTGTAGCGGAAACACTGATGTGGATGCTACCATGATTACGCATTATCCTGAATGAATCGTGAATAATGACGAGTGAGAACGTTACAGAGGGTCAAAGATCATACCCCCAAGACATGCTAACCTCCTCTGTTATTTGTAATGGTGAGAGGTTAGCATGTCTTGGCGGTATGATCTTTGACCCTCTGTAACTTACTCACTCATCATTATTCGTGATTCAATTAGGATTGTCTGTAATCGTGGTAACATCCACATTAATTTAGAAGTGTTTAGAAACATATTATGTTCCTATTTATAATAGAAATGACTCCAACATGACACAATACATTTTAAAAACTGGGTGGTTCGAGCCCTGAATGCTGATTGGCTGACAGCTGTGGTATATCAGACCGTATACCACATGTATGACAAAACATTTATTTTTACTGCTCTAATTACGTTGGTAACCAGTTTATAGCAATAAGGCAATGTAGTCATTGCGTGCTAGGAATATGGGACCAAATACTAAACTTTTGACTACTTTATTTATAAGAATCTTTAGGGATGTCAATCATTTTGACCCCTACTTTTTTGAGAAAAAAATAATACTTGTTAAACAAAATCTCATTCTCTGAGCATACAATATAGCTCAGTATTTGATTAATTTTTTTAAAATTATTATACAGTCATTATTGCGCATCTTTATCAAGGGTGTCAATAATTTGGGACCACACTGTAGCTCAGCTGCTGTTCCATCCCAGCTCTAATTATATACAATGTTACAATCATCTGATAGAATAGAGGGGCTCTTCAAAACTGATTAGAGAAACCATAATGGATTGGATTTTCAAGTATCATTACGTGTGGATCAGATGTGTATGTGTGTGTGTGTGTGTGTGTGTGTGTGTGTGTGTGCATGCACGCATCCGTGCGTGTTATATGCAGATGTGTGTGTGTGTGTCTCCCGAGTGGCGCAGTGGTCTAAGGCACTGCATTGCAGTACTAGCTGTGCCACTAGAGATCCTGGTTCGAATCCTGGCTCTGTGGGAGACCCATGGTGCGGCGCATAATTGGTCCAGGGTAGGGGAGGGAATGGCCGGCAGCGATGTATCTCAGTTGGTAGAGCATGGCGTTTGCAACGGCAGGGTTGTGGGTTCGATTCCCACGGGGGGCCAGTATGAAAAATAAAAAAATTATGTATGCACTAACTGTAAGTCGCTCTGGATAAGAACGTCTGCTAAATGACTAAAATGTAAATGTGTAACCATAGTAACGGTGCTGTATTGTCTGGTTCCTGTTGCAGGTCTCTGAAGAGTAACGAGATAAAGAGACTGTCTGACAACGTCTTCTCCACATACACACACCTGCAGAGACTGTGAGTACAATACTATACTGTACTATTATAGTCCACATACACACACCTGCAGAGACTGTGAGTACTAAACAATATTAGACTGGAGTAGGTTGGACTGGACTACTGGACTGGACTGGAGTGTTGTAGGTTGGACTAGACTGGAGTACACTACTGGTCAAAACTTCTGTAACACCTACTCATTCAAGGGTTTTTCTATATTTTTACCTATTTTCCACATTGTAGAATAATAGTGAAGACATCAAAACTATGAAATAACACATATGGAATCATGTAGTAAACAAAACATTGTTAATAAATCAAAATACATTTTATATTTGAGATTCTTCAAATAGCCATCCTTTGCTTTGATGACAGCTTTGCACACTCTTGGCATTCTCTCAAACAGTTTCACCTGGAATGCTTTTCCAACAGTCTTGAAGGAGTTCCCACATATGCTGAGCACTTGCTGGCTGCTTTTCCTTCACTCTGCCGTCCGACTCATCCAAATTTGGTTGAGGTCGGGGAATTGTGGAGGACAGGTCATCTGATGCAGCACTCCATCACTCTCTTTCTTGGTAAAATAGCCCTTACACAGCCTGGAGGTGTGTTGGGTCATTGTCTTGTTGAAAAACAATGATAGTCCCACTAAGCCCAAACCAGATGGGATGGCGTATCACTGCAGAATGCTGTGATAGCCATGCTGGTTAAGACAGTGTCACCAGCAAAGCACCCCCACACCATAACACCTCCTCCTCCATGCGTTACGGTGGGAAATACACATGCGGAGATCATCCATTCACCCACACCGCGTCTCACAAAGACACAGCGGTTGGAACCAAAAATCTCCAATTTGGTCTCCAGACCAAAGGACAAATTTCCACCGGTCTAATGTCCATTGCTCGTGTTTCTTGGCCCAAGCAAGTTTCTTTGCAGCAATTAGATCATGATGGCCTGATTCACACAGTCTCCTCTGAACAGTTGATGTTGAGATGTGTCTGTTACTTGAACTCTGAGAAGCATTTATTTGGGCTGCAATTTCTGAGGCTGGTAACTCTAATGAATTTATCCTCTGCAGCAGAGGTAACTCTGGGTCTTCCATTCCTGTGGCGGTCCTCATGAGAACCAGTTTCATCAAAGCACTTGATGGTTTTTGCGACTGCACTTGAAGAAACTTTCAAAGTTCTTGAAATCTTCCGTATTAACTGACCTTCATGTCTTAAAGTAATGATGGACTGTCGTTTCTCTTTGCTTATTTGAGCTGTTCTTGCCATAATATGGACTTGGTCTTTTACCAAATAGGGCTATATTCTGTATACCCCCCTACCTTGTCACAACACAACTGATTGGCTCAAACGCATTAAGAAGGAAAGAAATTCCACAAATTAACTTTTAAGAAGGCACACCTGTTAATTGAAATGCATTCCGGGTGACTACCTCATGAGCTGGATGGGCGAATGCCAAGAGTGTGCAAAGCTGTCATCAAGGCAAATGGTGGCTATTTGAAGAATCTCAAATATAACATATATTTTGATTTGTTTAACACTTTTTTGGTTACTACATGATTCCATATGTGTTATTTCATATTGTTGATGTCTTCACTATTATTCTACAATGTAGAAAATAGTAACAATAAAGAAAAACCCTTGAATGAGTAGGTGTTCTAAAACCTTTGACCGGTAGTGTACGTTGGACTGGACAGGCTTCGACTCGACTTATTGTCAATATTATACTTTCACCATTTGCATGAAAATGTATTTAGTCCATGTATTATAGTTGACTAGTCATAATCCAGTTAGGAACACTGTCATATCTTGTTAGAAACATCAAACTGGGTTTGAACCATGGTCATGTGTACACCACAACAGTGTTATCCCACTGAGCTAAAGGCGTTAGCCTGGTTCACTAGGCATTAGCTAACACCTGGAGCTAGTGTTCATGTCATTACGCAAGACATAGTGCACCAGGTAAATTGGCGAAAAATACAGTCTCATGTACAGCATCAACATGTTTACAGAGTGACTTACATTTTCTAACTTTTTTCGTACTGGTCCCCCGTGGGAATTGAACCCACAACCCTGGCGTTGCAAGCATCATGCTCTACCAATTTAGCCACATGGGATTACCTGGGCAGTAAGGACTGAATGAGGACTGAATGGTTGAATGAGTAAGTGGGGAAAGCATTACAAGTACAGGATAGTTGTCTTGTATTTGCATAAAACACTAATGTGGAAATTTATGTAGAAATTAGTTCAGTCCCACTACTTTCACAGCAGCCGCAGCTAAACACATACTAGAGTTGTACAGTGAATGTGTAATTTGGGTAATTTATCACTTTATAATGCATTCAGCCTTTCAGTATGCGTCCCAAATGGCATCCTCTTCCCTATATAGTGTACTACTTTTAACCACAGCGCTATGGTGCCCTGGTCAAAAGTAGTGCACTATGTAGGATATAGGGTGCCATTTGGGATGCACCCTTCGGCAGGGGCAGCTGTATTTGAGGACCCCAGGGACTGTATCCACAAGACTTAAAAAAACTCCCAGCTCAGCGTAGGTTTTAGGATGATGTTAAGACACTGCCCAGACAAACTCTGAGCCAGGAGTAAAATCAACCCATAAAGGTTTATCTCAGCTGGTAACGACAGTTTGAGGTACCGCAAAGTAAAGATAGTGATGACGCTCATTGATATTACTACACGATGGGGAATAACCAATCGTGATGAGGCATCACCAGCTTTGAACCCTATTGCACGCTTCAGTCAACCACGGTGAATGTGACTGTACATCAACTGTTGCTATGGTGAAACGCTTGATATATAATTTTCGCCTGACACCATCACCTTGCCTACTCTTGCATAATATGTTGGCATGGATACAGATGTAGGATCTTAATTTCATCACTCTTTTGTTGCTGTATTTGAGTTTTTAAAAGGCTTCTAAAGTTTGTAATTTCCACTTTGAAATTTCAGACAATAATTTGCCCTAAAGAAAAATGTATCAACTCCTACAATTTTTTTTTTACATGAATTATAATCCACATAATAATGAACATTTCCTGTTGCTGCATCTGTCCTACATCTGTAACCTTTAAAAAAAACAAATTCTGATATTTTGAATAATGTGATAGGCATATTGGAATCCAATAAAAATAAAAAATAAAATAAAATTAAAAGTGGTTGTGAAAAGCAGAATTTGACGATATTACCATTATATCAGCACACTCGTCGAACAACTCTTAATCGCTTTGGCACAGTAGGCATCAAGTCACTTGCCGATAATGTTTAATACAACGTTTGACAGGTCTACCATTTTCACCGAACGCAATCAAGTTAGCATAAGCCCTAGATGCCTTCAATTGCCTAATTTATAGGCATGCCCAATTTAGACATATTATTTTAACAAGATATACAGTGAGGAAAAAAGTATTTGATCCCCTGCTGATTTTGTACGTTTGCCCACTGACAAAGACATGATCAGTCTATAATTTTAATGGTAGGTTTATTTGAACAGTGAGAGACAGAATAACAACAACAAAATCCAGAAAAACGCATGTCAAAAATATTATAAATTGATTTCCATTTTAATGAGGGAAATAAGTATTTGACCCCTCTGCAAAACATGACTTAGTACTTGGTGGCAAAACCCTTGTTGGCAATCACAGAGGTAAGACGTTTCTTGTAGTTGGCCACCAGGTTTGCACACATCTCAGGAGGGATTCTGTCCCACTCCTCTTTGCAGATCTTCTCCAAGTCATTAAGGTTTGGAGGCTGATGTTTGGCAACTCGAACCTTCAGCTCCCTCCACAGATTTTCTATGGGATTAAGGTCTGGAGACTGGCTAGGCCACTCCAGGACCTTAATGTGCTTCTTCTTGAGCCACTCCTTTGTTGCCTTGGCCATGTGTTTTGGGTCATTGTCATGCTGGAATACCCATCCACGACCCATTTTCAATGCCCTGGCTGAGGGAAGGAGGTTCTCACCCAAGATTTGACGGTACATGGCCCCGTCCATCGTCCTTTTGATGCGGTGAAGTTGTCCTGTCCCCTTAGCAGAAAAACACCCCCAAAGCATAATGTTTCCATCTCCATGTTTGACGGTGGGGATGGTGTTCCTGGGGTCATAGGCAGCATTCCTCCTCCTCCAAACACGGCGAGTTGAGTTGATGCCAAAGAGCCCCCATTTTGGTCTCATCTGACCACAACACTTTCACCCAGTTCTCCTCTGAATCATTCAGATGTTCATTGGCAAACTTCAGACGGGCATGTATATGTGCTTTCTTGAGCAGGGGGACATTGCGGGCGCTGCAGGATTTCAGTCCTTCACGGCGTAGTGTGTTACCAATTGTTTTCTTGGTGACTATGGTCCCAGCTGCCTTGAGATCATTGACAAGATCCTCCCGTGTAGTTCTGGGCTGATTCCTCACCGTTCTCATGATCATTGCAACTCCACGAGGTGAGATCTTGCATGCAGCCCCAGGCCGATGGAGATGGACAGTTATTTTGTGTTTCTTCCATTTGCGAATAATCGCACCAACTGTTGTCACCTTCTCACCAAGCTGCTTGGCGATGGTCTTGTAGCCCATTCCAGCCTTGTGTAGGTCTACAATCTTGTCCTTGACATCCTTGGAGAGCTCTTTGGTCTTGGCCATGGTGGAGAGTTTGGAATCTGATTGATTGATTGCTTCTGTGGACAGGTGTCTTTTATACAGGTAACAAGCTGAGATTAGGAGCACTCCCTTTAAGAGTGTGCTCCTAATCTCAGCTCGTTACCTGTATAAAAGACACCTGGGAGCCAGAAATCTTTCTGATTGAGAAGGGGTCAAATACTTATTTCCCTCATTAAAATGCAAATCAATTCATAACATTTTTGACATGCGTTTTTCTGGATTGTTTTGTTGTTATTCTGTCTATCACTGTTCAAATAAACCTACCATTAAAATTATAGACTGATCATTTCTTTGTCAGTGGGCAAACGTACAAAATCAGCAGGGATCAAATACTTTTTTCCCTCACTGTAGCACTCTAAAGGGATAACTTGAAATAACATGTAAGTTAATGAAATAATCTAAATAAAATCATGTGATTATTTATTAGCCTAGTGATTATAAGTATTTAGGCACATCATGTGAATTAGGCCTCTTGAAATTATTGTCAAAAGCGCAAGAGATACTGTTGCATGAATGTCTAGATTATTTATGGCTTGATTGATCGATCATATAGACATATGAAAATTGTCTTTCAACAACTCCAAGCTATTGCCTGTCTATGGCGTACGAACTACTGACTTATTGCCTTTTTAAATGTATTATAAAGACAACTGCTGGTAACTCTCAACTGGTTAGGACAGATAATGAGGCGTGACTCTTATGACTAAAGAGGCTTCATGCATTCAGCTTTTATTTTTACCCATATGAGGAGGAGTAAAATGTTTATATTCTCAGCACGTATGACCAATTGTCTACTCTGAGACGCTTTGTGGATACGGGCCCTGATCTCTTTTTCAGAATGGCCACTTATGAAAAGAGAGATGTGATTAAGCAGAACTCTTCTCCAACGCGCACACACACACACACACACACACACACACACACACACACACACACACACACACACACACACACACACACACACGTACACACACACACACACACACACACACACACGTACACACACACACACCCCACACACACCATACACACATGCACAAGCACCACACACAAACCCCACACGCACCCGACAGGCACCCCACACACACACACACACACACACACACACACACACACACACACACACACACACACACACACCCCACACACACACCATTCACAGACTACTCCTACTTACACTACATTCAGAAAGGATTCATACCCCTTGACTTATTCCACATTTGTTGTTTTACAGCATGAATTCAAAATGGATTAAATATTTCAAAAAATCTCGCCCATTTACACACAATACCCCATAATGACAAATTGAAAACATTTGTTGTTTATTGAAATGTATTGAAAATGAAATACAGAAATATTTATTTTACATACAGTGGGAAGAACAAGTATTTGATACACTGCCGATTTTGCAGGTTTTCCTACTTACAAAGCATGTAGAGGTCTGTAATTTTTATCATAGGTACACTTCAACTGTGAGAGACGGAATCTAAAACAAAAATCCAGAAAATCACATTATATGATTTTTAAGTAATTAATTTGCATTTTATTGCATGACATAAGTATTTGATACATCAGAAAAGCAGAACTTAATATTTAGTGCAGAAACATTTGTTTGCAATTACAGAGATCATACGTTTCCTGTAGGTCTTGACCAGGTTTGCACACACTGCAGCAGGGATTTTGGCCCACTCCTCCATACAGACCTTCTCCAGATCCGTCAGGTTTCGGGGCTGTCGCTGGGCAATACGGACTTTCAGCTCCCTCCAAAGATTTTCTATTGGGTTCAGGTCTGGAGACTGGCTAGGCCACTCCAGGACCTTGAGATGCTTCTTATGGAGCCACTCCTTAGTTGCCCTGGCTGTGTGTTTCGGGTTGTTGTCATGCTGGAAGACCCAGCCACGACCCATCTTCAATGCTCTTACTGAGGGAAGGAGGTTGTTGGCCAAGATCTCGCGATACATGGCCCCATCCATCCTCCCCTCAATACGGTGCAGTCGTCCTGTCCCCTTTGCAGAAAAGCATCCCCAAAGAATGATGTTTCCACCTCCATGCTTCACGGTTGGGATGGTGTTCTTGGGGTTGTACTCATCCTTCTTCTTCCTCCAAACACGGCGAGTGGAGTTTAGACCAAAAAGCTCTATTTTTGTCTCATCAGACCACATGACCTTCACCCATTCCTCCTCTGGATCATCCAGATGGTCATTGTCAACCTTCAGACGGGCCTGGACATGCGCTGGCTTGAGCAGGGAGACCTTGCGTGCGCTGCAGGATTTTAATCCATGACGGCATAGTGTGTTACTAATGGTTTTCTTTGAGACTGTGGTCCCAGCTCTCTTCAGGTCATTGACCAGGTCCTGCCGTGTAGTTCTGGGCTGATCCCTCACCTTCCTCATGATCATTGATGCCCCACGAGGTGAGATCTTGCATGGAGCCCCAGACCGAGGTTGATTGACCGTCATCTTGAACTTCTTCCATTTTCTAATAATTGCGCCAACAGTTGTTGCCTTCTCACCAAGCTGCTTGCCTATTGTCCTGTAGCCCACCCCAGCCTTCTGCAGGTCTACAATTTTATCCCTGATGTCCTTACACAGCTCTCTGGTCTTGGCCATTATGGAGAGGTTGGAGTCTGTTTGATTGAGTGTGTGGACAGGTGTCTTTTATACAGGTAACGAGTTCAAACAGGTGCAGTTATTACAGGAAATGAGTGGAGAACAGGAGGGCTTCTTAAAGAAAAACGAACAGGTCTGTGAGAGCCGGAATTCTTACTGGTTGGTAGGTGATCAAATACTTATGTCATGCAATAAAATGGAAATGAATTACTTAAAAATCATACAATGTGATTTTCTGGATTTTTCTTTTAGATTCCATCTCTCACAGTTCAAGTGTACCGATGATAAAAATTACAGACCTCTACATGCTTTGTAAGTAGGAAAACCTGCAAAATCGGCAGTGTATCAAATACTTATTCTCCCCACTGTATGTGTTCACACCCCTGTGTCAATACTTTGTAGAATCACCTTTAGCAGCAATTACAGCTGTGAGTATTTTTGGGTAAGTCTATAAGAGCTTTCCACACCTGGATTGTACAATATTTGCTCATTATTATTTTCAAACTTCTATAAGCTCTGTCAGATTGGTTGTTGATCATTTCTAGACAACCATTTTCAGGTCTTGACATAGATTTTCAAGTAGATTTACTGTACCAGTCAAAGGTTTGGACACACCTACTCATTCAAGGGTTTTTCTTTATTTTTACAATTTTCTACATTGTAGAATAATAGTGAAAACATCAAAACTATGAAATAACACATATGGAATCATGTAGTAACCAAAAAAGTGTTAAACAAATCAAAATATATTTCAAATTAGAGATTCTTCAAATTGCCACCCTTTGCCTTGATGACAGCTTTGCACACTCTTGGCATTCTCTCAACCAGCTTCACCTTGAATGCTTTTCCAAAAGTATTCAAGGAGTTCCCACATATGCTGAGCACTTGTTGGCTGCTTTTCCTTCACTCTGCCGTTTGAATCATCCCAAAGCATCTCAATTGGGTTGAGGTCAGGGGATTGTGGAGGCCAGGTCATCTGATGCAGCACTCCATCGCTCTCCTTCTTGGTAAAATAGTCCTTACACATCCTGGAGATGTGTTGGGTCATTGTCCTGTTGAAAAACAAATGATAGTTCCACTAAGCCCAAACCAGATGGGATGGTGTATCGCTGCAGAATGCTGTGGTAGCTATGCTGGTTAAGTGTGCCTTGAATTCTAATTAAATCACACACCATAACACCTCCTCCTCCATGCTTTACGGTGGGAACTACACATGCGGAGATCATCCGTTCACCCACACCGCATCTCACAGAGACACAAAGGTTGGAACCAAAAATCTCCAATTTAGACTCCAGACCAAAGGACACATTTACACCGGTCTAACGTCCATTGCTCGTGTTTCTTGGCCCAAGCAAGTCTCTTCTTCTTATTGGTGTCCTTTAGTATTGGTTTCTTTGCAGCAAAATGGACCATGAAGTCCTGATTCACACAGTTTCCTCTGAACAGTTGATGTTGAGATGTGTCTGTTACTTGAACTCTGTTAAGCATTTATTTGGACTGCAATTTCTGAGGCTGGTAACTCTAATGAATTTATCCTCTGCAGCAGGTAAATCTGGGTCTTCCATTCCTGTGGCGGTCCTCATGAGAGCCAGTTTCATCATAGCGCTTGATGGTTTTTTGCGACTGCACTTTAAGAAACTTTCAAAGTTCTTGAAATGTTCGGTATTGACTGACCTTCATGTCTTAAAGTAATGATGGGCTGTCGTTTCTCTTTGCTTATTTGAGCTGTTCTTGCCATAATATGGACTTGGTCTTTTACCTACCTTGTCACAACACAACTGATTGGCTCAAACGCATTAAGAAGGAAAGATATTCCACAAATTAACTTTTAATAAGGCACACCTGTTAATTGAAATGCATTCCAGGTGACTACCTCATGAAGCTGGTTGAGAGAATGCCAAGAGTGTACAAAGCTGTCATCAAGGCAAAGGGGGGCTATTTGAAGAATCTCAAATCTCAAATATATATTTTCATTTGTTTAATACGTTTTTGGTTACTACATGATTCCATATGTGTTATTTCATAGTGTTGATGTCTTCACTATTATTCTGTAAAAAATAGTAAAAATAAAGAAAAACCCTTAAATGGTAGTGTAAGTCAAAACTGTAACTCGGCCACTTAGGAACATTCACTGTCTTCTTGGTAGCAACTCCAGTGTAGATTTGGCCTTGTGTTTTGAGTTATTGTCCTGCTAATAGGTGAATTCATCACCCAGTGTCTAGTGGAAAGCAGACTGAACCAGGTTTTCCTCTAGGATTTTGCCGGTGCTTAGCTCCATTCCGTTTTCTTTTTTTGCCTGAAAAACTCCCCAGGCCTTAACCATTACAAGCGTACCTACAACACGATGCAGCCACCATTATGCTTGAAAATATGGAGAGTGGTACTCAGTAATGTGTTGTATTGGATTTGCCCCAAACATAACACTTATTATCATTATTGTTAAAACGAGAGGCCGCCTGAATCTTTAATTTAAAGACACTTGCTCCTTTTGGTCTCAACGTAGAGTTTGATCTAAAGCCATTCTTGTGATTCTTGTGTCTTTGCTATCTATTGCGAATAATGTTTGTAGGCCTATGTAGCCAAATTGTATCTATGATCTTATGTTATCCATTCATGATTTTCTTAAATGTTCTATTTATATATCTAAATCAACCAATGAAATCAAGCCACAGCCATTGCTGTTTATTTATTTATTTTCCTCACATGTTGTCACGATCGTTGACTGAAGACACGGACCAAGGCGCAGCGTGATAAGCGTACATACTTTTATTTAACGTACTAAACGACAAAAACAACAAACAAACGATACGTGAAGTCCTGAGGTTATAACACAACAAACCTTTACGGATCGAGATCCCACAAAGACTAGTGCAAAACAGGCTGCCTAAGTATGGTCCCCAATCAGAGACAACGAGCTACAGCTGCCTCTGATTGGGAACCACCCTGGCCAACATAGATCAAACGATCTAGAACAAAAACATAGAAAAACCAAACATAGCAAATCCACACCCTGGCTCAACATTGAAGAGTCCCCAGAGCCAGGGCGTGACACATGTCCCTAATACTCTTCCGTACATGTCACATAGCAAGGTTTCATCCTGTATTTTAAGCCTTATCCAGAAATTAGAATTAAACCAAAAATGAAAGCTATTGTTTGAGGATGATGCTGGACCTTCTGACATAAAAAAAAAAGCAAAGGCAGTTTGATGAACTCAAGGTTAACATTCAGGCACATGATTGCGCAAAAACACAGGGCCCTAGTCATATGCAATGTTTTTCTGTCCTCTTAAAAACATTATTTGAAGTTATTTGTTACAGTACACTTCACCTCAGGGCCAGGCACAGCATGCTCTTAAAAACCCAATTTAGGTCTACATCTAAAACCCAAGACCAGGGGCGCAGGTTATTAGCCTAAAATGATCTAAGTCTAAAACAAATATACTTTTAGCATTTTACCCCAAACCCCTTATTACACATACTGAAATGTACCTGTCCTTGTCTCAGTGGGACTTCTTGGCTTAGATAAAGTTAAAATAAAATAAAAACTCCATTGTTTCTTCCTTTCTGTGGCGGTACATCAAAACATGTGTTACCATTCAGGCTCCAGGTGCAATCTGTTAGTCTGGGAAAGAGAAATGTTTTCATATTTTCCACACTAACCTGTCATATAGTGAGGTGTTCTGTGATAACACTGACGTCTCTCAGGGAGAGTCTCACTATTTAATTTAATAGCTGCTATCAATCACGTACACGCACACACACACACACACACACACACACACACACACACACACACACACGCACACACACACAAAAACTTGCACAGGCACACACACACACATACACACACATGCACAAACACACACACACACACACTGTGTGACTCCTATTTACCTGGTTCTTCTTCATTTTATTATTTAATCTTAGTCTATTTAATCTCATTATTTAATCTTAGTCTATTTAATCTTATTATTTAATCCTAGTCTATTTAATCTTATTATTTAATCTTAGTCTATTTAATCGTATTATTTAATCTTAGTCTATTTAATCTCATTATTTAATCTTAGTCTATTTAATCTTATTATTTAATCTTAGTCTATTTAATCTCATTATTTAATCTTAGTCTATTTAATCGTATTATTTAATCTTAGTCTATTTAATCTTATTATTTAATCTTAGTCTATTTAATCTTATTATTTAATCTTAGTCTATGTAATCTCATTATTTAATCTTAGTCTATTTAATCTTATTATTTAATCTTAATCTATTTAATCTTATTATTTAATCTTAGTCTATTTAATCTCATTATTTAATCTTAGTCTATTTAATCTTATTATTTAATCTTAGTCTATTTAATCTCATTATTTAATCTTAGTCTATTTAATCTTATTATTTAATCTTAGTCTATTTAATCTTATTATTTAATCTTAGTCTATTTAATCTCATTATTTAATCTTAGTCTATTTAATTTTATTATTTAATCTTAGTCTATTTAATCTCATTATTTAATCTTAGTCTATTTAATCTCATTATTTAATCTTAGTCTATTTAATTGTATTATTTAATCTTAGTCTATTTAATCTCATTATTTAATCTTAGTCTATTTAATCTTATTATTTAATCTTAGTCTATTTAATCTTATTATTTAATCTTAGTCTATTTAATCTCATTATTTAATCTTAGTCTATTTAATTTTATTATTTAATCTTAGTCTATTTAATCTCATTATTTAATCTTAGTCTATTTAATCTCATTATTTAATCTTAGTCTATTTAATTGTATTATTTAATCTTAGTCTATTTAATCTCATTATTTAATCTTAGTCTATTTAATCTTATTATTTAATCTTAGTCTATTTAATCTTATTATTTAATCTTAGTCTATTTAATCTTATTATTTAATCTTAGTCTATTTAATCTTATTGTTTACAGTTTCTGCCTATTGCTTACACACTTTTTGCAGAATTTGGCTCATTATGTCAAAACTCAACACACAAGCCAAACAGACATAGCACTTGGAGATTAACAACTCAGATATATGCCAAAATGAAACACTGCAATCAAAACTTAACACTCATTTCTAAAAATGAAATTCTTGCAACAAAACCATACACACAAGCAACATTTGAATGACTCTTTCATATCACCAGCAACACACTGATGGGCTTTATATAAAACACTGCAGTCTTTGTGTTTCTATTTTTATTGTCATTTTATTGTCATTGTCTTCTGTAAAACTCAAAAGTAGAATTTCTGCAGTAATCAAACAGTATTTACAAAAAAGTATTTACAAAAAAACAAACATTCTTACAGAAATTCTTAACATCAAATTTAGCAACAAAACTAAAGTAAAAAAACTAAACAATTACTGGATAAATTGCTATTGGGGGAAAAAACATATACTTGTTTTGTGTGTGTGTGCGTGTGTGTGTGCGTGTGCGTGTGTGTGGTGGGGGGCGGGGGGGGGGGGGGGCTTATGGATCACGCCTTCTGTTCGGATCTGGCCACAAGACCTCGTCAACATCACAGGCGATGTCCTCATTGGGCTAGGCATCGGGGAAAATATCGCCTTGTGTACCGAATCCACCCTTGGATTGATCCCACCTCAATGTCTCCACATGCCTCTTCCATTGCTTGCAGAAGAGTCATGCGGGCATGTGGTTGCAGATCATATACTTTCCACCGCCACGCTGAAAATAATTCCTCGATTCCATTTACAGTAGAAAGGGGCTGTAAGGGGGCAGGTATAAAACTGTGAAATGATTGTGGTTGTTGAACCAATCTCGGACCAGAGCAGCCCGGTGGAAACTAACATTATCCCAGATGACAACAAACCTGGGCTGCTGTGGTCTGTCCTGCACAACTGAATGTAGTGCATCTAGAAATGCAATGATCTGTCCTGTATTGTAGGGACCTAGAGTGGCATGATGATGCAGGACTCCTTGGACACTAATTGCAGCACACAAGGTGATATTTCCCCCACGCTGCCCAGGGACATTTACAACAGCCCTTTGTCCAACTACGTTACGGCCCCGACGCCTGGTTTTGGCCAGATTGAAGCCTGCCTCATCCACGTAGATGAACTCATGCGGCAGTTCGGCGGCATCAAACTCCAGAACTGTCTGTAACAGAAAATATTGAATAGTGTTACTGAAAACACATACAGGTAACTACAATGTCTATATTTTCACACAAGTAGGGGCTGGGTTGGGTGAGTATAGACAAAAACTACAAGCTACAGGCAGGGCAGGTGGCAGCATAAACCCTCATTCCCACATCACAATATATAGTATGTAAAGTAAAGTGACACATACCTGCACATAATCATGGCGCAGATCCTTGACCCTGACACTGTTCCTCTCAAATGGCACCCTGTACAGCTGCTTCATTCTGAAGTTATGTTTCTGTAGGATGCGACTTAGTGTAGAAATGCTGACCCTGTTGATATTGTTGAATTCATTTCCATTTGCAATTATGCGTTGTTGCAACTCACGAAGTCGGATTGCATTATTTTCTCGCACCATTTCAATGATGGCAAGCTCTTGTTGTTGAGTGAAGAGCCGTTCCCTTCCACCTTGAGGAGGTCGTCCAACCATTCTGTAGAAAATGCCACCACAAGATGTCATTGGTTAGGTTATTTTTCACATACTGTACTTTCAAACTGTACACAGTACTGCAACATCACAATGGTATTCCTTTACATATACAGTACTTCACAGCACTACCCATTTTTGTATAGTATAGTTAGTACAGTAATACTGTAAAATGATACAGAATCATGTGACACATACAGTAGGTACAGTCTGGAGTAGAAACTTGAAGATATACCTGTTCTCCAATCGGAATGTCCTTATTATCGATGCTACTGTGTATCGACTGAGGTTAGGGTGGACTCTTTGCCCAGCCTCCCTCATGGACAGGCCATGATGTATCACATGGTCCACCAGAGTAGCCCTGATGTCATCTGATATACGTCTCCGCACTGGTCCTCGTCCTCTTCCACGTCCTCTTCCTCATCCGACTCCTCTCTCTCTCTTTGTCCTCTTCTTACTCTGACTCTCATTGCCTCCACGCTTGCAAAGTTCTAAAAATGGCTTACCTGAGGCCTATTTGTAGTGCTAAGGCTCAGACTGATTGGTGTTCTGTTTTCTGTGCAAGTGTTTTCAGGGTGTGTATGTAAGTGCATACAATTGCCAGATGAGTTTTGCATTTTGAACAGAGTGTTTTTTCCCAATGATAACGGGTGATTTCGTTTTTGAACAAAGTGTCTAATGTAAGAAAACGTGTGTAGTGTTTCGCAATAAGTGTGTTACAGAAATGCAAACAAAGTGCAAAGTTGACACTGTGTTTAAGCTATGGTTACACTGTGTTTAAGGTATGCTACAAGAAGTTTAGGTATTGAGGCTTTGGTCAAAGCATTCGGTTTTAGTGTGTAAGCAATGGGCAAAAACTGTAATCTTAGACTATATCAGTCATTCTCATACTCTTAATCTCATAACTGTTTATAGTTTTAATAGTTAGTATAAATCATCTGCCAATATTGACAGTTTTTTCTACACTTTGTCCTTGTACTAGATGTTATTAGAACATAACTATTTTTAAGACACACAACAAGTGTGTGTGTGTGTGTGTGTGTGTGTGTGTGTGTGTGTGTGTGTGTGTGCGTGCGTGTGGCCCTCGTCCCTCCCACCTCTTTACCTATAAATACACCCTCTGATCCAGATACTGTCTGATATGTAATCACTTCTCATCCATATTCATAACAGAGGGTACTGGGTTGTGTTGTAGCTGGGTCAGGACTTTACACTGTACTGGGTCAGGGCTTTACACTGTACTGGGTCAGGGCTTTACACTGTACTGGGTCAGGTCTTTACACTGTACTAGGTTGTGTTGTAGCTGGGTCAGGGCTTTACACTGTACTGGGTCAGGGCTTTACACTGTACTGGGTCAGAGCTTTACACTGTAGCTGGGTCAGGACTTTACACTGTACTAGGTTGTGTTGTAGCTGGGTCAGGGCTTTACACTGTACTGGGTCAGGGCTTTACACTGTACTGGGTCAGGGCTTTAGACTGTACTGGGTCAGGTCTTTACACTGTACTAGGTTGTGTTGTAGCTGGGTCAGGGCTTTACACTGTACTGGGTCAGGGATTTACACTGTACTGGGTCAGGGCTTTAGACTGTAGCTGGGTCAGGGCTTTACACTGTACTGGGTCAGGTCTTTACACTGTAGCTGGGTCAGGGCTTTACACTGTACTGGGTCAGGGCTTTACACTGTACTGGGTCAGGTCTTTACACTGTAGCTGGGTCAGGGCTTTACACAGTACTGGGTCAGGTCTTTACACTGTACTGGGTCAGGGCTTTACACAGTTCTGGGTCAGGTCTTTACAATGTAGCTGGGTCAGGGCTTTACACTGTACTGGGTCAGGGATTTACACTGTAGCTGGGTCAGGGCTTTACACTGTACTGGGTCAGGGGTTTACACTGTACTGGGTCAGAGCTTAACACTGTACTGGGTCAGGGCTTTACACTGTACTGGGTCAGGGCTTTAGACTGTACTGGGTCAGGGATTTACACTGTACAGGGTCAGGGCTTTACACTGTACTGGGTCAGGGCTTTACACTGTACTGGGTCAGGGATTTACACTGTACTGGGTCAGGGCTTTACACTGTACTGGGTCAGGGCTTTACACTGTACTGGGTCAGGGATTTACACTGTACTGGGTCAGAGCTTAACACTGTACTGGGTCAGGGCTTTACACTGTACTGGGTCAGGGATTTACACTGTACTGGGTCAGGGATTTACACTGTACAGGGTCAGGGCTTTACACTGTACTGGGTCAGGGCTTTACACTGTACTGGGTCAGGGATTTACACTGTACTGGGTCAGAGCTTAACACTGTACTGGGTCAGGGCTTTACACTGTACTGGGTCAGGGCTTTAGACTGTACTGGGTCAGGGATTTACACTGTACAGGGTCAGGGCTTTACACTGTACTGGGTCAGGGCTTTACACTGTACTGGGTCAGGGCTTTAGACTGTACTGGGTCAGGGATTTACACTGTACAGGGTCAGGGATTTACACTGTACAGGGTCAGGGCTTTACACTGTACTGGGTCAGGGATTTACACTGTACTGGGTCAGGGCTTTACACTGTACTGGGTCAGGGGTTTACACTGTACTGGGTCAGAGCTTAACACTGTACTGGGTCAGGGCTTTACACTGTACTGGGTCAGGGCTTTAGACTGTACTGGGTCAGGGATTTACACTGTACAGGGTCAGGGCTTTACACTGTACTGGGTCAGGGCTTTACACTGTACTGGGTCAGGGATTTACACTGTACTGGGTCAGAGCTTAACACTGTACTGGGTCAGGGCTTTACACTGTACTGGGTCAGGGCTTTAGACTGTACTGGGTCAGGGCTTTACACTGTACAGGGTCAGGGCTTTACACTGTACTGGGTTGTGTTAAAGCTAGAAACATGTTTGTTCACCACATGAAAACTCAAACTCAACCAATGAGAATGTGCTATTACAGTTTTTTACAATTGCTTACACACTAAAATTAAACTTTTCCCACAATTAGCAAAACCTTACACTCAAGGAGCAAAACACAAGGCTAGATTTGCACAACTGTAAGCACATTGTCAGCTTCACACTATTTGCAAAACATTACACACAGTGATTTGCAAAACACTAAACACACTTGTATACATCAGACACAGAAGTATATCATGATGTCACGTCCTTGCAATTCCAAAGCACTGACTGTCAAATTACCACACCTATGAGCCAATCTGTTAAACACAGCCATCAGGTGCACAAACAAATGATTGCTAAATTGTAGACACACCAAACAGGTTTAAGCTCTATAAAAATGCAGCAGGTAGGTTCACCTGCCTTCAACCAAAATGTCAGAAGAAGAGTGAGGGTGAGAGGAGTACACAGAGGAGGAGAAGGAGGTAGAGGAAGAGGCAGAGGCCGAGCCAGAGGTCGAGGAAGACCTGAAGCAGGAGGAGAACGTGCACAAAGAAGAAGAGGACCAAACTTATCAAATGACATTCGTGCAACACTAGTGGACCATGTTGTGAACCACGGATTGACGCTGAGGGAGGCTGGACTGAGAGTTCAGCCAAATCTTAGCAGATATACAGTGGCATCTGTCATAAGGACTTTTCGACAGGAAAACAGGTAAAAGAAGATCTGTCTACAGTTACAGTAATCAGCCGTTTATTGTATGCACCATATCAGCACTTGTGATACCCCTTCCTGTAGAGTAAGTTACATGTATTATTCTCTACATAGGATTGAGGGTCGGGAACGACAAGGAGGAAGGGGGCCCATATTCACGCAAGAACAAGAGAGAGAGATAATAAACATGGTTTTGGCCAATAATGCTATCAGGCTCAGAGAACTACAAGCCAACATTATCGGTGACCATGCCATTTTCAATAATGTCCATCAGGTCTCTCAGTCAACACTGGCACGCATCCTGAAAAGACATCAGGTTCAAATGAAACAACTTTATCGAGTGCCTTTTGAGCGGAATTCAGAGAGGGTCAAACGGCTGCGGCATGAGTATGTGGAGGTTTGTATTGTTCACTTTAGCACTGTGATGTTGCATACTGCACACATGACTTTTTTACATTGACTGTATACTAGACCTATCCTGAACTACACAATCTTGTCTTTCACTGTATTTCAGAGAGTTTTGCAGATGGATGCTGAGGAAATCCTGCATGAATTCATATATATTGATGAGGCAGTGTTCAACCTCACAAAAGCAAGAAGGAGAGGCAGAAATATCATTGGCCACAGGGCTATAATCAATGTCCCAGGGCAATGTGGGGGTAACATCACCCTTTGCGCTGCCATTTCACAGCATGGGGTTCTCCTCCGTCATACCAAAATGTGCCCTTACAACACACCTCACATTCTCGTATTTTTGGACCGATTGCACCACATCGTCACAGCAGGTAATGAAATGCACCAGATGCAATACACTGTCATCTGGGACAATGTGTCATTCCACCGCTCTGCTTTGGTTCAGAACTGGTTTCAACACCATCCACAGTTGACAGTACTATACCTTCCACCATACTCTCCGTTTCTAAACCCTATCGAATAGTTTTTCTCTGCATGGCGGTGGAAGGTTTACGATCTCCAGCCCCAGGCTCAGGTACCCCTCATTCAGGCCATGGAGGACGCCTGTGACCAAGTCGACGCCGCAGCTGTGCAAGGATGGATTCGACATTCAAGACGGTTCTTCCCGCGTTGTCTTGCTAATAAGGATATTGCTTGTGATGTTGATAAAATTCTTTGGCCAGATCCAGCTAGGCGAAGAGATAATGTATAGCATGTTTACTGTAGTATTTTCTGTACAATATTGTCAGTTTTTTTCAGATTATTTTTTATGTTTGTTGTTGTTGTTATTTACTGTAATTGTAACCTGTACTGGATACAGTATTTTACGTTTGTCTGTTGTTTGCTGAGCTAACAGTGTTATGCGCACTACTGTAGTAGCATGAAAACTGGGACATGTTTTGTTGTGATTCTCCATGTTGACATGTTGACTGATTTGGGTATATGGAGAGAAATAAATGATATTTTCCTCAGTCTGCAGCATTGGTCTTGTGTAGTGTTTGTATAGTTGCACTTTCTCTGTGTACTTCATTTACAGTACTCTAATCACTGAGAATTAGACTTGCTAAAAGTGTTTTAGGTTAGCAACAGCAGTGTGTAACTGGTTCAAAAAGATTGAAGTCATATGAAATGTGTGTGTTTCGTATGGTAACAAAATATAGTTTTTATGAAGCCGTGTATAGTTTTGACAAAAGTGTTCCATTTTGCAAATGATCTGAAGTTTTGTGTTACTTTGGTGTAGGGTTGTGCTAATTGTGTGTAGTGTTTTGACAAACCGGGCCCTGTTTTCAAAATTGTGCTTAAACAATTGAAAAAAACTGTAATAATACATTTGCTGGTACCTGGTGAAATAATGTTGAATCTCTGTTGAATCTCTGTGTTCTAACCACTGTTTGTGTGTGTGTGTGTGTGTGTGTGTGTGTGTGTGTGTGTGTGTGTGTGTGTGTGTGTCTGTGTGTGTGTGTGTGTGTGTGTGTGTGTGTGTCTGTGTGTGTGTGTGTGTGTGTGTGTGTGTCTGTGTGTGTGTGTGTGTGTCTGTGTGTGTGTGTGTGTGTGTGTGTGTGTGTGTGTGTGTGTGTGTGTGTGTGTGTGCTTGTGTGTGTGTTTGTTTCTTATTTCAGGTTCCTACAGAATAACAGCATCCAGACAATCTCTAGTCAAGCCTTCAGTGGACTCTACAAACTAGAGCGACTGTGAGTCCTGACACAGCTCTTTCATAGCCTCTTTATGCTACACCACTTTGATGACACAAACTAGGTCCAGGAGAGATACTGTGTAGTGTAGTGTAGAGAGACGGATCTAGATTCAAATCTCTCTTTAAGAGATTTCTCCCACACTACCTCCGGAGGTCTCCCATACCCATCTCCGAGTGTAAAGACAACAGCCTCTCCCAAACCACATGTCCCCATGCAAGAATTACCATAATACCAGTAGACAGCTTTTTTTTTTTTCTCTGTTAGCCTTTATTGAAAATGGAAGGCTTTTAAAATATCCACACATTTGTGAATCATTGCATTAATCAAATGTGCAACACTATGTGCAATATGGTTTAGATGAGAAGCTCCTGTAAAGTTTGAATTGCTATCCTTATTTTGTTTGACTATATACTATGGTATTTATGGTATGCTAATGGCCGCACTCCATCCAAGGATAGTGTAAACAGGGAATATGCAAATCTGATGTTGAAGAGAGCTAGATCTCACTAGGGACATTTTATTAATGTAAATCCACCCTTACTGAAGACAATAGCAATAGAGAGAGAGAGAACTGGAGAGATGTGAAGCACACAAAACTAGAATGAGATTCTATTTCTTAATAAATAGATAGATACTAACGGTAATGGAAATCAATAATCAATGAACAGCAGCGTAATGGTAGTAATACATCTAATCAATAATCATGAGGGGGTGTAAGTGTGTGGTGTTAGTAATGAGTGTGTGAGGGTGTATGTTAGTGTGTGGGTGGCGTTAGTAATAAGTGTGTGAGGGTGTATGTTAGTGTGTGGGTGGCGTTAGTAATAAGTGTGTGAGGGTGTATGTGAGTGTGTGGGTGGCGTTAGTAATAAGTGTGTGAGGGTGTATGTGAGTGTGTGGGTGGCGTTAGTAATAAGTGTGTGAGGGTGTATGTGAGTGTGTGGGTGGCGTTAGTAATAAGTGTGTGAGGGTGTATGTGAGTGTGTGGGTGGCGTTAGTAATAAGTGTGTGAGGGTGTATGTTAGTGTGTGGGTGGCGTTAGTAATAAGTGTGTGAGGGTGTATGTTAGTGTGTGGGTGGCGTTAGTAATAAGTGTGTGAGGGTGTATGTGAGTGTGTGGGTGGCGTTAGTAATAAGTGTGTGAGGGTGTATGTGAGTGTGTGGGTGGCGTTAGTAATAAGTGTGTGAGGGTGTATGTGAGTGTGTGGGTGGCGTTAGTAATAAGTGTGTGAGGGTGTATGTGAGTGTGTGGGTGGCGTTAGTAATAAGTGTGTGAGGGTGTATGTGAGTGTGTGGGTGGCGTTAGTAATAAGTGTGTGAGGGTGTATGTGAGTGTGTGGGTGGCGTTAGTAATAAGTGTGTGAGGGTGTATGTTAGTGTGTGGGTGGCGTTAGTAATAAGTGTGTGAGGGTGTATGTGAGTGTGTGGGTGGCGTTAGTAATAAGTGTGTGAGGGTGTATGTTAGTGTGTGGGTGGCATTAGTAATAAGTGTGTGAGGGTGTATGTTAGTGTGTGGGTGGCGTTAGTAATAAGTGTGTGAGGGTGTATGTGAGTGTGTGGGTGGCGTTAGTAATAAGTGTGTGAGGGTGTATGTGAGTGTGTGGGTGGCGTTAGTAATAAGTGTGTGAGGGTGTATGTGAGTGTGTGGGTGGCGTTAGTAATAAGTGTGTGAGGGTGTATGTGAGTGTGTGGGTGGCGTTAGTAATAAGTGTGTGAGGGTGTATGTGAGTGTGTGGGTGGCGTTAGTAATAAGTGTGTGAGGGTGTATGTTAGTGTGTGGGTGGCGTTAGTAATAAGTGTGTGAGGGTGTATGTTAGTGTGTGGGTGGCGTTAGTAATAAGTGTGTGAGGGTGTATGTTAGTGCGTGGGTGGCGTTAGTAATAAGTGTGTGAGGGTGTATGTTAGTGTGTGGATGGCGTTAGTAATAAGTGTGTGAGGGTGTATGTGAGTGTGTGGGTGGCGTTAGTAATAAGTGTGTGAGGGTGTATGTGAGTGTGTGGGTGGCGTTAGTAATAAGTGTGTGAGGGTGTATGTGAGTGTGTGGGTGGCGTTAGTAATAAGTGTGTGAGGGTGTATGTGAGTGTGTGGGTGGCGTTAGTAATAAGTGTGTGAGGGTGTATGTGAGTGTGTGGGTGGCGTTAGTAATAAGTGTGTGAGGGTGTATGTGAGTGTGTGGGTGGCGTTAGTAATAAGTGTGTGAGGGTGTATGTTAGTGTGTGGGTGGCGTTAGTAATAAGTGTGTGAGGGTGTATGTTAGTGTGTGGGTGGCGTTAGTAATAAGTGTGTGAGGGTGTATGTGAGTGTGTGGGTGGCGTTAGTAATAAGTGTGTGAGGGTGTATGTGAGTGTGTGGGTGGCGTTAGTAATAAGTGTGTGAGGGTGTATGTGAGTGTGTGGGTGGCGTTAGTAATAAGTGTGTGAGGGTGTATGTGAGTGTGTGGGTGGCGTTAGTAATAAGTGTGTGAGGGTGTATGTGAGTGTGTGGGTGGCGTTAGTAATAAGTGTGTGAGGGTGTATGTGAGTGTGTGGGTGGCGTTAGTAATAAGTGTGTGAGGGTGTATGTGAGTGTGTGGGTGGCGTTAGTAATAAGTGTGTGAGGGTGTATGTGAGTGTGTGGGTGGCGTTAGTAATAAGTGTGTGAGGGTGTATGTTAGTGTGTGGGTGGTGTTAGTAATAAATGTGTGAGGGTGTATGTTAGTGTGTGGGTGGTGTTAGTAATAAGTGTGTGAGGGTGTATGTTAGTGTGTGGGTGGCGTTAGTAATAAGTGTGTGAGGGTGTATGTTAGTGTGTGGGTGGCGTTAGTAATAAGTGTGTGAGGGTGTATGTGAGTGTGTGGGTGGCGTTAGTAATAAGTGTGTGAGGGTGTATGTGAGTGTTTGTGTGGTGTTAGTAATAAGTGTGTGAGGGTGTATGTGAGTGTGTGGGTGGCGTTAGTAATAAGTGTGTGAGGGTGTATGTGAGTGTGTGTGTGGTGTTAGTAATAAGTGTGTGAGGGTGTATGTGAGTGTGTGGGTGGTGTTAGTAATAAGTGTGTGAGGGTGTATGTGAGTGTGTGGGTGGTGTTAGTAATAAGTGTGTGAGGGTGTATGTGAGTGTGTGGGTGGCGTTAGTAATAAGTGTGTGAGGGTGTATGTGAGTGTGTGGGTGGTGTTAGTAATAAGTGTGTGAGGGTGTATGTGAGTGTGTGGGTGGCGTTAGTAATAAGTGTGTGAGGGTGTATGTGAGTGTGTGGGTGGCGTTAGTAATAAGTGTGTGAGGGTGTATGTGAGTGTGTGGGGTGGCGTTAGTAATAAGTGTGTGAGGGTGTATGTGAGTGTGTGGGTGGCGTTAGTAATAAGTGTGTGAGGGTGTATGTTAGTGTGTGGGTGGCGTTAGTAATAAGTGTGTGAGGGTGTATGTTAGTGTGTGGGTGGCGTTAGTAATAAGTGTGTGAGGGTGTATGTTAGTGTGTGGGTGGCGTTAGTAATAAGTGTGTGAGGGTGTATGTGAGTGTGTGGGTGGCGTTAGTAATAAGTGTGTGAGGGTGTATGTGAGTGTGTGGGTGGCGTTAGTAATAAGTGTGTGAGGGTGTATGTGAGTGTGTGGGTGGCGTTAGTAATAAGTGTGTGAGGGTGTATGTGAGTGTGTGGGTGGCGTTAGTAATAAGTGTGTGAGGGTGTATGTGAGTGTGTGGGTGGCGTTAGTAATAAGTGTGTGAGGGTGTATGTGAGTGTGTGGGTGGCGTTAGTAATAAGTGTGTGAGGGTGTATGTGAGTGTGTGGGTGGCGTTAGTAATAAGTGTGTGAGGGTGTATGTGAGTGTGTGGGTGGCGTTAGTAATAAGTGTGTGAGGGTGTATGTTAGTGTGTGGGTGGTGTTAGTAATAAGTGTGTGAGGGTGTATGTTAGTGTGTGGGTGGGTGTTAGTAATAAGTGTGTGAGGGTGTATGTTAGTGTGTGGGTGGCGTTAGTAATAAGTGTGTGAGGGTGTATGTTAGTGTGTGGGTGGCGTTAGTAATAAGTGTGTGAGGGTGTATGTGAGTGTGTGGGTGGCGTTAGTAATAAGTGTGTGAGGGTGTATGTGAGTGTGTGTGTGGTGTTAGTAATAAGTGTGTGAGGGTGTATGTGAGTGTGTGGGTGGCGTTAGTAATAAGTGTGTGAGGGTGTATGTGAGTGTGTGGGTGGCGTTAGTAATAAGTGTGTGAGGGTGTATGTGAGTGTGTGGGTGGTGTTAGTAATAAGTGTGTGAGGGTGTATGTGAGTGTGTGGGTGGCGTTAGTAATAAGTGTGTGAGGGTGTATGTGAGTGTGTGGGTGGCGTTAGTAATAAGTGTGTGAGGGTGTATGTGAGTGTGTGGGTGGAGTTAGTAATAAGTGTGTGAGGGTGTATGTGAGTGTGTGGGTGGCGTTAGTAATAAGTGTGTGAGGGTGTATGTGAGTGTGTGGGTGGCGTTAGTAATAAGTGTGTGTGAGGGTGTATGTGAGTGTGTGGGTGGGCGTTAGTAATAAGTGTGTGAGGGTGTATGTGAGTGTGTGGGTTGGCGTTAGTAATAAGTGTGTGAGGGTGTATGTTAGTGTGTGGGTGTCGTTAGTAATAAGTGTGTGAGGGTGTATGTTAGTGTGTGGGTGGTGTTAGTAATAAGTGTGTGAGGGTGTATGTTAGTGTGTGGGTGGCGTTAGTAATAAGTGTGTGAGGGTGTATGTTAGTGTGTGGGTGGCGTTAGTAATAAGTGTGTGAGGGTGTATGTGAGTGTGTGGGTGGCGTTAGTAATGAAGTGTGTGAGGGTGTATGTGAGTGTGTGGGTGGCGTTAGTAATGAGTGTGTGAGGGTGTATGTTAGTGTGTGGGTGGCGTTAGTAATAAGTGTGTGAGGGTGTATGTTAGTGTGTGGGTGGCGTTAGTAATAAGTGTGTGAGGGTGTATGTTAGTGTGTGGGTGGCGTTAGTAATAAGTGTGTGAGGGTGTATGTGAGTGTGTGGGTGGCGTTAGTAATAAGTGTGTGAGGGTGTATGTGAGTGTGTGGGTGGCGTTAGTAATAAGTGTGTGAGGGTGTATGTGAGTGTGTGGGTGGCGTTAGTAATAAGTGTGTGAGGGTGTATGTGAGTGTGTGGGTGGCGTTAGTAATAAGTGTGTGAGGGTGTATGTGAGTGTGTGGGTGGCGTTAGTAATAAGTGTGTGAGGGTGTATGTGAGTGTGTGGGTGGCGTTAGTAATAAGTGTGTGAGGGTGTATGTGAGTGTGTGGGTGGCGTTAGTAATAAGTGTGTGAGGGTGTATGTTAGTGTTGTGGGTGGCGTTAGTAATAAGTGTGTGAGGGTGTATGTGAGTGTGTGGGTGGCGTTAGTAATAAGTGTGTGAGGGTGTATGTTAGTGTGTGGGTGGCAGTTAGTAATAAGTGTGTGAGGGTGTATGTTAGTGTGTGGGTGGCGTTAGTAATAAGTGTGTGAGGGTGTATGTGAGTGTGTGGGTGGCGTTAGTAATAAGTGTGTGAGGGTGTATGTGAGTGTGTGGGTGGCGTTAGTAATAAGTGTGTGAGGGTGTATGTGAGTGTGTGGGTGGCGTTAGTAATAAGTGTGTGAGGGTGTATGTTAGTGTGTGGGTGGCGTTAGTAATAAGTGTGTGAGGGTGTATGTGAGTGTGTGGGTGGCGTTAGTAATAAGTGGTGTGAGGGTGTATGTTAGTGTGTGGGTGGCGTTAGTAATAAGTGTGTGAGGGTGTATGTGAGTGTGTGGGTGGCGTTAGTAATAAGTGTGTGAGGGTGTATGTGAGTGTGTGGGTGTGCGTTAGTAATAAGTGTGTGAGGGTGTATGTGAGTGTGTGGTGGGCTGTTAGTAATAAGTGTGTGAGGGTGTATGTGAGTGTGTGGGTGGCGTTAGTAATAAGTGTGTGAGGGTGTATGTGAGTGTGTGGGTGGCGTTAGTAATAAGTGTGTGAGGGTGTATGTGAGTGTGTGGGTGGCGTTAGTAATAAGTGTGTGAGGGTGTATGTGAGTGTGTGGGTGGCGTTAGTAATAAGGTGTGTGAGGGTGTATGTTAGTGTGTGGGTGGCTGTTAGTAATAAGTGTGTGAGGGTGTATGTGAGTGTGTGGGTGGCGTTAGTAATAAGTGTGTGAGGGTGTATGTGAGTGTGTGGGTGGCGTTAGTAATAAGTGTGTGAGGGTGTATGTTAGTGTGTGGGTGGCGTTAGTAATAAGTGTGTGAGGGTGTATGTGAGTGTGTGGGTGGCGTTAGTAATAAGTGTGTGAGGGTGTATGTGAGTGTGTGGGTGGCGTTAGTAATAAGTGTGTGAGGGTGTATGTGAGTGTGTGGGTGGCGTTAGTAATAAGTGTGTGAGGGTGTATGTGAGTGTGTGGGTGGCGTTAGTAATAAGTGTGTGAGGGTGTATGTGAGTGTGTGGGTGGCGTTAGTAATAAGTGTGTGAGGGTGTATAGTGAGTGTGTGGGTGGCGTTAGTAATAAGTGTGTGAGGGTGTATGTTAGTGTGTGGGTGGTGTTAGTAATAAGTGTGTGAGGGTGTATGTGAGTGTGTGGGTGGCTGTTAGTAATAAGTGTGTGAGGGTGTATGTTAGTGTGTGGGTGGCGTTAGTAATAAGTGTGTGAGGGTGTATGTTAGTGTGTGGGTGGCGTTAGTAATAAGTGTGTGAGGGTGTATGTGAGTGTGTGGGTGGCGTTAGTAATAAGTGTGTGAGGGTGTATGTGAGTGTGTGTGTGGTCGTTAGTAATAAGTGTGTGAGGGTGTATGTGAGTGTGTGGGTGGCGTTAGTAATAAGTGTGTGAGGGTGTATGTGAGTGTGTGTGTGGTGTTAGTAATAAGTGTGTGAGGGTGTATGTGAGTGTGTGGGTGGTCGTTAGTAATAAGTGTGTGAGGGTGTATGTGAGTGTGTGGGTGGTCGTTAGTAATAAGTGTGTGAGGGTGTATGTGAGTGTGTGGGTGGCGTTAGTAATAAGTGTGGTGAGGGTGTATGTGAGTGTGTGGGTGGCTGTTAGTAATAAGTGTGTGAGGGTGTATGTGAGTGTGTGGGTGGCGTTAGTAATAAGTGTGTGAGGGTGTATGTGAGTGTGTGGGTGGCGTTAGTAATAAGTGTGTGAGGGTGTATGTGAGTGTGTGGGTGGCGTTAGTAATAAGTGTGTGAGGGTGTATGTGAGTGTGTGGGTGGCGTTAGTAATAAGTGTGTGAGGGTGTATGTTAGTGTGTGGGTGGTGTTAGTAATAAGTGTGTGAGGGTGTATGTTAGTGTGTGGGTGGTGTTAGTAATAAGTGTGTGAGGGTGTATGTTAGTGTGTGGGTGGCGTTAGTAATAAGTGTGTGAGGGTGTATGTTAGTGTGTGGGTGGCGTTAGTAATAAGTGTGTGAGGGTGTATGTGAGTGTGTGGGTGGCGTTAGTAATAAGTGTGTGAGGGTGTATGTGAGTGTGTGGGTGGCGTTAGTAATAAGTGTGTGAGGGTGTATGTTAGTGTGTGGGTGGCGTTAGTAATAAGTGTGTGAGGGTGTATGTTAGTGTGTGGGTGGCGTTAGTAATAAGTGTGTGAGGGTGTATGTTAGTGTGTGGGGTGGCGTTAGTAATAAGTGTGTGAGGGTGTATGTGAGTGTGTGGGTGGCGTTAGTAATAAGTGTGTGAGGGTGTATGTTAGTGTGTGGGTGGCGTTAGTAATAAGTGTGTGAGGGTGTATGTGAGTGTGTGGGTGGCGTTAGTAATAAGTGTGTGAGGGTGTATGTGAGTGTGTGGGTGGCGTTAGTAATAAGTGTGTGAGGGTGTATGTGAGTGTGTGGGTGTGGCGTTAGTAATAAGTGTGTGAGGGTGTATGTGAGTGTGTGGGTGGCGTTAGTAATAAGTGTGTGAGGGTGTATGTGAGTGTGTGTGGTGGCGTTAGTAATAAGTGTGTGAGGGTGTATGTGAGTGTGTGGGTGGCGTTAGTAATAAGTGTGTGAGGGTGTATGTGAGTGTGTGGGTGGCGTTAGTAATAAGTGTGTGAGGGTGTATGTGAGTGTGTGGGTGGCGTTAGTAATAAGTGTGTGAGGGTGTATGTTAGTGTGTGGGTGGGTGTTAGTAATAAGTGTGTAGGGTGTATGTAGTGTGTGGGTGGTGTTAGTAATAAGTGTGTGAGGGTGTATGTTAGTGTGTGGGTGGGTTAGTAATAAGTGTGTGAGGGTGTATGTTAGTGTGTGGGTGGCGTTAGTAATAAGTGTGTGAGGGTGTATGTGAGTGTGTGGGTGGCGTTAGTAATAAGTGTGTGAGGGTGTATGTGAGTGTGTGGGTGGCGTTATGTAATAAGTGTGTGAGGGTGTATGTGAGTGTGTGGGTGGCGTTAGTAATAAGTGTGTGAGGGTGTATGTGAGTGTGTGGGTGGCGTTAGTAATAAGTGTGTGAGGGTGTATGTGAGTGTGTGGGTGGCTGTTAGTAATAAGTGTGTGAGGGTGTATGTGAGTGTGTGGGTGGTGTTAGTAATAGTGTGTGAGGGTGTATGTGAGTGTGTGGGTGGTGTTAGTAAATAAGTGTGTGAGGGTGTATGTGAGTGTGTGAGGGTGTATGTGAGTGTGTGGGTGGCGTTAGTAATAAGTGTGTGAGGGTGTTGTGAGTGTGTGGGTGGCGTTAGTAATAAGTGTGTGAGGGTGTTTGTAGTGTGTGGGTAGGCGTTAGTAATAAGTGTGTGAGGGTGTATGTGAGTGTGTGGGTGGCGTTAGTAATAAGTGTGTGAGGGTGTATGTGAGTGTGTGGGTGGCGTTAGTAATAAGTGTGTGAGGGTGTATGTGAGTGTGTGGGTGGCGTTAGTAATAAGTGTGTGAGGGTGTATGTTAGTGTGTGGGTGGTGTTAGTAATAAGTGTGTGAGGGTGTATGTTAGTGTGTGGGTGGTCGTTAGTAATAAGTGTGTGAGGGTGTATGTTAGTGGTGTGGGTGGCGTTAGTAATAAGTGTGTGAGGGTGTATGTTAGTGTGTGGGTGGCGTTAGTAATAAGTGTGTGAGGGTGTATGTGAGTGTGTGGGTGGCGTTAGTAATGAGTGTGTGAGGGTGTATGTGAGTGTGTGGGTGGCGTTAGTAATGAGTGTGTGAGGGTGTATGTTAGTGTGTGGGTGGCGTTAGTAATAAGTGTGTGAGGGTGTATGTTAGTGTGTGGGTGGCGTTAGTAATAAGTGTGTGAGGGTGTATGTTAGTGTGTGGGTGGCGTTAGTAATAAGTGTGTGAGGGTGTATGTGAGTGTGTGGGTGGCGTTAGTAATAAGTGTGTGAGGGTGTATGTGAGTGTGTGGGTGGCGTTAGTAATAAGTGTGTGAGGGTGTATGTGAGTGTGTGGGTGGCGTTAGTAATAAGTGTGTGAGGGTGTATGTGAGTGTGTGGGTGGCGTTAGTAATAAGTGTGTGAGGGTGTATGTTAGTGTGTGGGTGGCTGTTAGTAATAAGTGTGTGAGGGTGTATGTTAGTGTGTGGGTGGTGTTAGTAATAAGTGTGTGAGGGTGTATGTTAGTGTGTGGGTGGCGTTAGTAATAAGTGTGTGAGGGTGTATGTTAGTGTGTGGGTGGCGTTAGTAATAAGTGTGTGAGGGTGTATGTGAGTGTGTGGGTGGCGTTAGTAATAAGTGTGTGAGGGTGTATGTGAGTGTGTGGGTGGCGTTAGTAATAAGTGTGTGAGGGTGTATGTGAGTGTGTGGGTGGCGTTAGTAATAAGTGTGTGAGGGTGTATGTGAGTGTGTGGGTGGCTGTTAGTAATAAGTGTGTGAGGGTGTATGTGAGTGTGTGGGTTGTGTTAGTAATAAGTGTGTGAGGGTGTATGTGAGTGTGTGGGTGGTGTTAGTAATAAGTGTGTGAGGGTGTATGTGAGTGTGTGGGTGGCGTTAGTAATAAGTGTGTGAGGGTGTATGTGAGTGTGTGGGTGGTGTTAGTAATAAGTGTGTGAGGGTGTATGTTAGTGTGTGGGTGGCGTTAGTAATAAGTGTGTGAGGGTGTATGTGAGTGTGTGGGTGGCGTTAGTAATAAGTGTGTGAGGGTGTATGTGAGTGTGTGGGTGGCGTTAGTAATAAGTGTGTGAGGGTGTATGTGAGTGGTGTGGTGGGTGGCGTTAGTAATAAGTGTGTGAGGGTGTATGTTAGTGTGTGGGTGGTGTTAGTAATAAGTGTGTGAGGGTGTATGTTAGTGTGTGGGTGGTGTTAGTAATATGTGTGTGAGGGTGTATGTTAGTGTGTGGGTGGCGTTAGTAATAAGTGTGTGAGGGTGTATGTTAGTGTGTGGGTGGCGTTAGTAATAGTGTGTGAGGGTGTATGTGAGTGTGTGGGTGGTCGTTAGTAATGAGTGTGTGAGGGTGTATGTGAGTGTGTGGGTGGCGTTAGTAATGAGTGTGTGAGGGTGTATGTTAGTGTGTGGGTGGCGTTAGTAATAAGTGTGTGAGGGTGTATGTTAGTGTGTGGGTGGCGTTAGTAATAAGTGTGTGAGGGTGTATGTTAGTGTGTGGGTGGCGTTAGTAATAAGTGTGTGAGGGTGTATGTGAGTGTGTGGGTGGCGTTAGTAATAAGTGTGTGAGGGTGTATGTGAGTGTGTGGGTGGCGTTAGTAATAAGTGTGTGAGGGTGTATGTGAGTGTGTGGGTGGCGTTAGTAATAAGTGTGTGAGGGTGTATGTGAGTGTGTGGGTGGCGTTAGTAATAAGTGTGTGAGGGTGTATGTGAGTGTGTGGGTGGCGTTAGTAATAAGTGTGTGAGGGTGTATGTGAGTGTGTGGGGTGGCGTTAGTAATAAGTGTGTGAGGGTGTATGTGAGTGTGTGGGTGGCGTTAGTAATAAGTGTGTGAGGGTGTATGTGAGTGTGTGGGTGGCGTTAGTAATAAGTGTGTGAGGGTGTATGTGAGTGTGTGGGTGGCGTTAGTAATAAGTGTGTGAGGGTGTATGTGAGTGTGTGGGTGGCGTTAGTAATAAGTGTGTGAGGGTGTATGTTAGTGTGTGGGTGGTGTTAGTAATAGTGTGGTGAGGGTGTATGTTAGTGTGTGGGTGGTGTTAGTAATAAGTGTGTGAGGGTGTATGTTAGTGTGTGGGTGGCGTTAGTAATAAGTGTGTGAGGGTGTATGTTAGTGTGTGGGTGGCGTTAGTATAAGTGTGTGAGGGTGTATGTGAGTGTGTGGGTGGCGTTAGTAATAAGTGTGTGAGGGTGTATGTGAGTGTGTGTGTGGTGTTAGTAATAAGTGTGTGAGGGTGTATGTGAGTGTGTGGGTGGCGTTAGTAATAAGTGTGTGAGGGTGTATGTGAGTGTGTGTGTGGTGTTAGTAATAAGTGTGTGAGGGTGTATGTGAGTGTGTGGGTGGTGTTAGTAATAAGTGTGTGAGGGTGTATGTGAGTGTGTGGGTGGTGTTAGTAATAAGTGTGTGAGGGTGTATGTGAGTGTGTGGGTGGCTGTTAGTAATAAGTGTGTGAGGGTGTATGTGAGTGTGTGGGTGGTGTTAGTAATAAGTGTGTGAGGGTGTATGTTAGTGTGTGGGTGGCGTTAGTAATAAGTGTGTGAGGGTGTATGTGAGTGTGTGGGTGGCGTTAGTAATAAGTGTGTGAGGGTGTATGTGAGTGTGTGGGTGGCGTTAGTAATAAGTGTGTGAGGGTGTATGTGAGTGTGTGGGTGGCGTTAGTAATAAGTGTGTGAGGGTGTATGTTAGTGTGTGGGTGGTGTTAGTAATAAGTGTGTGAGGGTGTATGTTAGTGTGTGGGTGGTGTTAGTAATAAGTGTGTGAGGGTGTATGTTAGTGTGTGGGTGGCGTTAGTAATAAGTGTGTGAGGGTGTATGTTAGTGTGTGGGTGGCGTTAGTAATAAGTGTGTGAGGGTGTATGTGAGTGTGTGGGTGGCGTTAGTAATGAGTGTGTGAGGGTGTATGTGAGTGTGTGGGTGGCGTTAGTAATGAGTGTGTGAGGGTGTATGTTAGTGTGTGGGTGGCGTTAGTAATAAGTGTGTGAGGGTGTATGTTAGTGTGTGGGTGGCGTTAGTAATAATAAGTGTGAGGGTGTATGTTAGTGTGTGGGTGGCGTTAGTAATAAGTGTGTGAGGGTGTATGTGAGTAGTGTGTGGGTGGCGTTAGTAATAAGTGTGTGAGGGTGTATGTGAGTGTGTGGGGGTGGCGTTAGTAATAAGTGTGTGAGGGTGTGTATGTGAGTGTGTGGGTGGCGTTAGTAATAAGTGTCGGTGAGGGTGTATGTGAGTGTGTGGGTGGCGTTAGTAATAAGTGTGTGAGGGTGTATGTGAGTGTGTGGGGTGGCGTTAGTAATAAGTGTGTGAGGGTGTATGTGAGTGTGTGTGGGTGGCGTTAGTAATAAGTGTGTGAGGGTGTATGTGAGTGTGTGGGTGGCGTTTAGTAATAAGTGTGTGAGGGTTGTATGTTAGTGTTGTGGGTGGCGTTAGTAATTAAGTGTTTTGTGAGGGTGTATGTGAGTGTGGTGGGTGGCGTTAGTAATAAGTGTGTGAGGGTGGTATGTTTAGTGTGCTGGGTGGCGTTTATAATAAGTGTGTGAGGGTGTATGTTAGTGTGTGGGTGGCGTTAGTAATAAGTGTGTGAGGGTGTATGTGAGTGTGTGGGTGGCGTTAGTAATAAGTGTGTGAGGGTGTATGTGAGTGTGTGGGTGGCGTTAGTAATAAGTGTGTGAGGGTGTATGTGAGTGTGTGGGTGGCGTTAGTAATAAGTGTGTGAGGGTGTATGTGAGTGTGTGGGTGGCGTTAGAATAAGTGTGTGAGGGTGTATGTGAGTGTGTGGGTGGCGTTAGTAATAAGTGTGTGAGGGTGTATGTGAGTGTGTGGGTGGCGTTAGTAATAAGTGTGGTGAGGGGGTGTAATGTGAGTGTGTGGGTGGCGTTAGTAATAAGTGTGTGAGGGTGTATGTTAGTGTGTGGGTGGCGTTAGTAATAAGTGTGTGAGGGTGTATGTTAGTGTGTGGGTGGCGTTAGTAATAAGTGTGTGAGGGTGTATGTGAGTGTGTGGGTGGCGTTAGTAATAAGTGTGTGAGGGTGTATGTGGAGTGTGTGGGTGGGGGCGTTAGTAATAAGTGTGTGAGGTGTATGTGAGTGTGTGTGTGGTGTTAGTAATAAGTGTGTGAGAGGTGTATGTGAGTGTGTGGGTGGGCGTTAGTAATGGGTGTGTGAGGGTGTATGTGAGTGTGTGGTGGTGGTGTTAGTAATAAGTGTGTGAGGGTTGTATGTGAGTGTGTGGGTGGCGTTAGTAATAAGTGTTGTGAGGGTGTATGTGAGTGTGTGGGTGGCGTTAGTAATAAGTGTGTGAGGGTGTATGTGAGTGTGTGGGTGGCGTTAGTAATAAGTGTGTGAGGGTGTATGTTAGTGTGTGGGTGGCGTTTGTAGTATGAGTGTGTGAGGGTGTGGGCGGTTATGTTAGTGTGTGGGTGGTTAGTGTGTGGGTGGCGGTTAGTAATTGAGTGTGTGAGGGTGATGTGTGAGGGTGGCGTGTTCGTAATGAGTGTGTGAGGGTGTATGTGAGTGTGTGGGTGTGTGTGCTTGTGTGTGTGTTTGTTTCTTATTTCAGGTTCCTACAGAATAACAGCATCCAGACAATCTCTAGTCAAGCCTTCAGTGGACTCTACAAACTAGAGCGACTGTGAGTCCTGACACAGCTCTTCTATAGCCTCTTTATGCTACACCACTTTGATGACACAAACTAGGTCCAGGAGAGATACTGTGTAGTGTAAAGAGAAGGATCTAGATTCAAATCTCTCTTTAAGAGATTTCTCCCACACTACCTCCGGAGGTCTCCCATACCCCTCTCTGAGTGTAAAGACAACAGCCTCTCTCCCAAACCACATGTCCCCATGCAAGAATTACCATAATACCAGTAGACACCTTTTTTTTTTTCTCTGTTAGCCAAATTGAAAATGGAAGGCTTTTAAAAATATCCACACATTTGTGAATCATTGCATTAATCAAGTGTGCAACACTATGTGCAATATGGTTTAGATGAGAAGCTCCTGTAAAGTTTGAATTGCTATCCTTATTTTGTTTGACTATATACTATGGTATTTATGGTATGCTAATAGCCGCACTCCATCCAAAGATAGTGTAAACAGGGAATATGCAAATCTGATGTTGAAGAGAGCTAGATCTCACTAGGGACATTTTATTAATGTAAATCCACCCTTACTGAAGACAATAGCAATAGAGAGAGAGAGAACTGGAGAGATGTGAAGCACACAAAACTAGAATGAGATTCTATTTCTTAATAAATAGATAGATACTAACGGTAATGGAAATCAATAATCAATGAACAGCAGCGTAATGGTAGTAATACATCTAATCAATAATCATGAGGGGGTGTAAGTGTGTGGTGTTAGTAATGAGTGTGTGAGGGTGTATGTTAGTGTGTGGGTGGCGTTAGTAATAAGTGTGTGAGGGTGTATGTTAGTGTGTGGGTGGCGTTAGTAATAAGTGTGTGAGGGTGTATGTGAGTGTGTGGGTGGCGTTAGTAATAAGTGTGTGAGGGTGTATGTGAGTGTGTGGGTGGCGTTAGTAATAAGTGTGTGAGGGTGTATGTGAGTGTGTGGGTGGCGTTAGTAATAAGTGTGTGAGGGTGTATGTGAGTGTGTGGGTGGCGTTAGTAATAAGTGTGTGAGGGTGTATGTGAGTGTGTGGGTGGCGTTAGTAATAAGTGTGTGAGGGTGTATGTTAGTGTGTGGGTGGCGTTAGTAATAAGTGTGTGAGGGTGTATGTTAGTGTGTGGGTGGCGTTAGTAATACGTGTGTGAGGGTGTATGTGAGTGTGTGGGTGGCGTTAGTAATACGTGTGTGAGGGTGTATGTGAGTGTGTGGGTGGCGTTAGTAATAAGTGTGTGAGGGTGTATGTGAGTGTGTGGGTGGCGTTAGTAATAAGTGTGTGAGGGTGTATGTGAGTGTGTGGGTGGCGTTAGTAATAAGTGTGTGAGGGTGTATGTGAGTGTGTGGGTGGCGTTAGTAATAAGTGTGTGAGGGTGTATGTGAGTGTGTGGGTGGCGTTAGTAATAAGTGTGTGAGGGTGTATGTGAGTGTGTGGGTGGCGTTAGTAATAAGTGTGTGAGGGTGTATGTGAGTGTGTGGGTGGCGTTAGTAATAAGTGTGTGAGGGTGTATGTTAGTGTGTGGGTGGTGTTAGTAATACGTGTGTGAGGGTGTATGTTAGTGTGTGGGTGGTGTTAGTAATAAGTGTGTGAGGGTGTATGTTAGTGTGTGGGTGGCGTTAGTAATAAGTGTGTGAGGGTGTATGTTAGTGTGTGGGTGGCGTTAGTAATAAGTGTGTGAGGGTGTATGTGAGTGTGTGGGTGGCGTTAGTAATAAGTGTGTGAGGGTGTATGTGAGTGTGTGTGTGGTGTTAGTAATAAGTGTGTGAGGGTGTATGTGAGTGTGTGGGTGGCGTTAGTAATAAGTGTGTGAGGGTGTATGTGAGTGTGTGTGTGGTGTTAGTAATAAGTGTGTGAGGGTGTATGTGAGTGTGTGGGTGGTGTTAGTAATAAGTGTGTGAGGGTGTATGTGAGTGTGTGGGTGGTGTTAGTAATAAGTGTGTGAGGGTGTATGTGAGTGTGTGGGTGGCGTTAGTAATAAGTGTGTGAGGGTGTATGTGAGTGTGTGGGTGGTGTTAGTAATAAGTGTGTGAGGGTGTATGTGAGTGTGTGGGTGGTGTTAGTAATAAGTGTGTGAGGGTGTATGTGAGTGTGTGGGTGGCGTTAGTAATAAGTGTGTGAGGGTGTATGTGAGTGTGTGGGTGGCGTTAGTAATAAGTGTGTGAGGGTGTATGTGAGTGTGTGGGTGGCGTTAGTAATGAGTGTGTGAGGGTGTATGTGAGTGTGTGGGTGGCGTTAGTAATAAGTGTGTGAGGGTGTATGTTAGTGTGTGGTGGCGTTAGTAATGAGTGTGTGAGGGTGTATGTGAGTGTGTGGGTGGCGTTAGTAATAAGTGTGTGAGGGTGTATGTGAGTGTGTGGGTGGCGTTAGTAATAAGTGTGTGAGGGTGTATGTGAGTGTGTGGGTGGCGTTAGTAATAAGTGTGTGAGGGTGTATGTTAGTGTGTGGGTGTGTAGTGTGCCTCCTTCACACCACTGTCGGTAGTGTATTTTGTATTTTGTATTTTGTATTTTGTATTTTGTATTTTGTATTTATTATGGATCTCCATTAGCTGTTGCCAAGGCAGCAGCTACTCTTCCAGGGGTCCAGCAAAATTAAGGCAGTTATATATATTTTTTAAACATTACAATACATTTATAACAGATTTCACAACATATTAAGTGTGTGCCCTCAGGCCTGTACTCTACTAACACATATCTATAACACAAAATCCATGTGTACATGTGTGTATGTTATCGTGTGTTTGTATGCATGTGTCTATGTTTTCTGTTGCTTCACAGTCCCCGCTGTTCCACAAGTTGGGATTTGTATCTGTTTTTTTAAATCTAATTTTACTGCTGGCATGAGTTACTTGATGTGGAATAGAGTTCCATGTAGTCATGTCTCTATGTACGCAGCACGTATGACATCCTCAGCTATAGGGGTTGGCTGTGTAAGCCCCGCGAGCGGTAACTCTGTCCTTTAGCTTAGCGCGTACTGTTGATAAAACAAGTTTACTGGAGAACGGAGACCAAGTAGAGACTTTTGGACAAGGTGGATAATTGTATAATATAAGGCAGTTTATTCAGAGGTAAAGATATCTGGAATCGCGTGCACGGACCCGTTCGTCAATCTCGTAGGGAGATATCTGAGAGAGCCCCTAAACATTGTGTGCTGACATTTTATACAATAAAATGAAGTAGGTTGATTCTAGTAGTTCTGATCTTCTGATTGGTCCTGATGAGTTGGGCGAGGTCCCCTCCAGGTTAGTATCACTGTTGCATTGGCTCTGAGTCGGGTTCTCTGTCTTCAGATGTTCAGCCTAAGAGAAGGGGATTTTTGTGTGTGTGTATGTGTGTGTGTATGTGTGTGTGTGTGTGTGTGTGTGTATGTGTGTGTATGTGTGTGTGTGTGTGTGTGTGTGTATGTGTGTGTGTGTGTGTGTGTGTGTGTGTGTGTGTGTGTGTATGTGTGTGTGTGTGTGGGGGTGTGTGTGTGTGTGTCCTCAGAGCAAGAACTCGTGAGTTGGAAGAACTGAGAGACCTATGGCGTGGGTGTTGTCCTTAGCCACCTGCTGATAAGGCTGACAAGATAGGATTCTTTTGTGCATTGTATTGAATACAAAGGCCCAACACAAAATGGGTCATGCACAAGATTTTAGTCAGACCAAGCTATAACATTATATATTTACTACGACAAATCCCTCTCTTCACGTCTCCCCAGAGACGTGACCAAGTAACAGTAAAGAAGGAAAACTTAAGACGTGACACAAGCTAACAGTGTAATTGGCAAAATAGGGAAAACTTTATCAGAAGATAAAGTTTTGATTCCCCCTCTTCACGTCTCACAAGAGACGTGACAAAAAGCTTAAATGCTGCAATTTGGCAAAATAGGGAAAACTTTATCAGAAGATAAAGTTTTAATTCCCCCTCTTCACGTCTCACAAGAGACGTGACACAAGCTAATAGTGCAATTGGCGAAATAGGGAAAACTTTATCAGAAGATAAAGTTTTACATTCCCCCTCTTCACGTCTCACAAGAGACGTGACAAAAAGCTTAAATGCTGCAATTGGCAAAATAGGGAAAACTTTATCAGAAGATAAAGTTTTACATTCCCCCTCTTCACGTCTCACAAGAGACGTGACAAAAAGCTTAAATGCTGCAATTGGCAAAATAGGGAAAACTTTATCAGAAGATAAAGTTTTACATTCCCCCTCTTCACGTCTCACAAGAGACGTGACAAAAAGCTTAAATGCTATTCATCATCCAGATATCCTTGGTCAGCATCGTCAATAGCAAGCAAAGGAAACATCTGACCGTTATCTGCAGGATGTGGATCAATAGCGGTGGTTATAATCCTGGTTGTCAGTGTCCGTATGCATGGAATGCAACAGCATCCACAAAGCATTAGAATTGCAGCAAAAACAGAGATGGATACAAGTATAGAAGAAACAAGCGTTTTATATTTACCAAACGCATCCATCCAAGAGTCCCACATTGAAGTATCCACCCCTGAGTGGCTCTTCATTTTGCCATTAAGAGTTCGTAACCCTTCCAGGGCGACAGTCAAGCTGCCATCTGAGGCTGTATTGTTGGGAATAAAGGTACAACATTGTTCACCAAACATAGCACATACTCCTCCTTTTTCAGCCAGGAGCATGTCGACAGCAATACGATTTTGGAAAGCCATGAGAGAGGTTGCAGCCAACTGGCCATGCACCTCCTCAAAACCCTGTTGTGTCCAATTGCCTAATTTTTGAACATTAATGTATGTAGTTAATTCTATCGACGTTTTTATTAATGGTATAACAGTCAGCACCCAAAAGACACTAACTGTAGTCCATGTACCCATGTTCAAGGACAGTTTCACAGACAACAAAGAGAGAGTGTTCTTATCAGCCTGTTATGTGAAACAATCCATATCAGTACAGTGCTCCTCCTTAATGCATTCCTTCCAAGCTATTCATCACATACAGATCCGATTAAAAATAAAAGCCAACAATTTTATGGTGTCACTCTAAACAGAGTATAATCACCCTTAAGAATAACAGGATATGGAAATTAAATCACAACATTTAATGTTTATAAAAAACCCACTATTCCTCCCCTACACCTAACATGTACTGAGTTGGCTACCAGCCACCCAGGAATCCTTTACCTTCACATCAGGAAGAATAAACAATCACAGTGGTTAGAAAAAACATAAGGTCATAAATGAGCAAGAACTGAAAATAAATGCGTGTATGTATTTTACTAGGCAAAACATGGATCATCCAGCTTGGTCTCAGAGTCAGTAGCAGAGTCACCTGCATCATCCTGGGCCGGTAACAACAGCATCATACCTGACGCCTGCACCACTCCTACCACTGACCTCCTGAGACAGGGGACGATGCAAGCAGCACAACACATTAACAGCAAAAACACAATTACTAGGGTCAGAAATCCAGTAACCACCATAGAAGAGTACTCACCAAACCAGTCACTCAGCCAGGAAATAAGGCAACATCCACAAAGAACAAGTATACCCATAGAGGCCATAAGTTCACCCAGAATAGTCACAACAATAGTTTTCCATTTACCAAATATGTTATCAAACCAACCGTCTATGGAGCTATCAATACCAGAGTTCTCAACCAGTTCGTTCTCCAGCGTGGTGATGGTCACTCAAGCGCTATGGTCACAGGCCCGTCCGGTGCTATATTGTTGGAGATGAAAGTACAGCACATATATCCAAACAGAACACAAACCCCGTCCCGCTCAGCCAAAAGCATATCCAAAGCTATTCTATTCTGCCATGTCATTAAGCTAGTTGCCGCTGTCTGCTCAGCTAATCCCTTTATTGCATCACGAGTGTGGTTTATAAATATTTTGCTGGTTATATTAAATATAATTTATCCAATCTACATTTTTATTAATTGTTGACCACCAGAAAATACTTGATTCAAACCCAGCTGCGATCTGATTGTGGATCCCATCAATATATATCCTTTCATCAAAGGATCCCGGGAGGAGGTCCTACTTTCTATGTGACAACTCACCAGTCTCTGACACGTTTGATTGTTTGCGTATGTAGGTGAGTTCACAATCAGTTACAGTGAGGGAAAAAAGTATTTGATCCCCTGCTGAATTTGTACGTTTGCCCACTGACAAAGACATGATCAGTCTATAATTTTAATGGTAGGTTTATTTGAACAGTGAGAGACAGAATAACAACAAAAAAATCCAGAAAAACGCATGTCAAAAATGTTATAAATTGATTTGCATTTTAATGAGGGAAATAAGTATTTGACCCCTCTGCAAAACATGACTTAGTACTTGGTGGCAAAACCCTTGTTGGCAATCACAGAGGTCAGACGTTTCTTGTAGTTGGCCACCAGGTTTGCACACATCTCAGGAGGGATTTTGTCCCACTCCTCTTTGCAGATCTTCTCCAAGTCATTAAGGTTTCGAGGCTGACGTTTGGCAACTCGAACCTTCAGCTCCCTCCACTGATTTTCTATGGGATTAAGGTCTGGAGACTGGCTAGGCCACTCCAGGACCTTAATGTGCTTCTTCTTGAGCCACTCCTTTGTTGCCTTGGCCGTGTGTTTTGGGTCATTGTCATGCTGGAATACCCATCCACGACCCATTTTCAATGCCCTGGCTGAGGGAAGGAGGTTCTCACCCAAGATTTGACGGTACATGGCTCCGTCCATCATCCCTTTGATGCGGTGAAGTTGTCCTGTCCCCTTAGCAGAAAAACACCCCCAAAGCATAATGTTTCCACCTCCATGTTTGACGGTGGGGATGGTGTTCTTGGGGTCATAGGCAGCATTCCTCCTCCTCCAAACACGGCGAGTTGAGTTGATGCCAAAGAGCTCGATTTTGGTCTCATCTGACCACAACACTTTCACCCAGTTCTCCTCTGAATCATTCAGATGTTCATTGGCAAACTTCAGATGGGCCTGTATGTGCTTTCTTGAGCAGGGGGACCTTGTGGGCGCTGCAGGATTTCAGTCCTTCACGGCGTAGTGTGTTACCTATTGTTTTCTTGGTGAGTATGGTCCCAGCTTCCTTGAGATCATTGACACGATCCCCCCGTGTAGTTCTGGGCTGATTCTACACCGTTCTCATGATCATTGCAACTCCACGAGGTGAGATCTTGCATGGAGCCCAAGGCCGAGGGAGATTGACAGTTATTTTGTGTTTCTTCCATTTGCGAATAATCGCACCAACTGTTGTCACCTTCTCACCAAGCTGCTTGGCGATGGTCTTGTAGCCCATTCCAGCCTTGTGTAGGTCTACAATCTTGTCCGACATCCTCGGAGAGCTCTTTGGTCTTGGCCATGGTGGAGAGTTTGGAATCTGATTGATTGATTGCTTCTGTGGACAGGTGTCTTTTATACAGGTAACAAACTGAGATTAGGAGCACTCCCTTTAAGAGTGTGCTCCTAATCTCAGCTTGTTACCTGTATTAAAGACACCTGGGAGCCAGAAATCTTTTTGATTGAGAGGGGGTCAAATATTTATTTCCCTCATTAAAATGCAAATCAATTTATAACATTTTTGACATGCGTTTTTCTGGATTTTTTTGTTGTTATTCTGTCTCTCACTGTTCAAATAAACCTACCATTAAAATTATAGACTGATAATTTCTTTGTCAGTGGGCAAACGTACAAAATCAGCAGGGGATCAAATACTTTTTTCCCTCACTGTATCACCACACATCCATCAGATGTCAGCACGGGTCTGGTTTTTGGCTCCTAAAATCCTCTGGCTGCAACAAAGAGGAGAGATTAGTCATGGTCTCTTTAGGTGTGACATTCTCTGTGTGGGAGCAGGAGCTAAAAGGCCCTACCCTGTATCCTATCCTTACTAGTCCTAGAAAAACAATTAGAATCCCCTTTGACTTCAAACTGAGGCAACCCAGGTCGGGATGACTTTGTTATCGGGGGAAACAGATAGTGCAAGTTACCATAAGACTCTTTCACCACATTCCCAGGGTGGCTTGCATGGAGGATAAACTTGACAGAGAGTCAAAGCCTGTCAAGGGGAACGGAGTAGTTGTTAACCCTGGTTTGGCTGTCCCACAGGCAAAACAGTCCTCTTTAGACATCGTTTTTGCCATTTACTGAATCCATTCCAACCACAGGTTAAGATTTCTATACCCCGTTTCCACCTGTACTACTTCCTCCAGGTCTATAGTTTTGCACTATCTTTATCACAGCCCCGGTCTCACTACCTCCCTCAGAGAGGTTTACTCTAGAATTTCCCCTTTCCCTACGTCTAGCTGTCTCCTATGCCTTTTCAACTTGTGTTAGGTTAACTACCACTTCTGGCTGAAACAAGAGGGTCCGTGTGTGTTAGGAATATGGCCCCCACAATCAGACAGCTACCTACCGTCGGGAGACCTGTGAATCCTCACCCTTGCCCTGAGAACATGTCAGATGCCAGAGGCCAACCCATTGCTTTACCTTCTATCGAACTCACACAGGGATGATCAGACAGGGTAAGGGAATCTTCGTTATGGAGCCAACCCCCGAGCCCTAGTGGTAATCGGATCTTTCTCCTAACTCTGTGTTTGTTCGTCAGGTGTAGCTGGTTTTGCCTTTTTACAGTGTGTGACATGGACCCAGATGGATCTCTCAGCTATTCTGCTGGCAAAGGCAGTACTTGGTAGGGCCCTTCCCGCCAGGCCTGATTCAGTCTCCTGGTTAGATAGAGTGGGTCACCTTCTCCTTTAGTTCACCTGTGGGGCACAAAACTTCTGACATACAGGTGTGGTTAATAAACTATCATACATGTTTGTTTTTTTTAAGTATTTTGTCCTCTCCTTCGTATATATTTAATATTTAATCCAACCATCCCCCTTTTTGACACATGATTTGGCCATGTGTCAATATTACCACCTACCTAAACAATCACTTTAGTTAATATTGGTATTTCATTATCCAATTGCCATTCCTCCACTCTCTCTTCTGTTATTTTATGGTTCAAATCAAATATATTATTACCAAATTATAATCTTCTTCACAATTTTCACAGTACTATAAATTACCCTCAACTTAGTAAAATAAACTATCTTAAAGTCCTCCTCTCATGCCTTTAGAATTTACTAGTGTGGATGATTAAAATAACACCAGAATGTTAAAACAGAGTTCAGAGGGCATTGAAATCATTTAACGAACTGTTTAATCCCATAGTATACTAAACAATTACCATTATTCTAAATATTTCATAAATGTTAGTTATCCCAAGTGTTCATTAAGTCCTCATGACATTCATTCTCATAAGAAATCATATATACCCCAAACTCAGCCAAAACCTAAAAAACTCCATAAAATTCACTGTGTGCTTCTCTAAGACCTATCACCCTTGACCTGCTGAAAACCCTCCAAAATTGAAACAACAAGGCTTTATAAACATCATACTAGGTGTGTTGTTTTCTAAACTTCTTATCCCGTCACTGGCCGAAACCAGCAATGTATTCTTGGCGCTGACTCAGACTTATCTCTGATGTCCCTCCCTCGTACACAAAGAATTTTCAATAATTTATTATTAGGAATTATTTCGCAAAAGGTATTATTGTTTTTCAGTTATTCGAGTTATTATATATTTTCCCAAAAGGTATCAGAATCGCCCTTTTGGAACAATATATTAGCAAACCCGAGCGCTTCTAAAATAATTATCAATTTTATCCTAGGAATTATTTTGCAAAAGTTATTATTGTTTTTCAGTTATTCGAGTTATTATATATTTTCCCAAAAGGTATCAGAATCGCCCTTTTGGAACAATATATTAACAAACTCGAGCGCTCCTAAAATAATTATCAATTTAATTTTAGAATTTAGGGAAATACCAACACCACAAGAGGGAAAAAGTACAAGTCAGCTTTCAGCGTAGCGGCTGCATAACATGCCGAATAGGACTCGGTGGTCCTCTTAAAAGTTATCAACTAGTTAGTCTCATGAAACGGCCAATCTTACACAACATTCAGGTTAACATTTCAACATTTACATTTTGCATTACATATCAGCATCAACACATTAATTCAGTTTGAGTTCCTCACAGTACATCTAGTTGAGTGCCAAGTCAACCATTGCCCGACTATCTGAACTTGTATTTTTATTTTATTTTATTGATTCTCCTCAAGGAGACTCCCAGTCGTTTAAACCATTCAACTGGCGTCTAGTCGGGAGAACCTTTTCTGGACTTGGATTCTCACGGAATTAACTCAACCCGACTATCTGAATCTTTTTATCAAGTCACCAGATCCTTCTCTTGTGGATCAAATAAAAGGGTCCATTTCTTGTGAACCAAAACCTCTGTAATAGGCTCCTCACTAGAGAGCCACACTTCAACAGAAAATAAAAGTCGGTCCTTCTCTTGTGAACCACTGTAACTAGACTTCTTCTCTTAGAGTCACATTTCAACAGTAAAAACCTAAGATTTCAGATATCAACAGTAAAAATAAAAGGGTCCTTCTCTTGTGAACCAACACCTCTGTAACTAGACTCCTCACCTAGAGAGTCACATTTCAACAGTAAAAATAAAAGGGTCCTTCTCTTGTGAACCACTGTAACTAGACTCCTCTCTAGAGAGTCACATTTCAACAGTAAAAACCTAAAGAATTCAGATATCTTTACACATGTGCCTTTTGAGTCATAAATGTTATAGATATGTTATAAATTTAACAGTAATCCATACTCACGCTCAGTACTACTGATCTTAATTTTGGTTTATCCTATAATACAATATGCAGATTTTGTTTTAACAGGTTCTGCTTACCTTTGTATTGACGGCCGTCTAGATCAGTTTCCTGAGGCGAGCTGGATTCCCGGCTGCTCCTGCGAACAGGTCACCCGTCCTTTCTGATCCGTCTCTTACTTGTCTCCTTTCTCTATCAACTTTCTATGGACCGAATTCAGAGAAGAAAACCATCCTCTGCTACCAATTTTGTTGATAAAACAAGTTTACTGGAGAACGGAGACCAAGTAGAGACTTTTGGACAAGGTGGATAATTGTATAATATAAGGCAGTTTATTCAGAGGTAAAGATATCTGGAATCGCGTGCACGGACCCGTTCGTCAATCTCGTAGGGAGATATCTGAGAGAGCCCCTAAACATTGTGTGCTGACATTTTATACAATAAAATGAAGTAGGTTGATTCTAGTAGTTCTGATCTTCTGATTGGTCCTGATGAGTTGGGCGAGGTCCCCTCCAGGTTAGTATCACTGTTGCATTGGCTCTGAGTCGGGTTCTCTGTCTTCAGATGTTCAGCCTAAGAGAAGGGGATTTTTGTGTGTGTGTGTGTGTGTGTGTATGTGTGTGTGTGTGTGTGTGTGTGTGTGTATGTGTGTGTATGTGTGTGTGTGTGTGTGTGTATGTGTGTGTGTGTGTGTGTGTGTGTGTGTGTGTGTGTGTGTGTGTGTGTGTGTGTGTGTGTATGTGTGTGTGTGTGTGGGGGTGTGTGTGTGTGTGTGTCCTCAGAGCAAGAACTCGTGAGTTGGAAGAACTGAGAGACCTATGGCGTGGGTGTTGTCCTTAGCCACCTGCTGATAAGGCTGACAAGATAGGACTCTTTTGTGCATTGTATTGAATACAAAGGCCCAACACAAAATGGGTCATGCACAAGATTTTAGTCAGACCAAGCTATAACATTATATATTTACTACGACAGTACCTCTGTGTTAATACAGGACTTTAGATTGGGGAAGCAGCGAACCTTCACTGTGGGGACAACGTCGGCGATGTGCATTTCCTGATGAAGCTGGTGATGAAGCTGGATAGCTCGTCAATGCTATTGGCGGAGTCACGGGAAAACATATTCCAGTCAGCACTAGCAAAGCAGTCCTGCAGCGTAGCCTCTGCATCGGTGGACCGTTTCTCTATGGAGCGCGTCACGGACGCTTCCTGTTTGATATTCTGTTTGTAAACAAGAAGCAGGAGTCATGATTTGCCAAAGGGGGGATGAGGGAGGGCCTTGTATGCTTGCTTGTGGGTTGAGTAACAGTGGTCTAGGACTTTATTGCCCCTAGTGGCGAAGGAGATGTGTTGATTTAAGGTGGGCATCAAGTGTCTTAGTGATGCGGAATTAAAATCACCGGCAACAAGAAAAGCAGCCTCCAGGTGCAAGTTTTCCTGCTTTTTTATAGCCTTGTACAGTTCGTTAAGTACTAGCTTGTTGTTGTTGTTGTTGTTGTTGTCCTGGCGTGGGAATATATACAGCAGTCACAATAACAGATGAAAACTCTCTCGAGAGGTAGAAGGTTTGGCATTTGACCATCAGTTATTCCAAGACGGGTAAACAATAGGTCGAGACTTCCACTGCGCTAGGTCGAGACTTCCACTGCTATAGTCTGCACACCATTTGTTGCTGGTGAAGAGACAAGTCCTGTCCACTCGGTGAATGGACAAGATACCCATGGGGGTATCTTGTCGGAAAGCCATGTTTCAGAAAAACAGAGAAAAATTGCAGTTACCGGAGTCCCGTTATAGTAATAATATGCCATTTGCAGACGCTTTTATCCAAAGCTACTTACAGTCATGTGTGGATACATTTTTACGTATGGATGGTCCCGGGGATCGAACCCACTACCCTGGCGTTACAAGCGCCATGCTCTACCAATTGAGCTACAGAGGACCGTTGATAGCAAATCTACCATCGGAGGTCATCCATCTTATTATCAAGTGGCCAATAGAATTAAGGTAAGTGGTGTCCGGTTTTACCTCACCTTAGTCTCAACAGGACGCCCCCTCTCCTGTCTCTTTTTCGCCTGTGTTTCCTCTTGGGTAGCCCAAAGATTGGGTCGGAGGTACACAAAGAACCCAGGGCAGATGAGTCGAAGTTGAAGCCGGAATTGAGGTAATTGCCGATCTGATGTTCAAAAGTTATTGTCGGTTACAAGAAATGATAGTGGATACATTTTGTGCAGAAAGTAAAGATAAACGCCACAAAAATCACAAAATAGCAAAGTTGTGTGTGAATGTGTGTCGGACATTATTCATTCTAATCAGACTGTTTTTTTTACATGGACGATACATTGGAGATAATATAAAGCATGAACTGGAAACAATAGAACACTATGAAAAATCTGGGAAACCAGGCCTGCTATTCATAGCCGGCCTTGAAAAGGCATTTGATAAAGTACGACTTGAGTTTATATATAAATGCCTGGAGCATTTCAATTTTGGAGAATCTCTTTTAAAATGGGTTAAAATCATGTATAGTAACCCTAGGTGTAAAATAGTAAATAATGGCTATTTCTCAGAAAGTTTTAAACTGTCAAGAGGAGTAAAACAAGGTTGTCCACTATCGGCATATCTATTTATTATGACCATCGAAATGTTAGCTATTAAAATCAGATCCAACAATAATATCAAGGGATTAGAAATCCAGGGCTTAAAAACAAAGGTGTCATTGTACGCAGATGATTCATGTTTTCTTTTAAATCTACAACTTTAACCCCTCCACAGCCTCAAAGAGGATCTAGATACATTTTCTAACTACTCTGGAATACAACCAAATATGATAAATGTACTATATTACGTATTGGATCACTAAAAAATACTATTTTTACATGACCATGTAGTTTACCAATAAAATGGTCTGATGGTGATGTGGATATACTTGGAATACATATCCCAAATGAAATAAATGATATCACTCCAATACATTTTAATAGAAAGTCAGCAAAAATAGATAAGATCTTGCTACCATGGAAAGGTAAATACCTGTCTATTTATCCCAGTTTACCTATTTGCTTATGGTCTTGCCTACGCCTAGCGAACAGTTGTTTAAATTACATGAGAAAATAATATTCCATTTTATTTGGAACGGCAAGCCAGACAAAATTTAACGGGCCTATTTATATAATGAATATGAATTCGGAGGACAGAAATTATTAAATATTCAAGCATTAGTCCTATCACTAAACGCTTCAGTCATACAAAAGTTATACTTAAATCCAAACTGGTTCTCTAGCAAATTAGTAAGATTGTCTCACCCCGTGTTCAAGAATGGCCTTTTTCCCTTTATTCAGATTACAACCTCTCACTTTCAGTTATTTGAAAAGGAAATAATCTCCCGATATCACTATTTCTAAAACAAGCCATAGAAAGTTGGTTGCAATTTCAATTTAATCCTCCAGAAATGACAGAACAAATAATGCAACAAATATTGTGGTTAAACTCAAATATACTAATTGATTAAAAAAATATATGTTTTGAAAAAATGTTTTAAAAAGGTATAATCTTCGTAAATGATATCATAGGTAGAACGGGTGGAGTTATGTCACACATGCAGCTAACAAAAACATATGAAAATGTCTGCTCTATCCAAAATTACAACCAAATAATTCCAGCATTACCACAAAAATGGAAGAGGAAAGTGGAAGGGGGAAAAAGTAAGGAACTTGTTTGTCGACCCTGCATTAAAGAACATAATTGGTTAAAGAAATGTGTGATAAATAAAAAAGTATACCAGTTTAATTTAAGGACCAAAGGATTGACAGCCATCCCATATAGATTGCAAAATAGTTGGGAAGAGATTTTTGACGTACCGATTCCATGGCATAGTGTTTATGAACTGATACGCAAAACGACGCCGGATTCAAAACTTTGAATTTTTTAATTTAAATTATTATACAAAATTCTTGCTACCAATAGAATGTTATTTATATGGGGGATACAATCTTCCCAGTTCTGCAGATTTTGCTGCGAAGAGACAGAATCATTAGATCATTTGTTTTGGGACTGTCCATTTGTAGCTTGCATTTGGTCACAGGTCCAGGAATGGCTGAAGGATTGCAATATTTACCTGGAGCTAACCCTGCAGATAACATTACTGGGTGATCTGAAAAGTCATAGTCAATAGATCAATAATATAATAATACTTTTAGCAAAAATGTTTATTTTCAATTTACAATCTGTAGAAACAATGAGAATAGTAAAGTTCAGAACATTTGTGAAACAACACAGTACAGTTGAAAAATATATGGCAAATAGTTAAGATATAGATGGGAGGTGTTGAATGGAGCTGAAGGATGGGACTAATAACAACAACTATTAACAAGAAGATAAATAATGTAAAACATACTGTGTCCATAATAAGTATATAGGTTATAGGTTGAGAGCTTTTGTGAAAGAGCACAGTTAGAGAGATATGGTATATAGAAGCAAACCGGATGGGCATCATGAAAATGATCGGAGAGTTTGAGGGTAGAGGAAGTTCAGGAGTAAAAACAAACTAAATAGAATTATTGTAAAATTGACTGTGTCCGTAAAATGTATATAGTATGTATAAACTGGAAGTAGAGGCCTAAGCGTTGTTGTTCACTAGTTTACTCCAATTAGGGAAGGGGTTGTGGGGTTGGAAAGTAATAAAGGGAAATATATTTTTTAAAGGATATATATATATATATATATATATATATATATATATATATATATGTATATGTATTTATATGTATGTATATGTATATCTTTAAGTAATACCTGGAATAGTATAACAGTAATCCTTCTACCCCCCCCCCCCCATTTAAAAAGAAAAAAGGGAAAAAAGGGTGGTTGTCCCACTGGCTATCCTAAATCGAATGCACCAATTTGTAAGTCGCTCTGGAGAAGACTGTCTGCTAAATGACTTAAATGTAAATGTATGTATGTACAGTGGGGAGAACAAGTATTTGATACACTGCCGATTTTGCAGGTTTTCCTACTTACAAAGCATGTAGAGGTCTGTAATATTTATCATAGGTACACTTCAAAAATCCAGAAAATCACATTGTATGATTTTTAAGTAATTCATTTGCATTTTATTGCATGACATAAGTATTTGATACATCAGAAAAGCAGAACTTAATATTTGGTACAGAAACCTTTGTTTGCAATTACAGAGATCATACGTTTCCTGTAGGTCTTGACCAGGTTTACACACACTGCAGCAGGGATTTTGGCCCACTCCTCCATACAGACCTTCTCCAGATCCTTTAGGTTTCGGGGCTGTCGCTGGGCTATACGGACTTTCAGCTCCCTCCAAAGATTTTCTATTGGGTTCAGGTCTGGAGACTGGCTAGGCCACTCCAGGACTTTGTGATGCTTCTTACGGAGCCACTCCTTAGTTGCCCTGGCTGTGTGTTTTGGGTCGTTGTCATGCTGGAAGACCCAGCCACGACCCATCTTCAATGCTCTTACTGAGGGAAGGAGGTTGTTGGCCAACATCTCGCGATACATGGCCCCATCCATCCTCCCCTCAATACGGTGCAGTCGTCCTGTCCCCTTTGCAGAAAAGCATCCCCAAAGAATGATGTTTCCACCTCCATGCTTCACAGTTGGGATGGTATTCTTGGGGTTGTACTCATCCTTCTTCTTCCTCCAAACACGGCGAGTGGAGTTTAGACCAAAAAGCTATATTTTTGTCTCATCAGACCACATGACCTTCTCCCATTCCTCCTCTGGATCATCCAGATGGTCATTGGCAAACTTCAGACGGGCCTGGACATGCGCTTGCTTGAGCAGGGGGACATTGCGTGCGCTGCAGGATTTTAATCCATGACGGCGTAGTGTGTTACTAATGGTTTTCTTTGAGACTGTGGTCCCAGCTCTCTTCAGGTCATTGACCAGGTCCTGCCGTGTAGTTCTGGGCTGATCCTTCACCTTCCTCATGATCATTGATGCCCCACGAGGTGTGATCTTGCATGGAGCCCCAGACCGAGGGTGATTGACTGTCATCTTGAACTTCTTCCATTTTCTAATAATTGCGCCAACAGTTGTTGCCTTCTCAACAATCTGCTTGCCTATTGTACTGTAGCCCATCCCAGCCTTGTGCAGGTCTACAATTTTATCCCTGATGTCCTTACACAGGTCTCTGGTCTTGGTCATTGTGGAGAGGTTGGAGTCTGTTTGATTGAGTGTGTGGACAGGTGTCTTTTATACAGGTAACGAGTTCAAACAGGTGCAGTTAATACAGGTAATGAGTGGAGAACAGGAGGGCTTCTTAAAGAAAAACTAACAGGTCTGTGAGAGCCGGAATTCTTACTGGTTGGTAGGTGATCAAATACTTATGTCATGCAATAAAATGCAAATGAATTACTTAAATATCATACAATGTGATTTTCTGGATTTTTGTTTTAGATTCCGTCTCTCACAGTTGAAGTGTACCTATGATAAAAATTACAGACCTCTACATGCTTTGTAAGTAGGATAACCTGCAAAATCGGCAGTGTATCAAATACTTGTTCTCCCCTCTGTATATACAGTTGAAGTCAGAAGTTTACATACACTTAGGTTGGAGTCATTAAAACTCGTTTTTCAACCACTCCACAAATTTCTTGTTAACAAACTATAGTTTTGGCAAGTCGGAAAGGACATCTACTTTGTGCATGACACAAGTAATTTTTCCAACAATTGTTTACAGCCAGATTATTTCACTTATAATTCACTGTATCACAATTCCAGTGGGTCAGAAGTTTACATACACTAAGTTGACTGGGCCTTTAAACAGCTTGGGAAATTCCAGAAAATTATGTCATAGCTTTAGAAGCTTCTGATAGGCTAATTGACATCATTTGAGTCAATTGGAGGTGTACCTGTGGATGTATTTCATGGCCTACCTTCAAAATCAGTGCCTCTTTGCTTGACATCATGGGAAAATGAAAAGAAATCAGCCAAGACTTCAGAAAAAAAAATGTTGACCTCCACAAGTCTGGTTCATCCATGGGAGCAATTTCCAAATGCCTGAAGGTACCACGTTCATCTGTACAAACAATAGTATGCAAGTATAAACACCATGGGACCACGCAGCTGTCATACCGCTCAGGAAGGAGACACGTTCTGTCTCCTAGAGATAAATGTACTTTGATGCGAAAAGTGCAAATCAATCCCAGAACAACAGCAAAGGACCTTGTGAAGATGCTGGAGGAAACAGGTACAAAAGTATCTATATCCACAGTAGAACGAGTCCTATATCGACATAACCTGAATGGCCGCTCAGCAAGGAAGAAGCCACTGCTCCAAAACAGCCATAAAAAAGCCAGACTACAGTTTGCAACCGCACATTGGAACAAAGATCGTACTTTTTGGAGAAATGTCCTCTGGTCTGATGAAACAAAAATAGAACTGTTTGGTCATAATGACCATCGTTATGTTTGGAGGAAAAAGGGGGAACTCTTGCAAGCCGAAGAACACCATCCCAACCGTGAAGCACAGGGGCGGCAGCATCATGCTGTGGGGGTGCTTTGCTGCAGGAGGGACTGGTGCACTTCACAAAATAGATGGCATCATGGGGAAGGAAAATTATGTGGATATATTGAAGCAACATCTCAAGACATCAGTCAGGAAGTTAAAGCTTGGTCGCAAATGGGTCTTCCAAATGGACAATGACCCCAAGCATACTTCCAAAGTTGTGGCGTGTGCGAGCAAAGAGGCCTACAAACCTGACTCAGTTACACCAGCTCTGTCAGGAGGAATGGGCCAAAATTCACCCAACTTATTGTGGGAAGCTTGTGGTAGGCTACCCGAAACGTTTGACCTAAATTAAACAATTTAAAGGCAATGCTACCAAATATTAATTGAGTGTATGTAAACTTCTGACCCACTGGGAATGTGATTAATTAAATAGAGGCTGAAATAAATCATTCTCTCTACTATTCTGACATTTCACATTCTTAAAATAAAGTGGTGATCCTAACTGACCTAAGACAGGGAATTTTTGCTAGGATTAAATGACAGGAATTGTGAAAAACTGAGTTTAAATGTATTTGTCTAAGGTGTATGTAAACTTCCTACTTCAACTGTATATACAGTGAGGGAAAAAAGTATTTGATCCCCTGCTGATTTTGTACGTTTGCCCACTGACAAAGAAATGATCAGTCTATAATTTTAATGGTAGGTTTATTTGAACAGTGAGAGACAGAATAATAACAAAAAAAATCCAGAAAAATGCATGTAAAAAATGTTATAAATTGATTTGTATTTTAATGAGGGAAATAAGTATTTGACCCCCTCTCAATCAGAAAGATTTCTGGCACCCAAGTGTCTTTTATACAGGTAACGAGCTGAGATTAGCAGAACACTCTTAAGACACCTGTCCACAGAAGCAATCAATCAATCAGATTCCAAACTCTCCACCATGGCCAAAACCAAAGAGCTCTCCAAGGATGTCAGGGACAAGATTGTAGACCTACACAAGGCTGGAATGGGCTACAAGACCATTGCCAAGCAGCTTGGTGAGAAGGTGACAACAGTTGGTGCGATTATTCGCAAATGGAAGAAACACAAAAGAACGGTCAATCTCCCTCGGCCTGAGGCTCCATGCAAGCTCTCACCTCGTGGAGTTGCAATGATCATGAGAACGGTGAGGAATAAGCCCAGATCTACACGGGAGGATCTTGTCAATGATTTCAAGGCAGCTGGGACCATAGTCACCAAGAAAACAATTGGTAACACACTATGCCGTGAAGGACTAAAATCCTGCAGCGCCCGCAAGGTCCCCCTGATCAAGAAAGAACATATACAGGGCCGTCTGAAGTTTGCCAATGAACATCTGAATGATTCAGAGGAGAACTGGGTGAAAGTGTTGTGGTCAGATGAGACCAAAATCGAGCTCTTTGGCATCAACTCAACTCGCCGTGTTTGGAGGAGGAGGAATACTGCCTATGACCCTAAGAACACCATCCCCACCGTCAAACATGGAGATGGAAACATTATGCTTTGGGGGTGTTTTTCTGCTAAGGGGACAGGACAACTTCACCGCATCAAAGGGCCGATGGACGGGGCCATGTACCGTCAAATCTTGGGTGAGAACCTACTTCCCTCAGCCAGGGCATTGAAAATGGGTTGTGGATGGGTATTCCAGCATGACAATGACCCAAAACACACGGCCAAGGCAACAAAGGAGTGGCTCAAGAAGAAGCACATTAAGGTCCTGGAGTGGCCTAGCCAGTCTCCAGACCTTAATCCCATAGAAAATCTGTGGAGGGAGCTGAAGGATTTGAGTTGCCAAACGTCAGCCTCAAAACCTTAATGACTTGGAGAAGATCTGCAAAGAGGAGTGGAACAAAATCCTTCCTGAGATGTGTGCAAACCTGGTGGCCAATTACAATAAACGTCTGACCTCTGTGATTGCCAACAAGGTACTAAGTCATGTTTTGCAGAGGTGTCAAATACTTATTTCCCTAATTAAAATGCAAATCAATTTATAACATTTTTTACATGCGTTTTTCTGGATTTTTTGTTGTTGTTATTCTGTCTCTCACTGTTCAAATAAACCTACCATTACAATTATAGACGGATCATTTCTTTGTCAGTGGGCAAACGTACAAAATCAGCAGGGGATCAAATGCTTTTTTCCCTCACTGTATGTCAGTGTCGGCCCATGGCAAGAACACCGTCAACTCCCCCGGCCGGTCCTGGCAGTAGGACGGCAGAAACCTACCCACATCCTGATTCACCCGTTCCACCTGTCCATTAGACTCGGGGTGAAACCCAGAGGTCAGGCTGACCGAGACCCCCAGAAGTTCCATGAACGCTTTCCAGACCCTGGATGTAAACTGGGGACCCCGGTCATACACTATTTCCTCTGGCACCCCGTAGTGCTGGAAGACGTGCGAAAACAGGGCCTCCGCAGTCTGCAGGGCCGTGGGCAGACCGGGCAGAGGAAGGAGGCGGCAGGCTTTCGAAAAGCGGTCCACAATGACCAGGATGGTGGTGTTACCCTGAGAGGGGGGAAGATCAGTGAGAAAGTCAATACACAAGTGGGCCGTTGTAGAACTGGTAAGGGGATGTAACTTACCCGCTGGGAGGTGCCTAGGTGCCTTACTCTGGGCGCACACCGAGCAGGAGGAGACATACACCCTCACATCCTTAGCCAAGGTAGGCCACCAGTACTTTCCGGTCAGGCAGAGCACTGTACGGCCGATACCTGGGTGACCAGAGGAGGGGGACGTGTGTGCCCAATAGATCAGACGGTCACGGACAAGAGACGGCACGTACCGCAGCCCAGCTGGGCACTGAGGTGGAGATGGCTCTGTGCATAACGCCCGCTCTACGTCCGCGTCCACCACCCACACTACCGGCGCCACAATACAGGAGGCCGGGAGTATGGGGGTGTTGTCTATGGGCCTCTCCTCTGTGTCGTACAGCCGTGACAGTACGACTGCCTTCACGTTCTTTGTACCCGGTATGTAGGACAGTGTAAAATCAAACCGGGTGAAGAACAGGGCCCACCTGGCCTGGCGAGGGTTCAGCTTCCTCGCTGCCCGGATGTACTCCAGGTTACGGTGGTCAGTCCAGACGAGGAAAGGGTGTTTCGCCCCCTCGAGCCAGTGGCTCCACGTGTCAGGGCTCTAACAACAGCTAACAGCTCCCGATCACCAACGTCGTAGTTCTGCTCCGCCGGGCTGAGCTTCTTGGAGAAGAAGGCACAGGGGCAGAGCTTGGGTGTTGTGCCCGAGCGTTGAGATAGGACAGCGCCTATCCCTACCTGGGACGTATCCACCTCCACTACGAACGGTAATGATGGATTGGTATGGACCAGTACCGGGGCTAAGGTGAACAGAGCCCTCAGGTTACTGAAAGCCCTGTCAGCCTCAGCAGACCAGGGGAACGGCCCACCCTTCAACAGAGAGGTGATGAGAGCTGCGACCTTGCCAAAGTCCCGGATAAACCTCCGATAGTAGTTGGCAAAGCCAATAAAGCGCTGCACCTCCTTTACAGTGGTTGGAGTCAGCCAATTACGCACAGCTGAAATGCAATCTCCCTCTATCTCCACACCTGAGGTGGTGATGTGGTATCCGAGGAAGGAGACGGACTGTTGGAAAAATATACACTTTTCTGCCTTGGCATAAAGGTCATGTTCCAACAGTCGGCCCAGCACTTTGCGAACCAGGGACACATGCTCGGCTCACGTAGCGGAATACACCAGAATGTCATCGATGTAGACCACTACACCGCGACCAAGCATGTCCCGAAACACCTCGTTCACAAAGGACTGGAAGACTGATGGAGCATTCATCAAACCGTACGGCATCACCAGGTATTCGTAATGCCCATGGTTGTGCTGAATGCTGTCTTCCACTCGTCCCCTTCTCGGACACTCACCAGGTTGTACACACTCCGGAGATCTAATTTTGTGAAGAAGCGCGCCCCATGCATTGACACGATTACAAATTAAATGAGGGGTAGAGGATAACTATAACGAATTGTCCCCTTGTTCAGTGCTCGGTAATCAATGCAAGGGCACAGCCCTCCGTCTTTCTTCTTCACAAAAAAGAAACTTGAGGATGCGGGCGAAGTGGAGGGACGTATGAACCCCTGGCGCATGGACTCTGAGACGTATGTCTCCATCGCCTCTGTTTCAGCCTGCGACAGGGGATATACATGACTCCTGGGAGGCACAGTGTCGACCCGGAGGTTTATCACGCAATCCCCCGCCCGATGAGGTGGTAATTTGGTCGCCTGCGTTTTGGAAAACGCGTGCGCCAAATCGAGGTATTTGGGGGGAATGCGCACAGTGGAGGTAGTGTCTGGACTTTCTACCGTGGTTGCACCAACGGAAACAGCTAGACACCTACCCTGACACTCTCACGACCACCCCGTGAGAACCCTCTGCGGCCATGAAAAGATGGGGTTGTGTAGTGCTAACCAGGGAAGACCCAACACAACAGGGAAATCAGGAGACTCAATAATAAAAAAGGTGACTTGCTCTCTATGGGTCTCTTGCGTAACCATTGTGACTGGTGCTGTAACTTCCCTAACTAACCCTGACCCTAATGGTCGACTGTCAAGTGCTTTGATGGGCAGTGGAATGGATAGGGGAACCAACAGAATACCTAGGCTATGAGCTAACAAGCTGTCCATAAAGTTCCCAGCTGCGCCTGAATCGACCAGCGCCTTACACTGGGACAGTATTGTATAATCAGAAAACGTGACTTGTATGGTGCAATGCGCAGCAGAGGGCCCTGAACGAGTGTGTGTTTGCGCTACATGGGGTGACGCGAGAGTGCCCTGCCTGCCACATCCAGACCCGGAAGAACCCTGACGACAGTGTGCAATAGAATGTCCTCTCCTGCCACAAGCGTGATACTGGAGCTGTCGTCCTCCGTTCTCCCGGATCGCTGCACCACCCAGCTCCAATGGAACTGAATCCGGGTTGGGGGGGGCAGGTTGTCCAACCGGATGGCCATGTCCACCAGCTGGTCAAAAGTCAACATGGCATCCCGGCAGGCTAGCTCCCTTCGGATATCCTCTCGCAGGTTGCACCGGGAATCTGTCGATGAGGGGCCGCTCGTTCCATCCGGACCCAGCCGCAAGAGTACGAAACTCCAGGTCAATGTCCTGCACGGTCCTCGTCCCCTGCCTCTCTTCCTTCGGGCGGGTGGGTGAAGACTGCCTGGAAGAGGCGAGCGAACTCCCCGTAGTTGTCCAACGAGGCTCCTCCTTCACTCCAGACAGCGGTTCTGACTGTCCTCGGGTCCATTGGAACGGGCTTCTCTTTTTGAAAATGTATTTATGCATATCGGGTTGGGTGTGAAAGCCACGGATCCATTTCGGAATCCGTGAAGACCTCTAGCTTGAAGCAATGAGTGATGTATTTGATGGACAGCGGTGCATTTTGAACCCACAACCCAACCCATCCCCGTTTTTCAACTGGTTGTTCAAAACAGCACTGTTTCCATTTAATTGAATGTAGAATTTTTTTCGGACTGAACGCAGCACTGATTAAATTAATGAAAATAAAATGATGCTGACTTCATTAAAATAAAATGTTCCCTTCCAAAAAATTATCCAAACAACATATTGGTCCATATTATCAGGCTGGCGTGTTATTTAGCAATACGCATGATCACCTGTATCCCAACTGATTCAGCATAATGGCTATAAATGAATAGGCCGAAGCATGCCCATCTGTATTTGTGCTAACCATTAGCTAGTGCTTCCCAAACTTTTTCAGTCATGACCCCCTTTCATCATGGGGGAACAACCTATGCCACCCCCCCCCCCCCCCCCCCCCCATGCCTCCTTACCTCCCCCAATTGAATGAACTGCTAATGTTACACAAAATAGGGTATAAAGGATGGCTGCCATTTTACGGGCTCCTAACCAACTGTGCTATTTTGTGAGTTTTCCCGAATTTTTTAAACTTATTTTGTACATAATGTTGCTGCTACCATCTCTTATGACCGAAAATAGGTTCTGCATATCAGAACAGCGATTACTCACCTTGAACTGGACAAAGATTTTTTCTTTAATGAGTTAATGAGTCCAACGCGAAGGATATACAGGCACAAATCCCCGTCATTCGCATGGAAAAAAACACGGAGGTACAGGGGGCGGAGATCGGGGTGCCTTGTGAGAATTTGTCGGCGAGTGGCTAACCCGTATCTACCATCCGTTCTATTGGCCAACGTACAATCACTGGAGAATAAACTGGATGAGCTCCGTTCGAGACTATCCTCGAACGGAGCTCATCTATAATGAAAACTGTAATATCTTATGTTTCACCGAGTCGTGGCTGAACGACGACACGGATAATATACAGTCTGGGTTTTCCGTACATAGGCAGGACAGAACAGTTATTTTTTACTTTAGTTTATTTAGTAAATATTTTCTTAACTCTATTTCTTGAACTGCTTTGTTGGCTAAGGGCTTGTAAGTAAGCATTTCACGGTAAGGTCTACACCTGTTGTATTCGGCGCATGTGACAAATACAATTTTGATTTGATTTTACTCATCAAGAACATTACATACAAACACCAGTACCTGGTTTCCCTTCCATATTGAAATCAAGAAGAAAAAATTTGTAAAGGAGAAATATATCAGCTTACTGCTGTGCACTGTCACATGCATCTCTATCAATAAAGACAATTTATTTTGTAGATATAAATATAAAGTTGGTTCTGGAAGTATTCTCAGGGTGATTATTAGGGTGCATAAACATGATGAGTGCTTTCTGCCCACCACTTTGGCCTTCTCGTTTGTTTTCGAAACATAAATAAGGAGGATTGGTTGCTACTGCTGCTCAGAGTCTGTGAGACAGGCAGGCTGCCTCTGACTGAGGTTCAGAGAAACAGCCATTTTCTAATTCTGTAGCCTACTAGAAACCAGATGTTTCAAAGTTTATAATATTACCAAAGTTATCTTGAGCCCAATATAACAGTTACCAATTATCACTTGTTTTTCGCAACCCATCAGTTCGCAATGGAAACCTTCTTCATTAGAAAAATATGATTTTCTATGTTATTCTCATTCTTGCTTATGAATTGACAAAGTTAAATGTGACGGTACTTCTATATGTGTTACAAGTTAGCTCACAGAGTTTGTTAAGAAAAGAGAGAGAGAGAGAGAAACAGAGGAGCTATTGCTCCGTTCTCCTTACATGCTTTGCGCAACTTTTTTCCGTTCACAAACCACGGCCTTTGAGGACCGGGCCAAACCAAAAAGCATAATTGGCAGCGGTGAGATTCAATCATAAAATAAGGAATTGAGTAGTAATGTGTAGAGTAAAGCCACAAAAAGCCAGTGAATAAATCATTTCCAATCCATCAAATTCATCATGGTATATTATTGCGGGGGGGGTTGAATTGAGCTGTTTCTAATTTTTGGGGGGTCATGACCTCCGTCCCCTCTGCAAGTTAAACGCCTGTTGGCAGTTGATGCATCTAAACTCCTTGAAAATCAGAGAACCCGGGTTGCAACTGCCTCTACCCGCTTGTCCTCAGTGACATCATCATACTTGAAAAAAATCTCTCCTTCACACCACTGTCGGTAGTGTAACGCAGCACATATGACATCCGAGCAAAATCAAATCAAATCAAATGTATTGGGTCACATACACATGGTTAACAGATGTTATTGCGAGTGTAGCTAAAGGCTTGTGCTTCTAGTTCTGACAGTGCAGCAATATCTAGCAAGTAATATCTAACAGTTCCACAACAAAAACCTAATACACACAAATCTAAGTAAAGGAATGGAATAAGAATATATAAATATATGGATGAGCAATGTCATTATCAGAGTGGCATAGGCTAAGATGCAATAGATAGTATAGAATACAGTATATAAACTCAGCAAACAAAGAAACGTCCTCTCACTGTCAACTGCGTTTATTTTCAGCAAACTTAACATGTGTAAATATTTGTATGAACATAACAAGATTCAACAACTGAGACATAAACTGAACAAGTTCCACAGACATGTGACTAACAGAAATTGAATAATGTGTCCCTGAACAAAGGGGGGGGTCAAAATCAAAAGTAACAGTCAGTATCTGGTGTGGCCACCAGCTGCATTAAGTACTGCAGTGCAACTCTTCCTCATTGACTGCACCAGATTTGCCAGTTCTTGCTGTGAAATGTTACCCCACCCTTCCACCAAGGCACCTGCAAGTTCCCGGACATTTCTGAGGGGAATGGCCCTAGCCCTCACCCTCCGATCGAACAGGTCCCAGACATGCTCAATGGGATTGAGATCTGGGCTCTTCACTAGCCATGGCAGAACACTGACATTCCTGTCTTGCAGGAAAGCATGCACAGAACGAGCAGTATGGCAGGTGGCATTGTCATGCTGGAGGGTCATGTCAGGATGAGCCTGCAGGAAGGGTACCACATGAGGGAGAAGGATATCTTCCCTGTAACACACAGCGTTGAGATTGCCTGCAATGACAACAAGCTCAGTTCGATGATACTGTGACACACTGCCCCAGACCATGACGGACCCTCCACCTCCAAATCGATCCCGCTCCAAAGTACAGGCCTCGGTGTAACGCTCATTCCTTCGACGATAAAAACCGCGACTCGTCAGTGAAGAACACTTTTTGCCAGTCCTGTCTGGTCCAGCGACAGTGGGTTTGTGCCCATAGGAGACGTTGTTGCCGGTGATGTCTGGTGAGAACCTGCCTTAAAACAGGCCTACAAGCCCTCAAGTCCAGCCTCTCTCAGCCTACTGCGGACAGTCTGAGTACTGATGGAGGGATTGTGCGTTCCTGGTGTAACTCTGGTAGTTGTTGTTGCCATCCTGTACCTATCCCGCAGGTGTGATGTTCGGATGTTCGGACGTTTCTTTTTTTGCTGAGTTTACATATGAGATGGGTAATGCAAGATATGTAAACTTTATTAAGATAGTGTAGAAAACAGTATATACATATGAGATGGGTAATGCAAGATATGTAAACATTATTAAAGTGGCATTATTAAAGTGACTAGTGTTCCATTTATTAAAGTGGCCAGTGATTTTCAAGTCTGTATGTAGGCAGCAGCCTCTCTGTGCTAGTGATGGCTGTTTAACAGTCTGATGGCCTTGAGATAGCCACAGGCAGTGGCTCGGGTGGTAGTTGTCCTTGATTATCTTTTTGGCCTTCCTGTGACATCGGGTCTGTAGGTGTCCTGGAGGGCAGGTAGTTTCCCCCGGTGATACGTTGTGCAGACTGCGCCACCCTCTGGAGAGCCCTGCGGTTGTGGGTGGTGCAGTTGCCATACCAGGCGGTGATACAGCCTGACAGGATGCTCTCAATTGTGCATCTGTAAAAGTTTGTGAGGGTTTTAGGTGTAGGCCAAATTTCTTCAGCCTCCTGAAGGCCGACGCAAAACACTGCCGCTGTGTGTTATTTGTTATATGTTATCTCATCAACCATACTGGTTACAAAAAGGTGTTTTCCTCACCTCCTCCTTCGTGGCATCTGTCATTACATCCGTGACTGGATTTAGCTGGAAGTGCCAATGAACACTGTTGCTGTAGCAAGATGACAGTTTAAAGGGTTGTCATACTAGGCCAATCAAATCTAGCATCTCTGAGCAGTTCCCTTTATTAGTTGATTATATTCCCTCATCATGTCCTCTGAATGACAATTCTTGCTTTCCCTCCAACACAACCGTGTGAATGAGGCGCTTCAGAATCTCCTTGTTCATCCTGCCTTTCTCATTATGAGCTCTGCTGCTCGTTAAGCTGAAGATCTACTCTTGTGTCCCCAAATGTTTTTGGATCTCACGTAGCTCACAGGTGTGAAGTGGAGTTTAGGTGGCGCAGAGATGACTTCGGTAAACTGGCTAGGTCTTTGAAACTAAACCAGCACTGGCCCAGGTAGACGTCTTGTCGGTGCTGAAGAGCAGACAATCCCAATACAGCTTCTTGGTTTGCTCACACCCAGTCATCCACGGATAGCGCTCATAATTGTTAGCTTGAAAATGCCTTTCAAAAATCCTGATTGGATTATATATATATTTTTTGTGTTATCCTTTCCATTTCCAACACAAACTGAAGAGATAAAATCAGAAAATCAGAAACAAATTATTGGAAAGATTAAATATAAATAAAAATGATGAATGAAAATTACATTAAATGAAAATTAAATGTAATAAAAAAATTTGGGGGGGTGAAATCCTTAGGCCTTGACGGTTCCCCACTGCTTAAACCAGTCAGCTGTAACCTACAGGTTGTAAATACAGTCTATGGATGTGTCCCCAATGGCACCCTATTCCCTATATAGTGCACTACTTTTGACCAGACTCCTATGGGAATATGGGTGAATGTTTTAAAGATACACTGTCCATCCATCAGATAGTTTAATCGAGGCAGTTTGACTGCTGGATGCTGTCTGAATTCGCATTGTGCAAAATTTGATCGTGTTGGGGAAGACTAAAATGATAAGATACTAAGGGCTGACTCACTATTTTTGAAGTGGGAAGGAGAAAGGAGGGAGGAGGAAGGAGGATGTTTCTCATCTACATTTTACATTTACATTTTAGTCATTTAGCAGACGCTCTTATCCAGAGCGACTCACAAATCATCTGATTAATTATCTGTTTGTGTCTTTGTTGTGTAGGAGGAATAATGTTCTCGCTCTCTCTTTTTCCCTCTCTCTCTCTCTCTCTCTCTCTCTCTCTCTCTCTCTCTCTCTCTCTCCCTTCCTTTCTCTACTGTTCTCTCTCGCTCAACCCTCTCTCTCTCTCTCTCTCTCTCTCGCAATTAAATACAATTCCTTCCCCCTCTCTCTCTCTCTCTCTCTTTCAGGTTTCTCAGTCAGAACTCCATCTCATCTCTCAGTCCGGGTGTGTTCAGTGATCTCCGTAACTTATGGTGGCTGTGAGTACAGAGCCGGTACACACATTCACACATTCACACACACACAGAGACACACACTCACACGCACACATACAACAGACTGCATCAAAGGGAGGATTTAGCCGTTCTGCAGTGTGGACAGTAAAATAAACCAGCTGAGGCCATATCACCATATTTCTATTTTATTAGACGTTATCACAGAGGAATGCAGCTCAAAATAATTCATTTGATCACAGCAAAAATGATTAGAAACACCTCTTTGTTTTATATCTTTGTTTTGAAAGTCCAGAGGTTGTGAGTTAAAATACCAGCTGCGATCATATTTTAGCTGAACAGCGATAACACATGGAATTGCACATTTGAAAACGTGATCACATGAGAAGTGTTTAAAAAACACATGATTTTATATGTGAAATGTTACGTGAGGTGTTCCAAAAACACTTTTTTTTAAAATTAAATAGTAAGTTACCGGCTCCTGAGTTGTGGTGAAAATATTGGAAACAACTGTAAATATATTTCTACAGTTGAAATGTATTTTGTCAGTAAATATACAACAACAAACTGTATCCAAGAAGTACACAGAAAAAGTATAATTCTCATAGAATTATTTTCAGTGCTTTTTTACCCGCGAAGAATTTGGAATTGGGTTTACTTTCTGGATTAACTGGAACTCGTATGAAATTGACCTCAGCATTGGTTAGTACACTTGGGACGTAACCACACCTGGGATTAGAATTTACAGTAACCTGTCGCCACCAGTTATGGAGCCATGAGATCGGCCAGATTTTATTGGCAAGAATACATTTCTGCACATTGCTTAAAGTTGCTCGTAATTCAAAGTATTAAGTAGAAAATGTCCCATTATACCTACAAGATACCAAACTGTACCATGTGAGTTCATATGTGTACCTGTGAAGTGTACCTTTGAACTTTTCGTTCACTGTAGCAGAACATTTCAGATTGCTTACAACCAAGAGATTCTGAGTTCAAATCCCATTTAAGGCTGAGTCCCAATTGTGGTCACACTACAATATTTTACAGTAATTGAAATCAGAATACTGCAGCAACCTGTAATTTTATAGAAATAACACCTTCAGGTTGTTGTAGATACACTGAATAAAAATATAAACGCAACATGTAAAGTGTTGGTCCCATGTTTCATAAGCTGAAACAAAAGATCCCAGAAATTTACCATAAGCCGCCTCCAACGTCGCTTTAGAGAATTTGGCAGTACAACCAACTGGCCTCTCAACCGCAGACCACGTGTAATGGCGTCGTGTGGGTGAGCGGTTTGCTGATGTCAAAGTTGTGAACAGAGTGCCCCATGGTGGCAGTGGGGTTATGGTATGGGCAGGCATAAGCTACGGACAACGAACGCAGTTGCATTTTATCGATGACAATTTGAATGCACAGAGATACCGTGATGAAATCCTGAGGACCATTGTCGTGCCATTCATCCACCCAATCACCTCATGTTTCAGCATGATAATGCACGGCCCCATGTCGCAAGGAGCTGTACACAATTCCTGAAAGCTGAAAATGTCCCAGTTCTTCCATGGCCTGCATACTCAACGGACATGTCACCCATTGAGCATGTTTGGGATGCTCTGGATCGACGTGTACGACAGCGTGTTCCAAGTTCCGTCAACATCCAGCAACTTTTCACAGCCATTGAAGAGGAGTGGGATAACATTCCACAGGCCACAATCAACAGCCTGATCAACTGTATGCAAAGGATATGTGTCGCGCTGCATGAGGCAAATGGTGGTCACACCAGATGCTGACAGGTTTTCTGATCCACACCCCTACCTCTTTCTAAAGGTATCTGTGACCAACAGATGCATATCTGTATTCCCAGTCATGTGAAATCCATAGATTAGGGACTAATGAATTTAATTTAATTGACTGATTTCCGTATATATGAACTGTAACTCAGTAGAATCTTTGAAATTGTTGCATGTTGCATTTCTATTTTTGTTCAGTATATTTACTTAATTTTTACTGCCACTTTAGACAAAGTGCAGAAATGTCACAATGTTCTAAAAACGTCTTTGGGGACGTCCCTGGAACAAACTGGGAACTAGATAAAACCTGCAGGGGACCATGACTGTTTCAATTGAATGAATTACAATTTTGCCTTTCAAAGTAAAATATATATTTGACACCTGGGCTTTCACATTTTTAAATTTTACATTCCCATGTTTTCACATTTATTTCACATGAGATTGTGCTCCCATGTTGTCACATTTATTTCACATGAGATTGTGCTCACATGTTGTCACGTGTAGTTTCATGTTGTCACATGTTGAAACTTTGCATCCCCATGTTGTCACATTTGTTTCAGATTAATTTCACATGAGATCATGTTTTCACATGTGCTAAAATGTTTTCACGTGCAGTTTTATTTTGTCACATGTTGCTTCACATGTTATCACATTAACTTCACATTAAATCACGTGAAATTCATGTGGTTTTTCCATAAGGGAATTTTGGCTGTAAAATCAACCAAATAAAAGCAAGTCTGCTCATGGACGGTTAAACACTGCCAAAACAATTACTGTTTGTTATCATGCAACAATGTGCATATTCACTGTGAGTTTTGTGAACAGTATGCTCAGTCGAGCAGATTCATTGTTTTTCTTCATTGTTTTTCATAGTTTGCTTAATTGAGCACTTTGAACGTTTATTTGGATATGCTCATATTAATAGTTTGTGTTTGTTGTCATGATTTGGCTAAAAGCACAATCAGATCTGCCACCAAGCTACGTACTGTATTTCATGTAGAGCAAACCTATTGTATTGTGTAATTCTGTAGGGTTAGACTGTGTTGAATAAATGCATAACATCTATTGGCACTTTGGATGTATTGTACTTTACATGGTCTTTGGTTGTCTCTATCTCTCCATAACTGTACCGTAAGGTCTTTGGTTCTCGCTCTCTCTCTCCATAACTGTACTGTAAGGTCTTTGGTTGTCTCTCTCTCTCTCTCTCTCTCTCTCTCTGTCTCTGTCTCTGTCTCTCTCTCTCTCTCTCTCTCTCTCTCTCTCTCTCTCTCTCTCTCTCTCTCTCTCTCTCTCTCTCTCTCTCTCTCTCTCTCTCTCTCTCTCTCTCTCTCTCTCACTCTCTCTCTCTCTCTCTCTCCAAAACTGTACCGTAAGGTCTTTGGTTCTCTCTCTCTCCATAACTGTACTGTAAGGTCTTTGGTTCTCTCTCTCTCTCCATAACTGTACCATAAGGTCTTTGGTTCTCTCTCTCTCTCCATAACTGTACTGTAAGGTATTTGGTTCTCTCTCTCTCTCCATAACTGTACCATAAGGTCTTTGGTTCTCTCTCACTCTCCATAACTGTACTGTAAGGTCTTTGGTTCTCTCTCTCTCTCTCTCTCTCTATAACTGTACCATAAGGTCTTTGGTTCTCTCTCGCTCTCCATAACTGTACTGTAAGGTCTTTGGTTCTCTCTCTCTCTCTCTCTCTCTCTCCATAACTGTACTGTAAGGTCTTTGGTTCTCTCTCTCTCTCTCTCTCTCTCTCTCTCTCTCTCTCTCTCTCTCTCTCTCTCTCTCTCTCTCTCTCCATAACTGTACTGTAAGGTCTTTGGTTCTCTCTCACTCTCCATAACTGTACCATAAGGTATTTGGTTCTCTCTCTCTCTCCATAACTGTACTGTAAGGTATTTGGTTCTCTCTCTCTCTCTCTCCATAACTGTTCCATAAGGTCTTTGGTTCTCTCTCTCTCTCACCAGGGTGTTGGATCACAACCCTCTGAACAGTATCTCCCAAGACACCTTCACCGGCCTCACCTCCCTCATGTTCCTGTGAGTAGCACACACACACACACACACACACACACACACACACACACACACACACACACACACTCACACACACACACACACACACACACACACACACACACACACACACACACACACACACACACACACACACACATAAACACACAGATGCATGTGCATGCACACACACAAACACACACACACAATGTGTTTGGACAAAGGAAATATAATGTGTAATTTATGTGTCATTCATTTCCTTGGTCCAAACACATTGGCTTCTTCCCTGCTCAATAAGACATCACAGTCTGACCTCATCTCCCGACGTTCTGTGACAAACGTCTGTTTTTGATGAGTAAACTGACCTCATCTCCCAACGTTCTGTGACAAACGTCTGTTTTTGATTAGTAAACTGACCTCATCTCCCAACGTTCTGTGACAAACGTCTGTTTTTGATTAGTAAACTGACCTCATCTCCCAACGTTCTGTGACAAACGTCTGTTTTTGATTAGTAAACTGACCTCATCTCCCGACGTTCTGTGACAAACGCTTGTTTTCATGAGTAAACTGACCTCATCTCCCGACGTTCTGTGACAAACGTGTAACATTTAGGCACACAGAAACAACTATATGGCTAAGTTTAGGCATGAATTCCAACTGGGTTAAGTGTTGGCATAGGGTTAACACAGAAATAACTCTAGGGTTAAGTTAAGGATTAAGGTTTGGGATAGGGTTAAAACTTTAGGTATTAATTCCAACTGGTTAAGTTAAGGATTAAGGTTTGGGATAGGGTTAAAACTTTAGGTATTAATTCCAACTGGTTAAGTTAAGGATTAAGGTTTGGGACAGGGTTAAAACTTTAGGTATTAATTCCAACTGGTTAAATTAAGGATTAACGTTTGGGATAGGGTTAAAACTTTAGGTATTCATTCCAACTGGTTAAGTTAAGGATTAAAGTTTGGGATAGGGTTAAAACTTTAGGTATTAATTCCAACTGGTTAAGTTAAGGATTAAAGTTTGGGATAGGGTTAAAACTTTAGGTATTAATTCCAACTGGTTAAATTAAGGATTAAAGTTTGGGATAGGGTTAAAACTTTAGGTATTCATTCCAACTGGGCTCTCGGTCCCTCCCTCTGACACTTGTTCACATTGTTGTCTCTACTTGTTAATTCAGTGACATTCTTCACATCTTATTCTGCATTCAAACACACAGTATCGTCTGAGTAGGAATAATGCAATAATAATTAGTAAGTCTTTGACGTGACCTTTCTCAGAATGGTAGGTTCATTTCATGGGCCATTGGCTCCAAACACAATGTAACACAATTATCTCTTGCTCACTCGCTCTAGTTCTCTCTCTCTTTCTCACTCACTCTAGTTCTCTCTCTTTCTCACTCACTCTAGTTCTCTCTCTTTCTCACTCACTCTAGTTCTCTCTCTTTCTCACTCACTCTAGTTCTCTCTCTTCCTCACTCACTCTAGTTCTCTCTCTTTCTCACTCACTCTAGTTCTCTCTCTTTCTCACTCACTCTAGTTCTCTCTTTCTCACTCACTCTAGTTCTCTCTCTTTCTCACTCACTCTAGTTCTCTCTCTTTCTCACTGTTATGATGAGTTTCTAGGTATCAAGTGATTACGAATGTAAGGATGTACTTAGACACTTTGTAGACAGTTAATGCAAATGTTTAATGACCAAAGGACAGAGCTTTGCCTTTTGACGTTTCCAACTGACTAACAAAAGAAACACCCTCCTTTATATACCCTTGGTCATCTTCCTTTCACATACATCTGGTAACCATCATAGGCCTCCCTGTCTCTGTTATTATTAACCTTTGCCCCCAGGTCACTACATCCTGTCCATCACTCACACTACCCTAAACATCACTAATCTACCTTGACATAATGGAATGTAGACTTCATGGCCCCAAACTAATTATCTAGTAACTCTACCTCTGTCCTCACAATACTATGACGTTTCATCATTACAATCCATTATTTTATTTATTTTTTATTTTTTTATTTTTTTGTGATAAGTGACATGACTTAACCCCAAACAATTCACATATAACTTTGTATAAAATTAAATATTCTCTAATCAGTAGTACATATATCTCTGACTAGATCCTAAACTATGCTAGATAACTTAAATTGATCCCCTTCTACCTTCTATACCTGAATCCAACTTGATTCTCAATATATTTAATCAACAAAGGTATAAATTCTTATCTATCTTATGCGATATCAAACCTCTCAAACCTCTATAAACTCAGTCTGAGTAAAAGATAAACACATAATTAACTACTATATATTCATGATAATAATCTATGTAGTCAAATCCTTATTTTTCATATATAAGGAAAAATCCCACATAGACATCCCCTATCTTAAAATGACCCCTTTTTCTGAGCCATGCAACCAAGAAAACCTACATCAACTAAATTGTGACCATCATGACATCTTCCCCACAAATACAAAGATCCATGACACATTGTAAATTACATGGATATTATAATCTGAACACATGAATATAAAAATAACAAACACGTCCGTCTTCATCATCCATGCGCCGTCAGATGAACCCCCAAGCTTATCACTGGTCACCTGGGGAGCTATCTGATCACCTGTCCACATCTACTTCCTGTAACTTTTAATTCCATGGCATACATTTCCAACTTAACATTCCCATACCTCAATCAACCTTATCAATGTACTCTAAACTGTAATAAGATGACATAGAATAATTATTAGTACTCTCCCTCCTTGTATTAACATTAACTGATACATCTCTAACTGTAATCACAGGCATGTTATTAATCGTTTGTACAGATCTTAAAATCAATCCCTGAACATTTTGAAAACAACAACCCATAACTATGGCTACAATGAGTACTATTGCCACTAGAGGACCTAGAATGCTTGCCATCCATGTTCCTATGGAATTACCACTAAACAACCTTGAAAATACTTCAACAACATTCAAATTACCATATCCTCCTAATCTTAATATAATAGCCTCCAATTCTATGTGATTATCAATTACGCATTCTAATGATTAACATCTCAGACCCAATTGCTTAACAACCCATGATTGTTAAACTATACAATGTTAGACTCCGACTTTGTCCTCCTAATATACCTGATATGACATACACATTATAACACTCTATTATCGCTCCCTGTTAAATCATCGCGTCCCTAAACTATTCCCGCTTTAATAATTCAACCAAATTCAGATCATATGAAAATATCATAACCTCATGATAATAACCAATTCATTACTTGCCTATCAACATAGATATTTACCACCCTAAACATCCATATCAATATCACCCAATACTTCAAATGTATATAATGACTAATATGCTAATACATTAAACCAATTAATCAACATATTCATGATTTCATTCACAATCCTCACCTTAACTTCCATGTTTCAAACAGTATGAGTCAACAATGTCTACTCAAAATCAATCATATAAATCTATCCTAAGACATTACCTTAATGTATCACTGTTTAAACCCATAATGTCTATATAAAAAAATTCTCAATTTAACAATCACTATCCTTCATTTTGAAAATAATTATACTAATACATACCAATAATTCACTTAAATTACTCATTAATCTTATAACTTATAACCAACCAAATTACTTAACTCGACCAAATTTAAAATGACAATCCTTATTCACTTTATCCTTATCACTGAAAATTAAGACTCTCAACTTAATCACCCCTTACAACTGTCAGAATGTCTACTTATATTAACATACATTATAAACATTCATACTTCAATTATGACTTTCCTCATCCTGAAAATAAGTACAGATCATTATCTCAATGCATTCTTAATACTATCAATTTAGCAGTGTATATACCTACTACCCAAATTATCAAATTTAGATAAATCCAATTTTATTATCAATACAGCTAAGCAGCCCCTTTTTCTCCACCGGCACTTAAATCTTCTGGCGTCTCTTCATTATGTTCTTCAGACAGCTTCATAGTTCAAAAATTACTTTCCCATGACAATGTCACAACTACAATGTCTCATTCGATTCACCACCAACTCCACAACCTCATTGTCTTATCCATTTGCCAACCATTATACCAACAACATGAGCAATGTTGCATTTGAACAAATCTTTCTCCATTCTCACTCAATGGTGGACTCCTTTCCCACCCCTTCGATATAAAACATGAGAAAATCCTTTGATATCTTCGATTGGTTGTTGTACACCAGTTGCATGTAGAAGTGGTATTTTACAAAAACGTCTTCAACGCCTCTGATATTCATCTTCAGCCGGTTCATATGTTGCTACTTTTATTTATTATATAGGTACACACCATGCTAGGCCAAATGATCCCTTATTATGCATCAAGATACCATCTGTATTTACCTCACTAGAAGACAAAAACACAACAATTTAATTGATTTAATTTCTAAACCAATAAATCCATATAAACATTTACCTTATGACAAATTATTATGTTTTAACAATTATTCCTAATACCAATTTCTAATATACTTCCCAATTTCTATTATACAAACCCTTTAAATACATATAACCGAATGGAATGACAACCAGTTGATTCGTGAAAATCTGGAAATCTGGAAATTATTGGAAGTCTATAGCTCTGTTCCTCCACTGAGGTAATCAGCCATAACCCACAGCTCATCAGTATCCTTCATCTGCTGATAATTGTCATCAACCGTATCCTCATCTCTAGATCATCCGTTTCCTCGTAGCCATCTGTAGCATTGGTTGACATGATACTTGTTCAATCTCCCCTCTATCCATACCTCCGTCAGTGTAGACTGTGTGATGATGCATGAACCTTCTGTCACGCCCTGACTCAGGGGACTCTTATATGTTGAGTCAGGGTGTGATTATTCAATGTTGTGTATATCTATGTGTATTATCTAGGTTTTGTAGTTCTATGTTTGGCCGGGTGTGTTTCCCAATCAGAGGCAGCTGTCGCTCGTTGTCTCTGATTGGGGAGCATACTTAGGCAGCCTATTGGCAATTATGGGGTGGTGGGATCTCGTTCCGTGTTGGAGGCTTGTATTGTGTTTAGCCTTAGGGCTTCACGTTTCGTTGGTTTGTTGTTTTGTTTAGTGTGTTTATATAAAATATAATGTCTAGAACTGACATGATCCTGTGCTCTGCGCTACGTGACAGATAAACATGTCTTTTCCATACATTTCTTCTTCAGCATGTGGGAGTTTTCTACATCATATTTTCATCACATCTTCTACAACTCGTGGTCCTCTGTAGCTCAATTGGTAGAGCATGGTGCTTGTAACGCCAGGGTAGTGGGTTCGATCCCCGGGACCACCCCCCATACGTAAAAATGTATGGGTATTTCCCTTCATTCCAGCTATAGTGTTTTCAGACCCCTATACTTTTTCTACGTTTTGTTACGTTACAGCCTTATTCTAAAATTGATTAAATTGTTTTTTCCCCCTCATCAATCTACACACAATACCCCATAATGACAAAGCATATTATTATTATTATTATTATTAAATAAACATGTACGCATTTCACGCTGCGCCTTGGTCTGACCCGTCCTTCAACGTACGTGACCTTCTTCCTTCACTAGTTCTCTGATCATGCAGAGTCCTTCTCCATTTATCACCGTCTCTCTGTGGATTGTGTCCTTCTATCAGCGTACCAATAGTCTCTGCTGCAAAAACACACACACAGACAAAACAAAACAATGCTCCGCCGAAGCGGTGCCATCTTCCTCCTTTGCGTTAGAAAAGTCCTACAATGGTACATATAGATCTAGGAATCTCTCTTTCTTACTTGCCCCTCCATCAAGGTAGCCATCAACACCTATTACTAACCTTCCCACTTGGGTGTTGTCCATCAATTACTTATTTAATCCTTTACCACCACATAGTCTCCAAGTCGCAGAAAATGTACAGATTCTCCTGGTAGGTCTGGCAGACAAGCCTTCACCTTTTTGAAAGAAAGTCTGCATAACATTGTTAGTTGAGACACAGCATGCTACTTCATCCAGTCTTCTTATCAGTCCTGATAAGCATTTTACATTAGGAAGTGCACATTCTTGCAGCTTGTTGCAGTCTACTAATGTCATAGAAAGGCCTCCTCTAAATTCTTCCTTATACCACAAATACATTTTCCCCTAAAACATTTAATCTAACCCATAACACATTACTTACTGCTGCTCATATTCTATGATGCAATAAAATGCAAATTAATTACTTAAAAATCATACAATGTGATTTTCTGGATTTTTGTACAATATTATAACTTACTTCTTTAACCACATTTCTTATGGTCCGATTTATTCATTAAACCTTATCACATGATCCAACAACGGTACAAACGTAGAAAACTCATATTAATTACTTTTTCACCCACGACGTACGTCTACATTTGGGTGAGCAAGTTAATAGATAATTATTATTCCAATTATTATTTTATGAAACCTCTAATAATCACCTACTCATACGTAAAATTGATCATATTTTCACATTTGTCACAAACTCCATATAGACCGTTAGAATCTTTTAGATACTCACATAATGGAATACTTCAGTTAGTTTAAAAATCCTCATTCAACCCAAATCAGCCTCTCCTTCATTCTCTCAGCGGAACCAAAAAAACAGACTGTAATTTCCAAGGACACTGCTGTTGCTGTCCCATAAAATACAGACTCTTCCACTACTTTCTACAATAACATCAAGCTCTATTTACCCCTTATAACTACTATCCTGAGGATATTCATTATCACCTCTATGCTTACCTATCGCTATGTCATTTCATACAATGTTAGTAACATTCAATGTTAGTAATTAAACACTTACATCAAATATCCACTTCTGATAATGTATTAAAATGTAGTTCCTATTTGTCGTTTTTTTTTTGGTGCTATGATTCAATATGTTACATGTCATTGGCTCCCTCTCATAGCCATTTTGAGTAATTCATAAAAATATTAATTCAAAAGGGCCTTAAACCCACTCATTCATAATGGTTTTTTTAACCATTTATGAATTAAACATCACAATAAAGGATTTGTGCTCTGTTGGGGCCTCGAACCTCACAACTCTGCACTAAGGACTGTAACCTTCAACTGTAGGCCTCAAACCTACACCAAAATACCTGATAGGGCCTTTATAACCTTCTATTAAGTATTTTTTTTACTTCAACTGTAGGCCTCGAACTTACTACCAAGGACTTGAACCTCTGATTCTATTTTATAATGTTGTACACTCCATAATCTCGTCATGTTGAGGACTCGAACCTCACATCTTTCTACGTTCGTCTACCAAAGACGTTTATCGCTGAGGACTCGAACCTCGCATCTTTCTGATGTCTATCCTGTCGTCACGGGACTGACATAACCCATCTACCTTACTTTAGGACACGAATCTAACTTATCATAATAAAAGAGCCTAGACCCAATGTTGTTAAAACCCATTCTACTACTTCTGTTTTATGTTTGGTCCTTTACTCAAACCAAACCCTGTTTAGAATAATAGCACCCTATTATCGTCAAATTTAATTAACTCCTTACATCTCATTACATAACTCAATACAACTCATCATCCCCCTTTAAAAATATTGAATTTGAAAGTTCGTTACAGTTCAGCTTTACCACAGATAAGCAGATTTTGACATAATCAAAAAAAATGAAAGTCTGCTTACCTGTTAGTTGAGCTGTAGACTGCATCCTGTTCGTAAAAACGCCAATCTGTTATGATGAGTTTCTAGGTATCAAGTGATTACGAATGTAAGGATGTACTTAGACACTTTGTAGACAGTTAATGCAAATGTTTAATGATCGGTACCCGGTCAGAGACACCAAAGGACAGAGCTTTGCCTTTTGACGTTTCCAACTAACTAACAAAAGAAACACCCTCCTTTATATACCCTTGGTCATCTTCCTTTCACATACATCTGGTAACCATCATAGGCCTCCCTGTCTCTGTTATTATTAACCTTTGCCCCCAGGTCACTACATCCTGTCCATCACTCACACTACCCTAAACCTCACTAATCTACCTTGACATAATGGAATGTAGACTTCATGGCCCCAAACTAATTATCTAGTAACTCTACCTCTGTTCTCACAATACTATGACGTTTCATCATTACACCACTCACTCTAGCTCTTTCTCTTTCTCACTCACTCTAGTTCTCTCTCTTTCTCATTCACTCTAGTTCTCTCTCTTTCTCACTCACTCTAGTTCTCTCTCTTTCTCACTCACTCTAGTTCTCTCTCTTTCTCATTCACTCTAGTTCTCTCTCTTTCTCACTCACTCTAGTTCTCTCTCTTTCTCACTCACTCTAGTTCTCTCTCTTTTCACTCACTCTAGTTCTCTCTCTTTCTCACTCACTCTAGTTCTCTCTCTTTCTCACTCACTCTAGCTCTTTCTCTTTCTCACTCACTCTAGTTCTCTCTCTTTCTCACTCACTCTAGTTCTTTCTCTTTCTCACTCACTCTAGCTCTTTCTCTTTCTCACTCACTCTAGTTCTCTCTCTTTCTCACTCACTCTAGTTCTCTCTCTTTCTCACTCACTCTAGTTCTCTCTCTTTTCACTCACTCTAGTTCTCTCTCTTTCTCACTCACTCTAGTTCTCTCTCTTTCTCACTCACTCTAGTTCTCTCTCTTTCTCACTCACTCTAGTTCTCTCTCTTTTAACTCACTCTAGTTCTCTCTCTTTCTCACTCACTCTAGTTCTCTCTCTTTCTCACTCACTCTAGTTCTTTCTCTTTCTCACTCACTCTAGTTCTCTCTCTTTCTCACTCACTCTAGTTCTTTCTCTCTCTCACTCACTCTAGTTGTCTCTCATTCTCATTCACTCTAGTTCTCTCTCTTTCTCACTCACTCTAGTTCTCTCTCTTTCTCACTCACTCTAGTTCTCTCTCTTTCTCACTCACTCTAGTTCTCTCTCTTTTTCACGCACTCTAGTTCTCTCTTTTTTTCACTCACTCTAGTTCTCGCTCTTTCTCACTCACTCTAGTTCTCTGTCTTTCTCACTCACTCTAGTTATCTCTCTTTCTCACTCACTCTCCCTATCCCTTTCAGGTTTATTCGCCAGGTGCAGGTGCACAGGATACAACAGTACAGTGAAATTATTATCTTGAGAGCTCTTTCCCAACAATTCAGTGATAATAATAATAATAATAATAATAATAATAATATAGATAATATAGAAGATATAAGAGTTAAACATGAGAATGCAAGTATATACAGGCCAGTACCTTATTCAATATGCAGGGGTACTGGAGTGGTTGAGGTGGGTTTATACATAAAAAGTGACTGGTAGTAGGATATACATGTAATGGCTGAAAAGTGACTGGTACCAGGAATATATACATTTACATTACATTTACGTCATTTAGCAGACACTCTTATCCAGAGCGACTTACAAATTGGTGCATTCACCTTATAGCCAGTGGGATAACCACTTTACAATATGTCTTTTTTTTTTTTTGCTTTGGGGTGGGGTAAGGGGGTGTAGAAGGATTACTTTATCCTATCCCAGGTATTCCTTAAAGAGGTGGGGTTTCAAGTGTCTCCGGAAGGTGGTGAGTGACTCCGCTGTCATGGCGTCGTGAGGGAGCTTGTTCCACCATTGGGGTGCCAGAGCAGTGAACAGTTTTGACTGGGCTGAGCGGGAACTGTGCTTCCGCAGAGGTAGGGGGGCCAGCAGGCCAAAGGTGGATGAACGCAATGCCCTCGTTTGGGTGTAGGGACTGATCAGAGCCTGAAGGTACGGAGGTGCCGTTCCCCTCACAGCTCCGTAGGGAAGCACCATGGTCTTGTAGCAGATGCGAGCTTCAACTGGAAGCCAGTGGAGTGTGCGGAGGAGCGTAGTGACGTGAGAGAACTTGGGAAGGTTGAACACCAGACGGGCTGCGGCATTCTGGATGAGTTGTAGGGGTTTAATGGCACAGGCAGGGAGCCCAGCCAACAGCGAGTTGCAGTAATCCAGACGGGAGATGACAAGTGCCTGGATTAGGACCTGTGCCGCTTCCTGTGTAAGGCAGGGTCGTACTCTCCGAATGTTGTAGAGCATGAACCTACAGGATCGGGTCACCGCCTTGATGTTAGCGGAGAACGACAGGGTGTTGTCCAGGGTCACGCCAAGGCTCTTCGCACTCTGGGAGGAGGACACAACGAAGTTGTCAACCGTGATGGCGAAATCATGGAACGGGCAGTCCTTTCCCGGGAGGAAGAGCAGCTCCGTCTTGCTGAGGTTCAGCTTGAGGTGGTGATCCATCATCCACACTGATATGTCTGCCAGACATGCAGAGATGCGATTCGCCACCTGGTTATCAGAAGGGGGAAAGGAGAAGATTAGTTGTGTGTCGTCTGCGTAGCAATGATAGGAGAGGCCATGTGAGGATATGACAGAGCCAAGTGACTTGGTGTATAGCGAGAATAGGAGAGGGCCTAGAACTGAGCCCTGGGGGACACCAGTGGTGAGAGCACGTGGGGCGGAGACAGATTCTCGCCACGCCACTTGGTAGGAGCGACCGGTCAGGTAGGACACAATCCAAGAGTGAGCTGCGCCGGAGATGCCCAACTCAGAGAGGGTGGAGAGGAGGATCTGATGGTTCACAGTATCAAAGGCAGCAGACAGGTCTAGAAGGACAAGAGCAGAGGAGAGAGAGTTAGCTTTAGCAGTGCGGAGAGCCTGTGTGACACAGAGAAGAGCAGTCTCAGTTGAATGACCAGTCTTGAAACCTGACTGGTTTGGATCAAGAAGGTCAGTCTGAGAGAGACAGCAAGAGAGTTGGCTAAAGACGGCACGCTCAAGAGTTTTGGAGAGAAAAGAAAGAAGGGATACTGGTCTGTAGTTGTTGACATCAGAGGGATCGAGTGTTGGTTTTTTGAGAAGGGGTGCAACTCTCGCTCTCTTGAAGACGGAAGGGACATAGCCAGCAGTCAAGGATGAGTTGATGAGCGAGGTGAGGTAAGGGAGAAGGTCACCAGAGATGGTCTGGAGAAGAGAGGAGGGGATAGGGTCAAGCGGGCAGGTTGTTGGGCGGCCGGCCGTCACAAGTCGCAAGGTTTCATCTGGAGAGAGAGGGGAGAAAGAAGTCAAAGCATAGGGTAGGGCAGTGTGAGCAGGACCAGCAGTGTCATTTGACTTAACAAACGAGGATCGGATGTCGTCAACCTTCTTTTCAAAATGGTTGACGAAGTCATCCACAGAGAGGGAGGAGGGGGGGGGGGGGGATTCAGCAGGGAGGAGAAGGTGGCAAAGTGCTTCCTAGGGTTAGAGGCAGATGCTTGGAATTTAGAGTGGTAGAAAGTGGCTTTAGCAGCAGAAACAGATGAAGAAAATGTAGAGAGGAGGGAGTGAAAAGATGCCAGGTGAAGATCGCAATGAGTCGTCAAGCCACGGAGCAGGAGGGGAGGACCAAGCCGGCCGGGAGGATAGGGGACATAGAGAGTCAAAGGATGCAGAAAGGGAGGAGAGGAGGGTTGAGGAGGCAGAATCAGGAGATTGGAGGGAGAAGGATTGAGCAGAGGGAAGAGATGATAGGATGGAAGAGGAGAGCATAGCGGGAGAGAGAGAGCGAAGGTTGTGACGTCGCATTACCATCTGAGTAGGGGCAGAGTGAGTAGTGTTGGAGGAGAGCGAGAGAGAAAAGGATACAAATAGTGGTTGGAGACATGGAGGGGAGTTGCAGTGAGATTAGTAGAAGAACAGCATCTAGTAAAGATGAGGTCAAGCGTATTGCCTGCCTTGTGAGTAGGGGGAGGGACGGTGAGAGGGTGAGGTCAAAAGAGGAGAGGAGTGGAAAGAAGGAGGCAGAGAGAAATGAGTCAAAGGTAGACGTAGGGAGGTTGAAGTCACCCAGAACTGTGAGGGGTGAGCCATCCTCAGGAAAGGAACGTATCAAGGCGTCAAGGTCATTGATGAACTCTCCAAGGGAACCAGGAGGGCGATAAATGACAAGGATGTTAAGCTTGAATGGGCTAGTGACTGTGACAGCATGGAATTCAAATGAGGAGATAGACAGATGGGTCAGGGGAAAAAGAGAGAATGTCCACTTGGGAGAGATGAGGATTCCTGTGCCACCACCCTGCTGACCAGATGCTCTCAGGTTATGCGAGAACACATGGTCAGATGAGGAGAGAGCAGTAGGAGTAGCAGTGTTTTCAGTGGTAATCCATGTTTCTGTCAATGCCAAGAAGTCGAGGGACTGGAGGGTAGCATAGGCTGAGATTAACTCTGCCTTGTTGGCCGCAGAATGGCAGTTCCAGAGGCTGCTTGAGACCTGGAACTCCACCAATTGTGCAAGTTCTCCCACTTAAAAAGATGAGAGAGGCCTGTAATTTTCATCATAGGTACACGTCAACTATGACAGACAAATTGAAAAAAAACAATCCAGAAAATCACATTGTAGGATTTTTAATGAATTTATTTGCAAATTATGGTGGAAAATAAGTATTTGGTCACCTACAAACAAGCAAGATTTCTGGCTCTCACAGACCTGTAACTTCTTCTTTAAGAGGTTCCTCTGTCCTCCACTCGTTACCTGTATTAATGGCACCTGTTTGAACTTGTTATCAGTATAAAAGACACCTGTCCACAACCTCAAACAGTCACACTCCAAACTCCACTATGGCCAAGACCAAAGAGCTGTCAAAGGACACCAGAAACAAAATTGTAGACCTGCACCAGGCTGGGAAGACTGAATCTGAAATGGGTAAGCAGCTTGGTTTGAAGAAATCAACTGTGGGAGCAATTATTAGGAAATGGAAGACATACAAGACCACTGATAATCTCCCTCGATCTGGGGCTCCACGCAAGATCTCACCCCGTGGGGTCAAAATGATCACAAGAACGGTGAGCAAAAATCCCAGAACCACACGGGGGGACCTAGTGAATGACCTGCAGAGAGCTGGGACCAAAGTAAGAAAGCCTACCATCAGTAACACACTACGCCGCCAGGGGCTCAAATCCTGCAGTGCCAGACGTGTCCCCCTGCTTAAGCCAGTACATGTCCAGGCCCGTCTGAAGTTTGCTAGAGTCCATTTGGATGATCCAGAAGAGGATTGGGAGAATGTCATATGGTCAGATGAAACCAAAATATAACTTTTTGGTAAAAACTCAACTCGTCATGTTTGGAGGACAAAGAATGCTGAGTTGCATCCAAAGAACACCATACCTACTGTGAAGCATGGGGATGGAAACATCATGCTTTGGGGCTGTTTTTCTGCAAAGGGACCAGGACGACTGATCCGTGTAAAGGAAAGAATGAATGGGGCCATGTATTTCGAGATTTTGAGTGAAAACCTCCTTCCATCAGCAAGGGCATTGAAGATGAAACGTGGCTGGGTCTTTCAGCATGACAATGATCCCAAACACACCGCCCGGGCAACGAAGGAGTGGCTTCGTAAGAAGCATTTCAAGGTCCTGGAGTGGCCTAGCCAGTCTCCAGATCTCAACCCCATAGAAAATGTTTGGAGGGAGTTGAAAGTCCGTGTTGCCCAGCGACAGCCCCAAAACATCACTGCTCTAGAGGAGATCTGCATGGAGGAATGGGCCAAAATACCAGCAACAGTGTGTGAAAACCTTGTGAAGACTTACAGAAAACGTTTGACCTGTGTCATTGCCAACAAAGGGTATTAAACAAAGTATTGAGAAACTTTTGTTATTGACCAAATACTTATTTTCCACCATAATTTGCAAATAAATTGATTAAAAATCCTACAATGTGATTTTCTGGATAATTTTTTCTCATTTTGTCTGTCATAGTTGACGTGTACCTATGATGAAAATTACAGGCCTCTCTCATCTTTTTAAGTGGGAGAACTTGCACAATTGGTGGCTGACTAAATACTTTTTTTCCCCACTGTATATAAATACTTATGGTAATATACTAATGGTAATATATACATTTATACCATGGCATTGTTGAATACTTGTTTCTGATTGGCTTGAAGGGCATTCTAGAGCGTGCATTATTTCGCTATAATGCACAGTATATTTGCACCGTAGAATTTAATGGCTACAGTTCATTCTTACACGTTCTATGTTTGAGCTGCTTTTGAAAGCAAAAGTTGAATTGAAACATTATTGGCATTGTTAAATTCGATTTTCATAATGGCTAGCTCGTCTGTTTGTTGAATGAACACACTTCTAGTGGCAAATGTGTTAAATTATAGCCATGGTATAAAAGGAATAATCAACTCGGGGCTCTATGCGTTCTCTGGTAACAATGCAACTCACGGAGTGTTGACTCCGCTAGCGCGTCGTGGAACAAAAACGTCCATGTCTTTCATTATTTTCCATAGAACGCATAGCCCCACGTTGATTATCCCTTACGTAAACAGGATTAATAGTGACCAGTAGCAGGATAAATAGAGAGATACTAATGGTGATCAATAATCAATGGACAGCAGTGTAATGGAGTAATCTAATCAATAATTATTTTTGCAGCAGTTTAGGTTGTGTTTGAGTGGGTAGGGACTTGTGGATGGGCATAGAGTCAGTGTGGATAGTCTGTGAGAGACGGAGAGTAGTAGTTGTTAGCCATTTAACATCTTATGACCAGGGGATAGAAGCTGTTTAGGAGTCTGTTTGTCTGAGCCTTGATGCAATGGTACCGCCTGCCAGACGGAAGCATGGATAACAGTCCATGTCTCGGGTGGCAGTAGTCTTTGGCAATTTTTCAGGACTTTCATTGACAACACCTGGCATGTACGTCCTGGATTTCTGGGAGCTCGCCCCCAGTGATGCACTGGGCCGTCCGCACCACCCTTTGTAGGGCCTTCCGGTCGAGTTGCCATACCAGATGGTGACACAACCAGTAAGGATGCTCTCAATGGGCGGTGCAGTTGCGATACCAGATGGTGATACAACCAGTAAGGACGCTCTCAATGGTGCAGCTGTAAAAGTTCCTGAGGATCTGAGGGACCATGCCAAACAGTTTCATCCTCCGCGGCATTGCCGTGTCTTCTTCACGACTGTTCTGGTGTGTGTGGACCATGTTAAGTCCTCAGTGATGTGGACACCGAGGAACTTTAAGCTCTTGACCCCTCTCCACTGCGGCCCCGTCGAGTGGTTTCCTGTAGTCCACGAACAGCTCCTTGGTCTTGCTGACGTTGAGGGACATGTTGTTGCCCTGGCACCACACTGCCAGTTCTCTTACCTCCTCCCTGTAGGCTGTTTCATCTCCGTTGGTGATCAGGCCTACCACCGTCGTGTAGTCAGGAAACTCGATGATGGAGTTGAAGGCGTGCGTGGCCACACAGTCGTGGGTAAACAGGGAGTACAGGAGAGGGCTAAGCACACACACCTGGGGCACCCGTATATTGAGGGTCAGCATGGCAGAGGTGTTGTTGCCTATTCTCACCACCTGGGGGCGGCCCATCAGGAAGTCCAGGGTCCATTTGCAAAGGGAGGTCTTCAGTTCCAGGGTCCCGAACTTGTTGACGAATTTGGAGGGCACTATGGTGTGGAACGCTGAGCTATAGTTGATGAAAAGCATTCTCACATAGTTATTCCTCTTGTCCAGGTGGGAGAGGGCAGTGTGGAGAGCAAAGGAGATTGCATCAACTGTAGATCTGTTGGGCGGTATTCAAATTGGAGTGGGTCTAGGGTGTCTGGGATGCTGGAGGGGATGTGTGCCATGACCAGCCTTTCAAAGCACTTCATGATTACAGATGTTAGTGCTAGTGGGCAGGAGTTCTTGAGAACAGGAATGATGGTAGTCAGCTTGAGACATGGGACAAGGAGAGGTTGAAAATTATCGAAAAGATGCCTGCCAGTTGGTCTGCTCTTGCACTGAGAACACGCCCTGGAATACTGTCTGGCCCAGCAGCCTTGCGAGTGTTGACCAGATTAAAAACCTTACTCACGTCGGTTTCGAAGAGCGAGATTACCCAGTCCTCTGGGATGGCGGGGGCCCTAGTGCATGGCACGGTTTTGTTTTTGTAGAGTTCATCTGGTAAAAGGCATCATTGGTTAGATCACGTCTAGGTCTACCTTTTGTAGTCCATAATGAACTATAGCCCCTGTCACATGCGCCACTAGTGACGAAGGAGACGTGTTGATAGAAGTTGGGCATCACGTGTCTTAGTGACGGGGAACCGAAATCACCGGCAACAAGAAAAGCAGCCTCCGGGTGTAGGTTTTTCTGCTTGTTTATAGCCTCATACAGTTCGTTAAGTGCCAGCTTGTTGTTGTTGTTGCCTTGGGATGGAATATATACAGCAGTCACGATAACAGATGAAAACTCTCTCGGGAGGTAGAAGGGTCGGCATTTGACCATCAGGTATTCCAAGACGGGTGAACAACAGGTTGTTGATAAAGAGATATACCGTTCCCGCTCTTGATTTCAATTAATCTATTGACCTGTCCACTCAGAGAATAAAGCATCCTCTTGGGTAGCCCGTGGATTGGATTGGAGGTACATAAAAAGCTCAGGGCGGATGAGTCGAAGTGGAAGTTGAAGCCGAAATTGAGGTTAGTTAACTGCCGATCTGACGTTCAAACGTTTTTGTTGCTAATAAGAAATGATAGCGGATACATTCAGTGCATATTTTTTTAAAGATGAACTAATCACAAAATAGCAAAGTTGGGCCAGAGCTCTCAAGACGGCAGCCATACAGTATCTCTCTCATGTCGGTGCCATTTTGTTTTATAAAACACATTGAGAAGTCTGTCTGTCCTCTCCACCTTTATCATCCCATCCTCTCTTTCTTCTCTCTCTGTTTATGTATCATTTCTTTGTTCTCACACCTGTCTCATTTACAGTGCATTCTGACATTTACAAAGTATTCAGACTCCTTGACTTTTTCCACATTTTGTTACGTTACAGCCTTATTCTAAAATGGATTAAATAAATAAAAATCCTCATCAGTCTACACACAATACCCCATAATGACAATGCGAAAAGAGGCTCAAAATGTTTGCCAATTCATAAAAAATAGAAATACCTTATTTACATAAGTATTCAGACCCTTTGCTATGCTATTGATTGGACATGATTTGGAAAGGTACACACCTGTCTATATAAGGTCCCACAGGTCGAATGAATTGTCCTTAGAGCTCCGAGACAGGATTGTGTCGAGGCACAGATCTCGGGAAGGGTACCAAAAAATGTCTGCAACATTGCAGGTCCCCAAGAACACAGTGGGCTCCATCATTCTTAAATGGAAGACGTTTGGAACCACCAAGGCTCTTCCTAGTCTCTGCAGTACTCCACCAATCAGGTCTGTATAGTAGAGTGGCCAGACGGAAACCACTCCTCAGTAAAAGGCACATGACAGTCCGCTTGGAGTTTGCAAAAAGGCACCTAAAGGACTTTCAGACCATGAGGAACAAGATTCTCTGGTCTGATGAAATCAAGATTGAATTCTTTTGGCCTGAATGCCAAGCTTCATGCAAATATGTCACCATCCCTACGGTGAAGCATGGTGGTGGCAGCATCATGCTGTGGGGATGTTTTTCAGTGGCAGGGACTAGGAGACTAATCAGGATCGAGGGAAAGATGAATAGAGCAAAGTACAGAGAGATCCTTGATGAAAACCTGCTCCAGAGCGCACAGGACCTCAGACTGGGACGAAGGTTCACCATCCAACAAGACAACGACCCTAAGCACACAGCTAAGACAACACAGGAGTGGCTTCGGGACAAGTCTCTGAATGTCCTTGAGTGGCCAAGCCAGAGCCCGGACTTGCGAAGCCTCTGAATGTCCTTGAGTGGCCGAGCCAGAGCCCGGACTTGAACCCTATCGAACATCTCTGGAGAGACCTGAAAATAGCTGTGCAGCGACGATCCCCACTGTATGTCTTCCTTCCACTGTATGTCTTCCTTCAACTGTATGTCTTCCCTCCACTGTATGTCTTCCTTCAACTGTATGTCTTCCTTCAACTGTATGTCTTCCCTCAACTGTATGTCTTCCTTCAACTGTATGTCTTCCCTCCACTGTATGTCTTCCCTCCACTGTATGTCTTCCTTCAACTGTATGTCTTCCTTCAACTGTATGTCTTCCTTCAACTGTATGTCTTCCCTCCACTGTATGTCTTCCCTCCACTGTATGTCTTCCTTCAACTGTATGTCTTCCTTCAACTGTATGTCTTCCCTCCACTGTATGTCTTCCTTCACCTGTATGTCTTCCTTCAACTTACATTTACATTTAAGTCATTTAGCAGACGCTCTTATCCAGAGCAACTTACAGTTAGTGAATACATTTTTTTTTTTTATACTGGCCCCCCGTGGGAATCGAACCCACAACCCTGGCGTTGCAAACACCATGCTCTATCAACTGAGCTACATCCCTGCCGGCCATTCCCTCCCCTACCCTGGACAACGCTGGGCCAATTGTGCGCCGCCCATGAGTCTCCCGGTCGCGGCCGGCTGCGACAGAGCCTGGATTCGAACCAGGATCTCTAGTGGCACAGTTAGCACTGCGATGCAGTGCCTTAGACCACTGCGCCACTCAGGAGCAGCAGCTTCAACTGTATGTCTTCCTTCAACTGTATGTCTTCCCTCCACTGTATGTCTTCCTTCAACTGTATGTCTTCCTTCAACTGTATGTCTTCCTTCAACTGTATGTCTTCCTTCAACTGTATGTCTTCCTTACGCTGTGTGTCTTCCTTCAACTGTATGTCTTCCTTCAACTGTATGTCTTCCTTCAACTGTATGTCTTCCCTCCACTGTATGTCTTCCCTCCACTGTATGTCTTCCTTCAACTGTATGTCTTCCTTCAACTGTATGTCTTCCTTCAACTGTATGTCTTACTTCAACTGTATGTCTTCCCTCCACTGTATGTCTTCCTTCAACTGTATGTCTTCCTTCAACTGTATGTCTTCCCTCCACTGTATGTCTTCCCTCCACTGTATGTCTTCCTTCAAATGTATGTCTTCCTTCAACTGTATGTCTTCCTTCCACTGTGTCTTCCCTCCACTGTATGTCTTCCTTCAACTGTATGTCTTCCTTCAACTGTATGTCTTCCTTCAACTGTATGTCTTCCTTCAACTTTATGTCTTCCTTCAACTGTATGTCTTCCTTCCCTCCTTCCATTTTTTTCTCCCATTCTCTAATTTCCTGACAATATTTCTCTCTTTCTTCTCCCAGGAACCAGAGGTCATTGTTAAATAATGTGTCTGAGTCATTCTCTCTCTCTCTGTGTGTGTCTCATCCTTATCCTTTTTCTCTCCAAATGGATTGTTTCATTCTTCTGTTGCATCTGTAGCATATCCTCTACGGTACATTCACCCCATCTCAGAGAGAGCGAGACAGAGAGATAGAGGGAGAGACAGAGCTGTTACTAGTCATAGTTGGTGAACTACCCTTTTAATAGTTTTGTGACATTCTACTGTGTACTGTACACAGATGAACAGAAGTTTGATAAGTTTAACTTCATCATTACATAACAGTCCCTATAGTTTTGTTAAGGCAGCACCCAGTAGGAGTGTGAGTGTGTTCTCTGTTCTCTGTTCTGTTTTCTGTTTTCTGTTTTCTGTTTTCTGTTCTCTGTTCTCTGTTCTCTGTTCTCTGTTCTCTGTTCTCTGTTTTCTGTTTTCTGTTCTCTGTTCTCTGTTCTCTGTTCTCTGTTCTCTGTTCTCTGTTCTCTGTTTTCTGTTCTCTGTTCTCTGTTCTCTGTTCTCTGTTTTCTGTTTTCTGTTCTCTGTTCTCTGTTCTCTGTTCTCTGTTCTCTGTTGTCTGTTCTCTGTTCTCTGTTCTCTGTTCTCTGTTCTCTGTTTTCTGTTCTCTGTTTTCTGTTTTCTGTTCTCTGTTCTCTGTTGTCTGTTCTCTCCATATATGTCTACCAGCTGTGTGTCTTACCTAAGGAGGTCACAGGGTTGTGTGTGTGTGTGTGTGTGTGTGTGTGTGTGCGTCCCTTCATCTCTGTGTGTGTGTGTGTGTGTGTGTGTATTCTCTAAACAACAGTGTGTGATTTCTCCCCAGCTCCATGGTGAATACATCTCTGGTGCAGCTCCCCCAGCCCAGCCTCTGTCACCACACACCTAACCTCAGCTGGGTGTGAGTATATATCTATCTATCATCCCATCTCACCTGTCTAGACGTCTGTTGATGTGGAAAATTATCACTATACTTTATTAGAAATCAAAGTTCTTCCAGAGTTTTTGTAGAACCAAGACAGACTTTATTACACAAGTAACGTAAGCCGAGATGATCTGCAGAGCACCTCCCCTCTCTCCGCTCCCCATCTATATAGTCACATTCACATACCTCCTAGCTCAAA
>CM062499.1:43545650-43553150 GCA_031479575.1 Coregonus ussuriensis
TCATTTAGATATAATGCTGTTTTTATTTATTTTTATTTTATTTTACCTTTATTTAACTAGGCAAGTCAGTTAAGAACAAATTCTTATTTACAATGACGGCCTACACCGGCCAAACCCGGAGGACGCTGGGCCAATTGTGCGTACTCCTCCATGGGAATATAATGATGATTCACACACTCAGGATTAGACAGCTGTGTCTGTGTGTGTGTGTGTGTGTGTGTGTGTGTGTGTGTGTGCGTGTGTGTGTGTGTGTGTGTGTGTGTGTGTGATAGATTGCTGTATTTGTGACTGACTCAGTACCAACATCAGTGGTGAATATTCAACAAGATCTCACGGTTTGATACATTTTACTTCAGATTCTGGCATTTGTCCACGTTTCGCTAAAAGTCAAATTTCGAAATTGCTCCAAACGTCAAATGTCAAGGTGTTTTGGACAGTATTGCTGTGCGATATGAGCGCGACATAATAGCCTATTTAATCTGAGAGCCTATACCAAGGCAGGAAATAGAAACACAATCATGTATTGATAAACAAAATATTGAACAACAATTCGTCTTTTGCATTTAGTTTTAAATTGTTCGAAAGAACAATCAATCTTGCAGAATGCGCGGCCAGTGTTTGGCACTCGCTATAGGTGGCATGCATTTTCTGTTTGAAAAGGTCATTGCAAAAGATTAAAACATTCTGCCCCCAACTCTACAGAAATGTGATAACATTTGCCATTGGACTTTATGTCACATCTACTCCAGCTCCCTCTCTCCGGCGCTCGACGTCGCCGGTCTACTAACCACTGTCCTGGCAACCCACCACTGGTCCTGGCAACCCACACCTGCGCCTCATCATTAGGCACACCTGGACTTCATCACTTCCCTGATTACTCCCCCTTTATCTGGCACTCCTTTGTTATCACCCATCAGGCAGTATTGTTTCAGTGTTATGTTCAGACGCTACTCTTGTTCCTGTATCCACTCTATGTTTGTTCTTATCAGACTCACTGACTGCACCTGCTTCCTGACTCCCAGCATCTTCGTTACACTTTATTTTAGAAACTATCATGGCCTAGTTCCATCCTCTCCAAATCATACAGAAAATGAGGGTGTTTTTGTTACCATGTAAGGTGAATGGAGGTTGTTTTCCAGGCAGAGTTGTAGCGCTCGTGCACAAGCGCAAAAATATTGTATCGTTTTGATTTATCAATGAAAACATGCGTATATGTTGCGTGCGATAAATCCCAATCATTTGTTGCACACGCAAATCCTTTAATCTTCACTTATGCTAGAATTCAGTAAGACATTTACAGTTGATAAATGAGGCCCCCTGGACGAACATCGGATTTCGAAGTGGATCTTGAGCGACCAATATTTAGCTAGAATATTTATCTCCTGTATTGATGTCTATTACAAATATGATTATGTTTTTTTATGTATTTCTCATAAAATAAACTCTTGGCAGCTTGTTACTGACACTGAATCAATCTAACAGCTGTTTTATGAGAGATTATAGTCTGTGTCCCAAGGTGTCCCAAGGTGTGATTGTGTAGTGCAGTTTGTATGTGTCAGGTAAGGTATATGGGGGAGGTGTGACTGTGTGTTATTGTTTATGTGTCAGGTAAGGTGTGTGTGTGTGTGTGTGTGTGTGTGTGTGTGTGTGTGTGTGTGTGTGTGTGTGTGTGTGTGTGTGCGTGCGTGCGTGCGTGCGTCCGTGCGTGCGCGCGTGCGTGCGTGTGTGTGATAAATAAGTGTTTGAAACAACTAAACTGTAGTGATACTCTCTGTCCCTGACAGGCTCCTAATGGACAACAAGATCACAACTCTTCCTGAGAACACTTTTCAGTCTCTAGTGGTTCTAGAAGAACTGTGAGTAGAACCCTAACAGAACATTGACAACTATTAGTAGAACCCTAACGGAACAATGAGAACTACAACAATAGAACTAAACTGTGAGTAGAACCCTAACTGAACAATGAGAAGTAGAACAATAGAACTAAACTGTGAGTAGAACCCTAATGGAACAATGAGAAGTAGAACAATATAACTAAACTGTGAGTAGAACCCTAACGGAACAATGAGAAGTAGAACAATAGAACTAAACTGTGAGTAGAACCCTAACGGAACAATGAGAACTACAACAATAGAACTAAACTGTGAGTAGAACCCTAACGGAACAATGATAAGTAGAACAATATAACTCAACTGTGAGTAGAACCCTAACGGAACAATGAGAAGTAGAACAATATAACTAAACTGTGAGTAGAACCCTAACGGAACAATGAGAACTACAACAATATAACTAAACTGTGAGTAGAACCCTAACGGAACAATGATAAGTAGAACAATATAACTAAACTGTGAGTAGAACCGTAACGGAACAATGATAAGTAGAACAATATAACTAAACTGTGAGTAGAACCCTAACGGAACAATGAGAAGTAGAACAATATAACTAAACTGTGAGTAGAACCCTAACGGAACAATGAGAAGTAGAACAATATAACTAAACTGTGAGTAGAACCGTAACGGAACAATGATAAGTAGAACAATAGAACTAAACTGTGAGTAGAACCCTAACGGAACAATGAGAAGTAGAACAATATAACTAAACTGTGAGTAGAACCCTAACGGAACAATGAGAAGTAGAACAATATAACTAAACTGTGAGTAGAACCCTAACGGAACAATGAGAAGTAGAACAATAGAACTAAACTGTGAGTAGAACCCTAACTGAACAATGAGAACTACAACAATAGAACTAAACTGTGAGTAGAACCCTAACTGAACAATGAGAAGTAGAACAATAGCCCTGTGAGTAGAACACATTTCAGTTGCTGGTGGTGCTGGAAGAACTGTGAGTAACTACTACATCATTCATTCATTCTGTCTACCTGTCATTCTGTCTACCTGCTTACCTGTCATTCTGTATACATGTCATTCTGTCTACCTGTCATTCTGTCTACCTGTCATTCTGTCATTCTGTATACATGTCATTCTGTATACATGTCATTCTGTCTACCTGTCATTCTGTCTACTTGTCTACCTGTCATTCTGTCTACCTGTCATTCTGTCTACTTGTCTACATGTCATTCTGTCTACCTGTCTACCTGTCATTCTGTCTACCTGTCTACATGTCATTCTGTCTACCTGTCTACCTGTCATTCTGTCTACTTGTCTACCTGTCATTCTGTCTACCTGCTTACCTGTCATTCTGTCTACCTGTCTACGGGTCATTCTGTCTAATTGTCTACCTGTCATTCTGTATACATGTCATTCTGTCTACCTGTCATTCTGTCATTCTGTCTACCTGCTTACCTGTCATTCTGTATACATGTCATTCTGTCTACCTGTCATTCTGTCTAATTGTCTACCTGTCATTCTGTCTACCTGTCATTCTGTCTACTTGTCTACATGTCATTCTGTCTACCTGTCTACCTGTCATTCTGTCTACCTGTCTACGGGTCATTCTGTCTAATTGTCTACCTGTCATTCTGTCTATCTGACATTATGTCTACCTGTCATTCTGTCTACCTTTCATTCTGTCTATCTGACATTATGTCTACCTGTCATTCTGTCTACCTTTCATTCTATCACTAACATGTCTGTCTCTTATACAAGAGAACTTATAACAGTTTGAAAGGTTACCTTTAAATAGTTTGAAAGGTTAGCTATTAAAATGTTGAAAGATGAGCAATTAAAGAGTAAAATCTTGCAATGGAGAGGAGCAGTGAGTAGGACTTTAATTTAATCCAAATCACCTGCAAGCAAGTGTCATTCATTTTATTTCACTCCGTGTTCTTTTGTTTCACTCTCTCTCTCTCTCTCTCTCTCTCTCTCTCTCTCTCTCTCTCTCTCTCTCTCTCTCTCCAATTTAAGGGTTTTATTGGCATGGGAAACATATGTTTACATTGCCAAAGCAAGTGAAATAGATAATAAACAAAATTGAAATAAACAATAAAAAATTAACAGTAAATATTACACTCACAAAAGTTCCAAAATAATGAAGACATTTCAAATGGCATATTATGTATATATACAGTGTTGTAACAATGTGCAAATAGTTAAAGTACAAATGGGAAAATAAATAAACATAAATATGGGTTGTATTTACAATGGTGTTTGTTCTTCACTGGTTGCCTTTTTCTTGTGGCAACAGGTCACAAATCTTGCTGCTGTGATGGCACACTGTGGTATTTCAACCAATAGATATGGGAGTTTATCAAAATTGGGTTTGTTTTCGATTCTTTGTGGGCCTGTGTAATATCAAGGAGAAATAGGAGTCTCTAATATGGTCATACATTTGGCAGGAGGTTAGGAAGTGCAGCTCAGTTTCCACCTCATTTTGTGGGCAGTGTGCACATAGCCTGTCTTCTCTTGAGAGCCAGTTCTGCCTACGGCGGTCTGTCTCAATAGCAAGGCTATGCTCACTGAGTCTGTACATAGTCAAAGCTTTCCTTAAGTTTGGGTCAGTCACAATGGTCAGGTATTCTGCCACTGTGTACTCTCTGTTTAGGGCCAAATAGCATTCTAGTTTGCTCTGTTTTTGCTGTTAATTCTTTCCAGTGTGCCAGGTAAATATCTTTTTGTTTTCTCATGATTTGGTTGCTCTCTCCCTCCCCCTCTCCCTCCCCCTCTCTCTCCCCCCTCCTCCTCCTCTCTCTCTCCCTTCCTGCTATCTCTCCCTCTCTCTCCCCCCCCCCCCCCCCTCTCTCTCCCCTCCCTCTGTTTTTTCTCTCCTTCTGTTTTCCAGAGACCTGTCGGACAACCGGATTACTGAACTCCCCAACAACACCTTTAAGAGCCTAAAGTCTCTCGTCAAACTGTGAGTCGCAGACTGTGTCCCAAATGGCACCCGATCACGGCATAACATCTGATAAAAAGGACTTAAGAAATGACAAATATATACTGTTAATTACCTCAGTTTAACAGCTTTAAGAGATTAAAGTCTCTCCTCACGCTGTGAGTCTAACAATACAGGACTGTTTATGTCTGCTTCTCCTCTGACCCTGGAAACGTGGCATTACCTCTGACAAACAGGGCTTAATTAAAGGTGACAGATGCTGTTCTACTGACAGTTAAAAACTGTTTGTCACAGTTAGTCACAGAATACCTGCCTGCCTGTCCATCTGCCTGTCAGACAGATCACTTTTTAACTTGTTGTTTACTTATTGTCACAGGAACATATCCCATAATCCTCTGTTCCACATCCACCCGGGTCACTTTGATCACCTGACCCAGCTCCAGTCCCTGTGAGTAGTACACATATCACCTACCAGTACCGTTCACTACCAGTACCTAACAACACCTACTAGTAACTACCAGTACCGTACACTACCAGTACCTAACAACACCTACTAGTAACTACCAGTACCGTACACTACCAGTACCTAACAACACCTACTAGTAACTACCAGTACCGTACACTACCAGTACCTAACAACACCTACTAGTAACTACCAGTACCGTACACTACCAGTACCTAACAACACCTACTAGTAACTACCAGTACCGTTCACTACCAGTACCTAACAACACCTACTAGTAACTACCAGTACCGTACACTACCAGTACCTAACAACACCTACTAGTAACTACCAGTACCGTACACTACCAGTACCTAACAACACCTACTAGTAACTACCAGTACCGTACACTACCAGTACCTAACAACACCTACTAGTAACTACCAGTACCGTACACTACCAGTACCTAACAACACCTACTAGTAACTACCAGTACCGTACACTACCAGTACCTAACAACACCTACTAGTAACTACCAGTACCGTACACTACCAGTACCTAACAACACCTACTAGTAACTACCAGTACCGTACACTACCAGTACCTAACAACACCTACTAGTAACTACCAGTACCGTACACTACCAGTACCTAACAACACCTACTAGTAACTACCAGTACTGTACACTACCAGTACCTAACAACACCTACTAGTAACTACCAGTACCGTACACTACCAGTACCTAACAACACCTACTAGTAACTACCAGTACCGTACACTACCAGTACCTAAAAACACCTACTAGTAACTACCAGTACCGTACACTACCAGTACCTAACAACACCTACTAGTAACTACCAGTACCGTACACTACCAGTACCTAACAACACCTACTAGTAACTACCAGTACCGTTCACTACCAGTACCTAACAACACCTACTAGTAACTACCAGTACCGTACACTACCAGTACCTAACAACACCTACTAGTAACTACCAGTACCGTACACTACCAGTACCTAACAACACCTACTAGTAACTACCAGTACCCGTACACTACCAGTACCTAACAACACCTACTAGTAACTACCAGTACTGTACACTAACAGTACCTAACAACACCTACTAGGAACTACCAGTACTGTACACTACCAGTACCTAACAACACCTACTAGTAACTACCAGTACTGTACACTACCAGTACCTAACAACACCTACTAGTAACTACCAGTACTGTACACTACCAGTACCTAACAACACCTACTAGTAACTACCAGTACAGTACACTACCAGTACCTAACAACACCTACTAGTAACTACCAGTACCGTTCACTACCAGTACCTAACAACACCTACTAGGAACTACCAGTACTGTACACTACCAGTACCTAACAATACCTACCAGTACCTACCAATACCTACCAGTACCTACCAATACCTACCAGTACCTACCAATACCATACACTAACAGTACCTACCAATACCTAACAGTACCTCTGTGGTCCTCTGTAGCTCAACTGGTAGAGCACGGCGCTTGTAACGCCAAGGTAGTGGGTTCGATCCCCGGGACCACCCATACACAAAAATGTATGCACGCATGACTGTAAGTCGCTTTGGATAAAAGCGTCTGCTAAATGGCATATTATTATTATTATTATTACCTACCAGTACCATACACTACCAGCACCTACGAGTATCTACCAGTACCGTACACTACCAGTACCTACAAGTATCTACCAGTACCTAGGAGTACCTAACAATACCTACCAGTACCTAACAATACCTGCCAGTACCTACCAGTACCATATACTACCAGTACCTACGAGTATCTACCAGTACCTACTAGTACCTAACAGTATCTACCAGTACCTAACAATACCTACCAGTACCTACCAATACCATACACTAACAGTACCTACCAATACCTACCAGTACCATACACTACCAGCACCTACGAGTATCTACCAGTACCGTACACTACCAGTACCTACAAGTATCTACCAGTACCTAGGAGTACCTAACAATACCTACCAGTACCTAACAATACCTGCCAGTACCTACCAGTACCATATACTACCAGTACCTACGAGTATCTACCAGTACCTAACAGTATCTACCAGTACCTAACAATACCTACCAGTACCTACCGGTACTGTACACTACCAGTACCTACGAGTATCTACCAGTACCTACCAGAACCAAACAGTATCTACCAGTACCTAACAATACCTACCAGTACCTACCGGTACTGTACACTACCAGTACCTA
>CM062499.1:43558150-43580650 GCA_031479575.1 Coregonus ussuriensis
TCCTGCTGTCCCCTATATCTCTCTTCCCCATACCGGATCCTGCTGTCCCCTATATCTCTCTTCCCCATACCAGATCCTGATGTCCCCTATATCTCTCTTCCCCATACCAGATCCTGCTGTCCCCTATATCTCTCTTCCCCATACCAGATCCTGCTGTCCCCTATATCTCTCTTCTCCATACCGGATCCTGCTGTCCCCTATATCTCTCTTCCCCATACCGGATCCTGCTGTCCCCTATATCTCTCTTCCCCATACCGGATCCTGCTGTCCCCTATATCTCTCTTCCCCATACCGGATCCTGCTGTCCCCTATATCTCTCTTCCCCATACCAGATCCTGCTGTCCCCTATATCTCTCTTCCCCATACCAGATCCTGCTGTCCCCTATATCTCTCTTCCCCATACCAGATCCTGCTGTCCCCTATATCTCTCTTCCCCATACCAGATTCTGCTGTCCCCTATATCTCTCTTCCCCATACCAGATCCTGCTGTCCCCTATCACTGTCTAATCGCAACAAGCTCTCACAGACTCACTGCAGAATCGGACCATTTTCTCCATAAACGTCACATTTCTAAGGTTAAGTTTAAGCATTATTTACGAATGGTTAAATTAAGGAATTAAGATTTGGGATAGGGTTAAAACAAAAACAACTCCACGGTTAAGTTGAGGCATTGATTCTGAATGGTTAAGTAAAAAAATTAAGAACATTTAAAAACGCGAGTGCCTAGCACTGGGATTGAACACGTGACCCTTGGAGCCGGAGCTCGTGGCTTTCGCCCATCCGTCCACAACGCCTTAGCAAAACCCAAGCCTACTTGATAGTAATAGCGCTCACCGCTGCCCCCTAGTGGCCGGTTCTGGTTGTCGAATTTCAAAGTAGAGCTTGAGCAACCTGGCCTCTTTTTGTTGTTTTTAGCTGATAGGAGTGGAACCCGGTGTGGTCGTCTGCTGCAATAACCCATCCGTGACAAGGACCGACGAGTTGTGCATTCCGAGATGCCGTTCTGCACACCACTGTTATTAGCTGTAGTGTTGTAACAATAATGCAAATAGTTGAAGTATGAAAGGGAAAACAAAGAGGTATACAGTAGAATAAAAAAATAACAAATAAATATATGGGTTGTATTTATAATGGTGTTTGTTCTTCACTGGTTGCCCTTTTCTTGTGCTGCTGTGATGACACACTGTGGTATTTCACCTAATTGGTATGGAAGTTTGTCAAAAAAATACATAATAATAATAATCTTTGTGGGTCTGTGTAATCTGAGGGAAATATGTGTTTCTAGTATGGTCATACATTTGACAGGAGGTTAGGAAGTGCAGCTCAGTTTCCAACTCATTTTGTGGGCAGTGGGCATATTTATATAGCCAGTCTTCTCTCGAGAGCCAGGTCTGCCTATAGCGACCTCTCAATAGCAAGGCTATGGTCACTGAGTCTATACATAGTCAAAGTTTTTCTTTAATTTTGGATACAGTCACAGGGGTCAGGTATTCTGCCACTGTGTACTCTCTGTTTAGGGCCAAATAGCATTCCAGTTTGCTCTGTTTTTTGCAGATAAAAAATCCAATGTGTCAAGTAATTATCTTTTTGTTTTCTCATGATTTGGTTGGGTCTAATTGTGTTGCTGTCCTGGGACTCTGTGGGGTCTGTTTGTGTTTGTGAACAGAGCCCCAGGACCAGCTGGCTGAGGGGGACTCTTCTCCAGGTTCATCTCTCTGTAGGTGAGGGCTTTGTTATGGAAGGTATGAGAATTGCTTCCTTTTAGGTAATTCTGCTCTGCATGCATTATTTGGTGTTTAACGTTGTACACAGAATATGTTTTTGCTAAATTCTGCATGCAGAGTTTCAATTTGGTGTTTGTCCCATTTTGTAAATTCTTGGTTGGTGAGCGGACTCCAGACCTCACAACCATAAATGGCAATGGAATGGGTTCTATAACTGATTCAAGTATTTTTAGCCAGATCCTCATTGGTATGTCGAATTTTATGTTCCTTTTGATGGAATAGAAGGCCCTTCTTGCCTTGTCTATCAGATCGTTTGCAGCTTTGTGGAAGTTACCTGTGGCGCTGATGTTTAGGCCAAGGTAGGTATAGTTTTTTTGTGTGCTCTAAGGCAACGGTGTCTAGATGGAATTTGTATTTGTGGTTCTGGCAGCTGGAACACCATTTGTTTTGGAACACCATTATTTTTGTTTTACTGATATTCACTGTCAATGCCCAGGTCTGATAGAATATGTGCATAAGATCTACAGTAGGTGCTGCTATAGGCCCTCCTTGGATGGGGACAGTAGCACTGAATCATCAGCAAACAGTAGACATTTGACTTCAGAGTCTAGCAGGTTGAGGCCGGGTCCTGCAGACTGTTCTAGTGCCCTTGCCAATTCATTGATATACAGTGCATTCGGAAAGTATTCAGACCCATTCACTTTTTCCACATTTTGTTACGTTACAGCCTTATTCTAAAATGTATTACATTATTTTTTTCCTCATCAATCTACACACAATACCCCATAATGACAAAGCAAAAACTGGTTTTTAGAAAATGTTGCTATTTTATTCAAAATAAAAAACAGAAATAACTTATTGACATAAGTATTTAGACCATTTGCTATGAGACTCGAAACTGAGCTCAGGTGCATCTTGCTTCCATTGATCATCCTTGAGATGTTTCTACAACTTGATTGGAGTCCACCTGTCATACATTCAATTGATTGGACATGATTTGGAAAGGCACACACCTGTCTATATAAGGTCCCACAGTTGACAGTGCATGTCAGAGCAAAAACCAAGCCATGAGGATGAAGGAATTGTCCGTAGAGCTCCGAGACAGGATTGTGTTGAGGCACAAATCTGGGGAAGGTTACCAAAAAATGTCTGCAACATTGAAGGTCCCCAAGAACACAGTGGCCTCCATCATTCTTAAATGGAAGAAGTTTGGAACCAACAAGACTCTTCCTAGAGCTGGCCGCCCAGCCAAACTGAGCAATCGGGGGAGAAGGGCCTTGATCAGGGAGGGGACCAAGAACCCGATGGTCACTCTGACAGAGCTCCAGAGTTCCTCTGTGGAGATGGGAAACCAGAAGGACAACCATCTCTGCAGCACTCCACAAATCAGGCCTTTATGCTAGAGTGGCCAACGGAAGCCACTCCTCAGTAAAAGGCACATGACAGCCCGCTTGGAGTTTGCTAAAAGGCACCTAAATCACTCTCAGACTATGAGAAACAAGATTCACTGGTCTGATGAAACCAAGATTGAACTCTTGGGACTGAATGCCAAGCGTCACGTCTGGAGGAAACCTGGCACCGTCCCTACGGTAAAGCATGGTGGTGGCAGCATCATGCTGTGGGGTTGTTTTTCTACGGCAGGGACTTAGAGACTAGTTAGGATCGAGGCAAAGATTAACGGAGCAAAGTACAGAGAGACCCTTGATGAAAACCTTCTCCAGATTACTCAGGACCTCAGAATGGGGCAAAGGTTCACCTTCCAACAGGACAACGACCCTAAGCACACAGCCAAGACAAGCAGGAGTAGCTTTGGGACAAGTCTTTGAATGTCCTTTAGTGGCCCAGCCAGAGCCTGGACTTGAACCAGATTGAACATCTCTGGAGAGAACAGAAAATACCTGTGCAGCAACGCTCCCCATCCAACCTGACAGAGCTTGAGAGGATCTGCAGACAAGAATGGGAGAAACTCCCCAAATACAGGTGTGCCAAGCTTGTAGCGTCATACCCAAGAAGACTTGAGGCTGTAATCGCTGCCAAAGGTGCTTCAACAAAGTACTGGATAAAGGGTCTGAATACTTATGTAAATTAGATATTTCATTATTATTATTATTATATTATTATTATTATTTTGCAAAAGATTCTAAAAACTGTTTTTGCTTTGTAATTACGGGGTATTGTGTGTAGATTTCATGAGGGGAAAAAAACAATTGAATCAATTTTGGAATAAGGCTGTAACGTAACAAAATGTGGAAAAAGTCAAGTGGTCTGAATACTTTCCAAATCCATCGTTTTTGTCGAAATTACTCAGGCTCAGAAAATTTGCCAGCAATATTTAAACCATGTCTCTGATTTTTTTAAGCAGATGTAAGAGACTAGATCACTCAGGAACACACCACTTGGAAAGCCATTATGTTTTGTCTTTTGCAAAAAACATTGTTTAATTGTCCCGCAGAAAAATAAAACCCTATCCCAGGGTTAGGTTTTCAGTAGACTGAGGTGGGTGTTCCTTTAACTTTTTACCTGGACTTTGCTCCTTTCATCTTTATTTTGATCCTAACAAAGTCCCCAGTCCTTGCCGGTGACAAGCATGCCCATAACATGATGCAGCCACCACGATACTTGAAAATACAAAAGGCTCAACAATATTGCATTCTCTCCATATTGTCACGTTGTATAAGGATTTGAAGACAGGCGCAGGAATACATAATAGGGGTTTTATTTTCTCCACCCAACACAAGGTACGTCATGAACAACGACGGGGACGAAGCCCAAAACAAACACATATATATATATATATTACACAGGGATGTAACCCAAACAAAAGAGTGAGGTGTAAACCTCTAAACAATACACGGGACGAGACCCGTAATACCAAGAGCACAATCTCTAAACAATACACGGGACGAGACCCGTAATAACAAGAGCACAATCTCTAAACAATATACGGGATGAGACCCATAATACCAAGAGCACAATACACGGTCTGACACAATGTCCTCCGGGATCCCGTAGTGCCGGAAGACGTGTGTAAAAAGAGCCTCTTCAGTTTGCATGGCCGACGGGAGCCCAGGCAGAGGAAGGAGGAGACAAGCTTTGGAAAATCGGTCTACAACGACGAGAACGGCGGTGTTCCCCTGGGAGGGGGGAAGGTCAGGGTCAGTTACAAAGTCCACCGAGAGGTGAGACCAGGGTCGTTGTGGAACCGGCAGGGGAAGGAGCTTTCCATAAGGGAGGTGTCTGGGTGTCTTTGACTGGGCACAGATGGAGCAGGAAGAGACATAAACCCGGACGTCCCTAGCCAAGGTGGGCCACCAGTACTTCTCAGTCAGGCAGGCGATGGTACGGCCTATTCCAGGATGACCCGACACAGGCGCCGTGTGCGCACCCAAGTAAGGAGGCGGTCCCGCACACCCGTGGGCACGTAGGCGCGGTTCTCCGGGCACTGTGCAGGTGTGGGTTCCGTACGCAGGGCCTGCCGTATGTCGGCGTCCACATCCCACACCACTGGCGCAATGATACGGATCAGAGGGATGATGGGGGTCTCCTCTTCCTGCCTCTCCTCTGCCTGGGTTAGAGCAGGGGAATTCCCTGGCTTGTCACCTCCTCGCCTATTAGTGGATAGAGGGCAGGTCGGGAAGAAATGACCCCTTTCTCCACCATAGGAGCAGAGGCCCAGATTCCTCATTCTCCTACGCTCTGCCTTGGGCAAACGTGCAGAGCCCACCTCCATCGGCTCTGGCCACGGAGCAGGTGTAGCCATGGGCTCCGGATTCTGCGCAGGTCTTCGTCGGGACCGCAGGAGGTTGTCCAATCGGATCGCCATGCTAATGAGCTGGTCGAGTGACAGGTTGTCATCATGGCAGGCTAACTCCATCTGTACCTCCTCCTGCAGTCCGCTGCAGAAAACGGTGACCAGAGCTGACTCGCTCCATCCGGTGGAGGCCGCGATGGTCCGGAACTCAAGGGCAAACACCAAGGCAGTCCTAGATCCCTGGCGTAGTCGGAATAGACGCTCACCCCCCTCTCAGCCCTCCACAGGATGATCAAACACAGAGCGGAAGAGGAGGGTGAAGTGCTCGTAGGACTCAACCTCGGGTCCGCCCGTTTTCCAAACCACGGCACCCCAGTCCAGGGCCCGTCCGGTCAGTGCCGAGATGACAGTGGCAACCCTGTTTCTCCCAGAGACAGCCTCGGCATAGCGAGCGAGGTACTGGTCGCATTGCAGAAGGAATCCCCTGCATCTCGCTGGCACACCATCAAAGCGCTCCGGGAGGGACAGTGGTATTCCGCGGACCGGCTCAGATGGAACGGAGGCATGTAGTGGTGGTGTGGGGGCTGGTGCCGGAACCAGTGCTGGAGATTGGAGGGACTGCACTTTCCCCTCCAACCGCAGGATGGTTGCCAGCACGCTGTCCATGGCGCTGCCGAGTCTGGAGAGACAGACCTCGTAATGCTGGACTGTCTCTACGATGGTCGCCAGCTCTGCCTTTCCCGCTGTCTCCATTTTTAAGGGTTGATTATTCTGTCACGTTGTATGAGGATTTGAATACAGGCGCAGGAATAAGTAATAGGGCTTCTATTTTCTCCACCCAACAAAAGGAACAACGATGGGGACGAAGCCCAAAACAAACACGTATATACAGTGGGGAGAACAAGTATTTGATACACTGCCGATTTTGCAGGTTTTCCTACTTACAAAGCATGTAGAGGTCTGTAATTTGTATCATAGGTACACTTCAACTGTGAGAGACGGAATCTAAAACAAAAATCCAGAAAATCACATTGTATGATTTTTAAGTAATTAATTTGCATTTTATTGCATGACATAAGTATTTGATACACCAGAAAAGCAGAATTTAATACAGAAACCTTTGTTTGCAATTACAGAGATCATACGTTTCCTGTAGGTCTTGACCAGGTTTGCACACACTGCAGCAGGGATTTTGGCCCACTCCTCCATACAGACCTTCTCCAGATCCTTCAGGTTTCGGGGCTGTCGCTGGGCAATACAGACTTTCAGCTCCCTCCAAAGATTTTCTATTGGGTTCAGGTCTGGAGACTGGCTAGGCCACTCTAGGACCTTGAGATGCTTCTTACGGAGCCACTCCTTAGTTGCCCTGGCTGTGTGATTCGGGTCGTTGTCATGCTGGAAGACCCAGCCACGACCCATCTTCAATGCTCTTACTGAGGGAAGGAGGTTGTTGGCCAAGATCTCGCGAAACATGGCCCCATCCATCCTCCCCTCAATACGGTGCAGTCATCCTGTCCCCTTTGCAGAAAAGCATCCCCAAAGAATGATGTTTCCACCTCCATGCTTCACGGTTGGGATGGTGTTCTTGGGGTTGTACTCATCCTTCTTCTTCCTCCAAACAGGGTGAGTGGAGTTTAGACCAAAAAGCTCTATTTTTGTCTCATCAGACCACATGACCTTCTCCCATTCCTCCTCTGGATCATCCAGATGATCATTGGCAAACTTCAGACGGGCCTGGACATGCGCTGGCTTGAGCAGGGGGACCTTGCGTGCGCTGCAGGATTTTAATCCATGACGGCGTAGTGTGTTACTAATGGTTTTCTTTGAGACTGTGGTCCCAGCTCTCTTCAGGTCATTGACCAGGTCCTGCCGTGTAGTTCTGGGCTGATCCCTCACCTTCCTCATGATCATTGATGCCCAACGAGGTGAGATCTTGCATGGAGCCCCAGACCAAGGGTGATTGACCGTCATCTTGAAATTCTTCCATTTTCTAATATTGCGCCAACAGTTGTTGCCTTCTCACCAAGCTGCTTGCCTATTGTCCTGTAGCCCATCCCAGCCTTGTGCTGGTCTACAATTTTATCCCTGATGTCCTTACACAGCTCTCTGAACTTGGCCATTGTGGAGAGGTTGGAGTCTGTTTGATTGAGTGTGTGGACAGGTATCTATTATACAGGTAACGAGTTCAAACAGGTGCAGTTAATAAAGGTAATGAGTGGAGAACAGGGGGGCTTCTTAAAGAAAAACTAACAGGTCTGTGAGAGCCGGAATTCTTACTGGTTGGTAGGTGATCAAATACTTATGTCATGCAATAAAATGCAAATTAATTACTTAAAAGTCATACAAGAGTGGCCTAGCCAGTCTCCAGACCTGAACCCAATAGAAAATCTTTGGAGGGAGCTGAAAGTCTGTATTGCCCAGCGACAGCCCCGAAACCTGAAGGATCTGGAGAAGGTCTGTATGGAGGAGTGGGCCAAAATCCCTGCTGCAGTGTGTGCAAACCTGGTCAAGACCTACAGGAAACGTATGATCTCTGTAATTGCAAACAAAGGTTTCTGTATTAAATTCTGCTTTTCTGGTGTATCAAATACTTATGTCATGCAATAAAATGCAAATTAATTACTTAAAAATCATACAATGTGATTTTCTGGATTTTTGTTTTAGATTCCGTCTCTCACAGTTGAAGTGTACCTATGATAAAAATTACAGACCTCTACATGCTTTGTAAGTAGGAAAACCTGCAAAATCGGCAGTGTATCAAATACTTGTTCTCCCCACTGTATATTACACAGGGATGTAACCCAAACAAAAGAGTGAGACCCGTAATACCAAGAGCACAATACACGATACTCACGAGACCAACGGACATGGGACAATAATCGACAAGGACAATGGGGAACAGAGGGCACATATAGGCCTCCTTGTAGCTCAGTTGGTAGAGCATGGCGCTTGCAACGCCAGGGTTGTGGGTTTGATTCCCACGGGGGGCCAGTATGAAAATGTATGTACTCACTAACTGTAAGTCGCTCTGGATAAGAGTGTCTGCTAAATGACTAAAATGTAAAATATGTACATTTACATTTTAGTAATTTAGCAGACGCTCTTATCCAGAGCGACTTACAGTTAGTGAGTGCATACATTATAAAAATAAATAAAAAATCATACTAGCCCCCCGTGGGAATCGAACCCACAACCCTGGCGTTGCAAACGCCATGCTCTACCAACTGAGATACATCCCTGCCGGCCATTCCCTCCCCTACCCTGGACAACACTGGGCCAATTGTGCGCCTCCCCATGGGTCTCCCGGTTCGAACCTGGATCTCTAGTGGCACAGCTAGCACTGCGATGCAGTGCCTTAGACTACTGCGCCACTCGGGAGTCCTATACACATACTAATCAAGGGGGAATGGGAACCAGGTGTGCGTAATGAGACAAGACAGTCCGGGGAAGGTGGTAATGATCCATGTCAGTGATGCCTAGAAAGCCGGGAACGTAGACCTCCGGGACTGGTGAATGGAATGAGCAGCAGTATCGGGGGGATCCATGACACATATTACTGACCTGTATGATTGACTGATTGATGAATGACTGCAAGATAACACAGCAAATAAATTAACTTTTTGGCCTAAATTAAAAACTACAGAGTTGGGTCAAATCCAATACAACACAGAGTGAAACCCTCTCTATTTTCAAGTATTGTGGTGGCAGCATAATGTTATGGGTATGCAGGGACTGGGTGTCACGTTGTGTAATGATAGGAGATAGGTGCAGGAATAGGGTTTTTCATTTCGTCCCCGTCATGCAAAAAACGACGGGGACGAAGCCCAAAACAAACACGTATATACACTAACGTTCAAAGGTCACTTAGAAATTAAATTTTATTCCATGAAAACATACATGAAATTAGTTTGAATAGGAAATATAGCAAAATGCATAGGAAATGTAGTCATTGACAAGGTTAGAAATAATGATTTTTAATAGAAATAATAATTGTGTCCTTCAAACTTTGCTTTCATCAAAGAATCCTCCATTTGCAGCAATTACAGCCTTGCAGACCTTTGGCATTCTAGTTGTCAATTTGTTGCGGTAATCTAAAGAGATTTCACCCCATGCTTCCTGAAGCACCTCCCACAAGTTGGATTGGCTTGATGGGCACTTCTTTCGTACCATAAGGTCAAGCTGCTCCCACAACAGCTCAATAGGGTTGAGATCCGGTGACTGTGCTGGCCACTCCATTATAGACAGAATACCAGCGGACTGCTTCTTCCCTAAATAGTTATTGCATAGTTTGGAGCTATGCTTTGGGTCATTGTCCTGTTGTAGGAGTAAATTGGCTCCAATCAAGCGCCGTCCACAGGGTATGGCATGGCGTTGCAAAATGGAGTGATAGCCTTTTTTCTTCAAGTTTGTTCAAAGTGAAAGAAAGTTCTAGCTAATCCCCCATTGCTGTCCATCAATGATTCCAACCAACAAGCTTGAGCAATTTTGACAAAAACAACGTATATATGTTGCCCTAAGAGTTGTATAATCTTATTCCAAATGATTCACAGCTGTAGTGGCTGCCAAAGGTGCTTCCACCAAGCATTAATGCTAAAAAAAAGGTGTGAAGACATATGCCATCAAGACATCTTTGTTTTTCTTATTTTTCCTTAATTTGGAAAATGTTCTATAACTTTCTTTCACTTTGAAAATATGGAGTAGGTTGTGTAGATCTGTAGGTAAAATTACATTTAATGGGGGTGTAGACTTTCTATAGGCACAGTACAGTGAGGGAAAAAAGTATTTGATCCCCTGCTGATTTTGTACGTTTGCCCACTGACAAAGAAATGATTAGTCTATAATTTTAATGGTAGGTTTATTTGAACAGTGAGAGACAGAATAGAAAGAAAAACGCATGTCAAAAATGTTATAAATTGATCTGCATTTTAATGAGGGAAATAAGTATTTGACCCCCTCTCAATCAGAAAGATTTCTGGCTCCCAGGTGTCTTTTATACAGGTAACAAACTGAGATTAGGAGCACACTCTTAAAGGGAGTGCTCCTAATCTCAGCTTGTTACCTGTATAAAAGACACCTGTCCACAGAAGCAATCAATCAGATTCCAAACTCTCCACCATGGCCAAGACCAAAGAGCTCTCCAAGGATATCAGGGACAAGATTGTAGACCTACACAAGGCTGGAATGGGCTACAAGACCATCGCCAAGTTGCTTGGTGAGAAGGTGACAACAGTTGGTGCGATTATTCGCAAATGGAAGAAACACAAAAGAACTGTCAATCTCCCTCGGCCTGGGGCTCCATGCAAGATCTCACCTCGTGGAGTTGCAATGATCATGAGAACGATGAGGAATCAGCCCAGAACTACACGGGAGGATCTTGTCAATGATCTCAATGCAGCTGGGACCATAGTCACCAAGAAAACAATTGGTAACACACTACGCCGTGAAGGACTGAAATCCGGCAGCGCCCGCAAGGTCCCTCTGCTCAAGAAAGCACATATACAGGCCCATCTGAAGTTTGCCAAATGATTCAGAGGAGAACTGGGTGAAAGTGTTGTGGTCAGATGAGACCAAAATCGAGCTCTTTGGCATCAACTCAACTCGCCGTGTTTGGAGGAGGAGGAATGCTGCCTATGACCCCAAGAACACCATCCCCACCGTCAAACATGGAGGTGGAAACATTATGCTTTGGGGGTGTTTTTCTGCTAAGGGGACAGGACAACTTCACCGCATCAAAGGGACGATGGACAGCGCCATGTACCGTCAAATCTTGGGTGAGAACATCCTTCCCTCAGCCAGGGTATTGAAAATGGGTCGTGATGGGTATTCCAGCATGACAATGAACCAAAACACATGGCCAAGGCAACAAAGGAGTGGCTCAAGAAGAAGCACATTAAGGTCCTGGAGTGGCCTAGCCAGTCTCCAGACCTTAATCCCATAGAAAATCTGTGGAGGGAGCTGAAGGTTCGAGTTGCCAAACGTCAGGCTCGAAACCTTAATGACTTGGAGAAGATCTGCAAAGAGGAGTGGGACAAAATCCCTCCTGAGATGTGTGCAAACCTGGTGGCCAACTACAAAAAACGTCTGACCTCTGTGATTGCCAACAAGGGTTTTGCCACCAAGTACTAAGTCATGTTTTGCAGAGGGGTCAAATACTTATTTCCCTCATTAAAATGCAAATCAATTTATAACATTTTTGACATGCGTTTTTCTGGATTTTGTTGTTGTTATTCTGTCTCTCACTGTTCAAATAAACCTACCATTAAAATTATAGACTGATCATGTCTTTGTCAGTGGGCAAACGTACAAAATCAGCAGGGGATCAAATACTTTTTTCCCTCACTGTATGTTGAAGAGGGTGGGGCTCAAGCTACATCCCTGTCTCACCCCATGACCCTGAGGAAGGAAATCTGTCTGTTTTAATAGCACTCTTGTTGTTTGTGTACATTGATTTTATGTTGTATGTTTTTCCCCCAACATCTCTTTCCATCAATTTATATAGCAGACCCTCATGCCAAATTGAGTTCTGCAAAACATGAGAAGACTTTACTTTTGTTTTGGCAATGGGTTCTATAACCGATTCAAGTATTTTTAGCCAGATCCTAATTGGTATGTCAAATTTTATGTTCCTTTTGATGGCATAGAAGGCCCTTCCTGCCTTGTCTCTCAGATCGTTCACAGCTTTGTGGAAGTTACCTGTGGCGCTGATGTTTAGGCCGAGGTATGTATAGTTTTTTGTGTGCTCTAGGGCAACGGTGTCTAGATGGAATTTGTATTTGTGGTCCTGGCAACTGGACCTTTTTTGGAACACCATTATTTTTGTCTTACTGAGAGTTACTGTCAGGGCCCAGGTCTGACAGAATCTGTGCATAAGGTCTAGGTGCTGCTGTAGGACCTCCTTGGTTGGGGACAAAGCACCAGATCATCAGCAAACAGAAGACATTTGACTTTAGATTCTAGCAGGGTGAGGCCGGGTGCTGCAGACTGTTCTAATGCCCTTGCCAATTTGTTGATATAAATGTTGAAGAGGATGGGGCTGAAGCTGCATCCCTGTCTCACCCCACGGCCCTGTGGAAAGAAATGTGTGTGTTTTTTGCCAATTTTAACCGCACACTTGTTGTTTGTGTACATGGATTTTATAATGTCGTATGTTTTTCCCCCAAGTCCACTTTCCGTCAATTGTATAGCAGACCATCATGCCAAATTGAGTCAAAAGCTTTTTTCAAATCAACAAAGCATGAGAATACTTTGCCTTTGTTTTGGGTTTATTTGTTTGTCAATTAGGGTTTCCAAGGTAAATACGTGGTATGTTGTACGGTAATTTGGTAAAAAGTTTATTGGACATTTGCTCAGGACATTGTTTTCACTGAGGAAATGTAGGAGTATGCTGTTAATGATAATGCAGAGGATTTTCCCAAGGTTGCTGTTGACACATATCCCACTTTAGTTATTGGGGTTGAATTTCTCTCCCCTTTTGTGGATTGGGGTGATCAGTCCTTGGTTCCAAATATTGGGGAAGATGCCAGAGCTGAGGATGATGTTAAAGAGTTTATCATTTAATATAGGATACCATCAACAGCACAGGCCTTTTTGGGTTGGAGGGTTTGTATTTTGTCCTGTAGTTTCATTATAATTGGATAATCCAGTAGGTTCTGGTAATCTTTAATATCTTATTCTAAGATTTACAGTGTATATGTTTTTTGCTGTTTGTTCTTTGTTATAGAGCCGAAAATATTTGAGAAGTGGTTTATCTCCATTTTGGATAGAAAACTCTTCATGTTGTTGTTTGTTAAGTGTGTTCCAATATTCCCAGAAGTGATTTGATTCTATGGATTCTTCCATCACATTGAGATGAGTTCTGATGTACTGTTCCTTATCTTTTCTTAGTGTATTTCTGTATTGTTTTAGTGATTCACTGTAAGCTCAGGTTTTCTGGGTCTCTATGTCTTTGGTTGGATAGGTTTCTCAATTTCTTTCTTAGGGTTTTTGCATTCTTCATCAAACCATTTGTCATTGTTTTTTTTGTTTTTTTTGTTTGTTTGTCTGCTTGAGATTTTTAGATTTGATAGAGAAGCTGAAATGTCAAATATACTGTTTAGGTTTTCTACATGCAAGTTTACACCTTCACTATTACAGTGAAACATTATTTTGTCCAGGAAATTGTCTAAAAGGATTGGATTTATTGTTGACCAATAGATTGTTGGTAGCTTTCTACACTACTTTCCTTCCTAGCATTTCTTAATAGTATGCAGTTTGTTCGGCTTTGATGCCTCATGATTGAGTATTGCTCTGTTCAAGTAGACTGTGATTTTGCTGTGATCTGATAGGGGTGTCAGTGGGCTGACTGTGAATGCCCTAAGAGACTCTGGGTTGAGGATGGTGATTAAGTAATCTACAGTACTACTGGGACGAGCTGTAGGTGTACCTACCTTAGGAGTCCCCTTTGAAGCCTACCATTGACTATGTACTGACCCTGCATGTGACAGTGCTGCAGGAGTTGTGACCCATTTTTGTTGGTTGTTTTGTCATAATTGTGTCCAGGGGGGTATATTTGGGAGGGAATGCTGTCAACTCCAGGTAAATGCTTGTTGCCCTGTGTGCTAAGAGTGTAATGTTATTGTCCATATACTAGTACATGTCCCTGGGCCTGGAAATGATTGACCTCACCCTTTAGGATGGAGCAGCTGTCTTCATTAATGTATGGGGATTCTAGTGGGGGGGATATAGGCAAAAAGGAGGACATTTTTCTCTGTTAAGACTATTTCCTTTTTAATTTCTAGCTCTCTCTCTCTCTCTCACCATCTCTCTCAACACAAGACCAAACTACCCAGATACAATCTTGAACTCTTGAACCCCATCGCAAATTTACAGTCAGTGAGAATGTATTAGAGATCTCGCTCTCTCGTTCTCCCCAGGTGCAGACTGTCTGATGGGAGTGTATCTGTTCTTTGTCGGTGTGTTTGATGTGAAGTTCCGAGGGGAGTACAATCGGAACGCTCTCCTGTGGATGGAGAGTGTGGAATGTCGAACCATCGGATTCCTGGCTATGCTCTCCTCAGAGGTGAATTAACACACACACACACACACACACACACACACACACACCTGTGGATAGAGAAAGTCCTCAGAGGTACAATGAGGATGATGAGTATAGTTATCTGATTCGGTTTACGGACATAAATCAAATCAAATCAAATCAAATGTTATTTGCCACATGCGCCGAATACAACAAGTGTAGACATTACAGTGAAATGCTTACTTACAAGCCCTTAATCAACAATGCAGTTTTTTAGTAAATAATAGATAAGTACAAAATTAAAAAACAAAAAATTAAAACAAAAAAAGCACGTTTCCCAAAGTGAAGTTTTAATATATTGCTCTGTTCTCATTCTGATTCTTCCAGAACGTCATGTCCTGTCTGCAGGCTAACTCACAATGTTCTGAATATATTTCCTCTCCCAATAAATGTCTGAGGAAGTGTTCCTAACGGCTCCCTACAGTGCACTAGTTTAGGGTGCCGTTTGGTGTGTCGTTTGGGACGCAGCCTGAGTGTTTAATCTGTTTCCCCTGAACAAGTCTGGAGGATCACCATGTTCTAGTAGTCCCAGTCTGTTTGTGCCATCATGCCAAATCATTGTCACTCATTGGGTCCCAGTCTGTTTGGCAGGACAATTCCATGGTCGGCAAGAGAGTAGAAACAGACTGGCAGTCTACTGTTCTACTACAGGATCTACTGTTCTACTACAGGGTCTACTGTTCTACTACAGGGTCTACTGTTCTGTTCTACTACAGGGTCTACTGTTCTACTACAGGGTCTACTGTTCTACTACAGGATCTACTGTTCTACTACAGGGTCTACTGTTCTACTACAGGGTCTACTGTTCTACTACAGGGTATACTGTTCTACTACAGGGTCTACTGTTCTGTTCTACTATAGGGTCTACTGTTCTACTACAGGGTATACTGTTCTGTTCTACTATAGGGTCTACTGTTCTACTACAGGGTCTACTGTTCTACTACAGGGTATACTGTTCTGTTCTACTATAGGGTCTACTGTTCTACTACAGGGTCTACTGTTCTACTACAGGATCTACTGTTCTACTACAGGGTCTACTGTTCTACTACAGGGTCTACTGTTCTACTACAGGGTCTACTGTTCTACTACAGGGTCTACTGTTCTACTACAGGATCTACTGTTCTACTACAGGGTCTACTGTTCTACTACAGGGTCTACTGTTCTACTACAGGGTCTACTGTTCTACTATAGGGTCTACTGTTCTACTACAGGGTCTACTGTTCTACTACAGGGTCTACTGTTCTGTTCTACTACAGGATCTACTGTTCTACTACAGGGTCTACTGTTCTACTACAGGGTCTACTGTTCTACGACAGGGTCTACTGTTCTACTACAGGATCTACTGTCCTACAACAGGGTCTACTGTTCTACTACAGGGTCTACTGTTCTACTACAGGGTCTACTGTTCTACTACAGGATCTACTGTTCTACTACAGGGTCTACTGTACTGTTCTACTACAGGGTCTACTGTTCTACTACAGGATCTACTGTTCTACTACAGGGTCTACTGTTCTGTTCTACTACAGGGTCTACTGTTCTACTACAGGATCTACTGTTCTACTACAGGGTCTACTGTTCTACTACAGGATCTACTGTTCTCTTCTACTACAGGGTCTACTGTTCTACTACAGGGTCTACTGTTCTACTACAGGGTCTACTGTTCTACTACAGGGTCTACTGTTCTACTACAGGATCTACTGTTCTACTACAGGGTCTACTGTTCTACTACAGGGTCTACTGTTCTACTACAGGGTCTACTGTACTGTTCTACTACAGGGTCTACTGTTCTACTACAGGGTCTACTGTTCTACTACAGGGTCTACTGTTCTACTACAGGATCTACTGTTCTACTACAGGGTCTACTGTTCTACTACAGGGTCTACTGTACTGTTCTACTATAGGGTCTACTGTTCTACTACAGGGTCTACTGTTCTACTACAGGGTCTACTGTTCTACTACAGGGTCTACTGTTCTACTACAGGGTCTACTGTTCTGTTCTACTACAGGGTCTACTGTTCTACTACAGGGTCTACTGTTCTACTACAGGGTCTACTGTCCTACTACAGGGTCTACTGTTCTACTACAGGATCTACTGTTCTACTACAGGATCTACTGTTCTACTACAGGATCTACTGTTCTACTACAGGGTCTACTGTTCTACTACAGGGTCTACTGTACTGTTCTACTACAGGATCTACTGTTCTACTACAGGGTCTACTGTTCTACTACAGGGTCTACTGTTCTACTACAGGGTCTACTGTTCTACTACAGGATCTACTGTTATACTACAGGGTCTACTGTTCTACTACAGGATCTACTGTTCTACTACAGGATCTACTGTTCTACTACAGGGTCTACTGTTCTACTACAGGGTCTACTGTTCTACTACAGGGTCTACTGTTCTGTTCTACTACAGGGTCTACTGTTCTACTACAGGGTCTACTGTCCTACTACAGGGTCTACTGTTCTACTACAGGGTCTACTGTTCTGTTCTACTACAGGGTCTACTGTTCTACTACAGGGTCTACTGTTCTACTACAGGGTCTACTGTACTGTTCTACTATAGGGTCTACTGTTCTACTACAGGGTCTACTGTTCTACTACAGGGTCTACTGTACTGTTCTACTACAGGATCTACTGTTCTACTACAGAGTCTACTGTTCTACTACAGGGTCTACTGTTCTACTACAGGATCTACTGTTCTACTACAGGGTCTACTGTTCTACTACAGGGTCTACTGTTCTACTACAGGGTCTACTGTTCTACTACAGGATCTACTGTTCTACTACAGGGTCTACTGTTCTACTACAGGATCTACTGTACTGTTCTACTACAGGGTCTACTGTTCTACTACAGGGTCTACTGTTCTACTACAGGGTCTACTGTTCTACTACAGGATCTACTGTTCTACTACAGGGTCTACTGTTCTACTACAGGGTCTACTGTTCTACTACAGGGTCTACTGTTCTACTACAGGATCTACTGTTCTACTACAGGGTCTACTGTTCTACTACAGGGTCTACTGTTCTACTACAGGATCTACTGTTCTACTACAGGGTCTACTGTTCTACTACAGGGTCTACTGTTCTACTACAGGGTCTACTGTTCTGTTCTACTACAGGGTCTACTGTTCTACTACAGGGTCTACTGTTCTACTACAGGGTCTACTGTTCTACTACAGGGTCTACTGTTCTGTTCTACTACAGGGTCTACTGTTCTACTACAGGGTCTACTGTTCTACCTCAGGGTCTACTGTTCTACTACAGGGTCTACTGTACTGTTCTACTACAGGGTCTACTGTACTGTTCTACTACAGGGTCTACTGTTCTACTACAGGGTCTACTGTTCTACTACAGGGTCTACTGTTCTACTACAGGGTCTACTGTTCTACTACAGGATCTACTGTACTGTTCTACTACAGGGTCTACTGTTCTACTACAGGGTCTACTGTTCTACTACAGGATCTACTGTTCTACTACAGGGTCTACTGTTCTACTACAGGGTCTACTGTCCTACTACAGGGTCTACTGTTCTACTACAGGGTCTACTGTTCTGTTCTACTACAGGGTCTACTGTTCTACTACAGGGTCTACTGTTCTACTACAGGGTCTACTGTACTGTTCTACTATAGGGTCTACTGTTCTACTACAGGGTCTACTGTTCTACTACAGGGTCTACTGTACTGTTCTACTACAGGATCTACTGTTCTACTACAGAGTCTACTGTTCTACTACAGGGTCTACTGTTCTACTACAGGATCTACTGTTCTACTACAGGGTCTACTGTTCTACTACAGGGTCTACTGTTCTACTACAGGGTCTACTGTTCTACTACAGGATCTACTGTTCTACTACAGGGTCTACTGTTCTACTACAGGATCTACTGTACTGTTCTACTACAGGGTCTACTGTTCTACTACAGGGTCTACTGTTCTACTACAGGGTCTACTGTTCTACTACAGGATCTACTGTTCTACTACAGGGTCTACTGTTCTACTACAGGGTCTACTGTTCTACTACAGGGTCTACTGTTCTACTACAGGATCTACTGTTCTACTACAGGGTCTACTGTTCTACTACAGGGTCTACTGTTCTACTACAGGATCTACTGTTCTACTACAGGGTCTACTGTTCTACTACAGGGTCTACTGTTCTACTACAGGGTCTACTGTTCTGTTCTACTACAGGGTCTACTGTTCTACTACAGGGTCTACTGTTCTACTACAGGGTCTACTGTTCTACTACAGGGTCTACTGTTCTGTTCTACTACAGGGTCTACTGTTCTACTACAGGGTCTACTGTTCTACTACAGGGTCTACTGTTCTACTACAGGGTCTACTGTACTGTTCTACTACAGGGTCTACTGTACTGTTCTACTACAGGGTCTACTGTTCTACTACAGGGTCTACTGTTCTACTACAGGGTCTACTGTTCTACTACAGGGTCTACTGTTCTACTACAGGATCTACTGTACTGTTCTACTACAGGGTCTACTGTTCTACTACAGGGTCTACTGTTCTACTACAGGATCTACTGTTCTACTACAGGGTCTACTGTTCTACTACAGGGTCTACTGTTCTACTACAGGATCTACTGTTCTACTACAGGGTCTACTGTTCTACTACAGGATCTACTGTTCTACTACAGGATCTACTGTTCTACTACAGGATCTACTGTTCTACTACAGGGTCTACTGTTCTACTACAGGGTCTACTGTTCTGTTCTACTACAGGGTCTACTGTTCTACTACAGGATCTACTGTTCTACTACAGGGTGTACTGTTCTACTACAGGGTCTACTGTTCTACTACAGGATCTACTGTTCTACTACAGGGTCTACTGTTCTACTACAGGATATACTGTTCTACTACAGGATCTACTGTTCTACTACAGGATCTACTGTTCTACTACAGGGTCTACTGTTCTACTACAGGGTCTACTGTTCTACTACAGGATCTACTGTTCTACTACAGGGTCTACTGTTCTACTACAGGATCTACTGTTCTACTACAGGATCTACTGTTCTACTACAGGGTCTACTGTTCTACTACAGGGTCTACTGTTCTACTACAGGATCTACTGTTCTACTACAGGGTCTACTGTTCTACTACAGGGTCTACTGTTCTGTTCTACTACAGGGTCTACTGTTCTACTACAGGATCTACTGTTCTACTACAGGATCTACTGTTCTACTACAGGGTCTACTGTTCTACTACAGGATCTACTGTTCTACTACAGGGTCTACTGTTCTACTACAGGGTCTACTGTTCTGTTCTACTACAGGGTCTACTGTTCTACTACAGGGTCTACTGTTCTACTACAGGATCTACTGTTCTACTACAGGGTCTACTGTTCTACTACAGGGTCTACTGTTCTACTACAGGATCTACTGTTCTACTACAGGGTCTACTGTTCTACTACAGGGTCTACTGTTCTACTACAGGGTCTACTGTTCTGTTCTACTACAGGGTCTACTGTTCTACTACAGGGTCTACTGTTCTACTACAGGGTCTACTGTTCTACTACAGGGTCTACTGTTCTGTTCTACTACAGGGTCTACTGTTCTACTACAGGGTCTACTGTTCTACTACAGGGTCTACTGTTCTACTACAGGGTCTGCTGTTCTGTTCTACTACAGGGTCTACTGTTCTACTACAGGGTCTACTGTTCTACTACAGGGTCTACTGTTCTGTTCTACTACAGGGTCTACTGTTCTACTACAGGGTCTACTGTTCTACTACAGGGTCTACTGTTCTACTACAGGATCTACTGTTCTACTACAGGGTCTACTGTTCTACTACAGGATCTACTGTTCTACTACAGGATCTACTGTTCTACTACAGGGTCTACTGTTCTACTACAGGGTCTACTGTTCTACTACAGGATCTACTGTTCTACTACAGGATCTACTGTTCTACTACAGGGTCTACTGTTCTACTACAGGGTCTACTGTTCTACTACAGGGTCTACTGTTCTGTTCTACTACAGGGTCTACTGTTCTACTACAGGATCTACTGTTCTACTACAGGGTCTACTGTTCTACTACAGGGTCTACTGTTCTACTACAGGATCTACTGTTCTACTACAGGGTCTACTACTGTTCTACTACAGGATCTACTGTTCTACTACAGGGTCTACTGTTCTACTACAGGGTCTACTGTTCTACTACAGGGTCTACTGTTCTACTACAGGGTCTACTGTTCTACTACAGGGATCTACTGTTCTACTACAGGGTCTACTGTTCTACTACAGGGATCTACTGTTCTACTACAGGGTCTACTGTTCTACTACAGGGTCTACTGTTCTACTACAGGGTCTACTGTTCTACTACAGGGTCTACTGTTCTACTACAGGGTCTACTGTTCTACTACAGGGTCTACTGTTCTACTACAGGGATCTACTGTTCTACTACAGGGTCTACTGTTTCTACTACAGGGTCTACTGTTCTACTACAGGGTCTACTGTTCTACTACAGGGTCTACTGTTCTACTACAGGGTCTACTGTTCTACTACAGGGTCTACTGTTCTACTACAGGGTCTACTGTTCTACTACAGGGTCTACTGTTCTACTACAGGGTCTACTGTTCTACTACAGGGTCTACTGTTCTACTACAGGATCTACTGTTCTACTACAGGGTCTACTGTTCTACTACAGGATCTACTGTTCTACTACAGGGTCTACTGTTCTACTACAGGGTCTACTGTTCTACTACAGGATCTACTGTTCTACTACAGGGTCTACTGTTCTACTACAGGTCTACTGTTCTACTACAGGGTCTACTGTTCTACTACAGGGTCTACTGTTCTACTACAGGGTCTACTGTTCTACTACAGGGTCTACTGTTCTACTACAGGGTCTACTGTTCTACTACAGGGTCTACTGTTCTACTACAGGGTCTACTGTTCTACTACAGGGTCTACTGTTCTACTACAGGGTCTACTGTTCTTCTACTACAGGGTCTACTGTTCTACTACAGGGTCTACTGTTCTACTACAGGGTCTGCTGTTCTGTTCTACTACAGGGTCTACTGTTCTACTACAGGGTCTACTGTTCTACTACAGGGTCTACTGTTCTACTACAGGGTCTACTGTTCTACTACAGGGTCTACTGTTGTCTACTACAGGGTCTACTGTTCTAATACAGGATCTACTGTTCTACTACAGGGTCTACTGTTCTACTACAGGGTACTACTGTTCTACTACAGGATCTACTGTTCTACTACAGGGTCTACTGTTCTACTACAGGGTCTACTGTTCTACTACAGGGTCTACTGTTCTACTACAGGACTACTGTTTCTACTACAGGTCTACTGTTCTACTACAGGGTCTACTGTTCTACTACAGGGTCTACTGTTCTACTACAGGGTCTACTGTTCTACTACAGGATCTACTGTTCTACTACAGGGTCTACTGTTCTACTACAGGGTCTACTGTTCTACTACAGGGTCTACTGTTCTACTACAGGATCTACTGTTCTACTACAGGTCTACTGTTCTACCTACAGGGTCTACTGTTCTACTACAGGGTCTACTGTTCTACTACAGGTCTACTGTTCTACTACAGGATCTACTGTTCTACTACAGGGTCTACTGTTCTACTACAGGTCTACTGTTCTACTACAGGGTCTACTGTTCTACTACAGGGTCTACTGTTCTACTACAGGGTCTACTGTTCTACTACAGGGTCTACTGTTCTACTACAGGGTCTACTGTTCTACTACAGGGATCTACTGTTCTACTACAGGGTTCTACTAACAGGGTCTACTGTTCTACTACAGGGTCTACTGTTCTACTACAGGGTCTACAGTCTGTTCTACTAACAGGGTCTACTGTTCTACTACAGGGTCTACTGTTCTACTACGGATCTACTGTTCTACTACAGGGTCTACTGTTCTACTACAGGGTCTACTGTTCTACTACAGGTCTACTGTTCTACTACAGGGTCTACTGTTCTA
>CM062499.1:43585650-43730650 GCA_031479575.1 Coregonus ussuriensis
TAGCTTTAGCTACCTGCAGGGTAGTAATTTGAGTTGGGATTATGGTTCATTATTTAGCTAGCTAGCTAAACAAAATACTTCACTTTGCAAGTAACCATTTCACTGTACCATATACACCTTCTGTATCCTGTGCATGTGACAAATAAACTTTGATTTTATTTGATATTGTGTGAATTTACCAGAGACAGTAATGTGAAGAACAACATGACCTGCACCAAAGTCAAATTAGGATATAATGTTAGGCCAACGAGGCCAAGTTCAAAAATTCTCTGGTAGAATGCCCTGCTTTTATTTTGTCACACTCACAGCCTATTTTCTGTAATTAGCTCGCCATTAACTTGCAAGTAATGATCTTGTTGTGAATTTATTTTCCTGTAATATTAAATACAACTTTTCTAAAGTTAAGACCTTGTCAGCTATATGATATAGTCATTATTTGAACTGGCTAACCAGCTAACTTAATGCTAGCTAACAAGCTAGAAACTAACCAAAACATTGTTTAGAAAGTTACTTTTAGTTGCCTGGTTTGCTAGATTGACATATCCTAAATTCATTTTAATCAGATGGGTTTATTGGTGTTAAAATACACCAGTTATGCTATTTTGGACCACCAGGCTGCTGATATCATGCAGCCTGTCGTTTTTGGTGTTTATACTTTTTCATAACGACAACGGTAAAGTTTGATGTCGGACGACAATAGAATGTTCATGATGTCACTGGAACATCGGTCTACAGACATGTCGATATACGTAGAATAAACCAGCCTTTATTCTAGAACTTTTTGGTTGTTTAGTCCACTACCGTACTTACTGTATAGTACATGGCGTCACATGTGAATCCTTAAAGAGATGGTTGGGGCTAAGGCTTAAGAGGGTGTGAACGATGCTGAATGGGTGTAGACAAAGAAGAGCTCTCCAGTAGGTGTACCAAAACATTTCAAGGGCCATTTTCTCAAAAGTGGAGATACCAAATGTATCAACTTTCAAAGCAGAATTACTTTCCCATTGTTCCTCAACTGTAGTGTATGATATACCATTTTCTAGGTCTGAGTCTCTACTTTTATCCAATGTAAAAAACACAATTTCAAATTTTGCCATGTAAGACCGAATCGAGCCGGTGGGTCACATTTTATCCCACACTGCTTCTTTTGATTCTTTCCCTTTAATCAGGCTGATTTAGACCTGGGACACCAAGTGTGTGCACTTCTTTATCAGGTAGAACAGAAAACCAGCAGTAGTCTGGAAATCCAGGGTAAGATTTATAAATATATACCTTACTATGTGGCCTATAGACCGGATGTTGTACCATCTCTCTCCGCCAGGTGGTGCTAGTGTCTATCTGGGTGCTGGGGTTCATCATCGCTGTGGTTCCCTTGCTGAACGAGGACCTGTTTGGGAACTACTATGGTCGTAACGGGGTCTGCTTCCCCCTACACTCTGACAGACAGGAGAAACCCACTGCTAAAGGATACTCTATCGGAATATTCCTTGGTACGGTGTGTGTGTGTGTGTGTGTGCGTGTGTGTGTGTGTGTTTGTGTTTGCATGTGTGTTTGTTTGTGTGTGTGTGTGTGTGTTTGTGTTTGTGTTTGTGCCTGCCAGCCTGCATGTATTTCTCTTATCCGCATGTGTATCCATCTCGCTCTCTCGCTCTCTCGCTCTCTCTCGCTCTCTCTCGCTCTCTCGCTCTCTCGCTCTCTCGCTCTCTCGCTCTCTCGCTCTCTCGCTCTCTCTCCCTCACTCTCTCTAAATTGTGTCATTAAAGGGATTCAAAATATCTAAAATCTCTCTCTCTAGGTCTGAACCTGTTAGCATTCCTGTTGGTAGTGTTCTCCTATAACGAGTGTGTGTGTGTTTGTGTGTGTTAATTCTGTACTGTGTATATGTCTCCGCCTGTGTGTGTGTGTGTGTGTGTGTGTGTGTGTGTCTCTCCATAGGTCTGAACCTGGTAGCGTTCCTGGTGATCGTGTTCTCCTACTCCTCCATGTTCTACTCCATCTATAAGACTGGTATCAATGCTACAGGTACAGCGCCTTCAGAAACTATTCATACCTCTTGACTTATTCCACATTTTGTTGTGTTACAGCCTGAATTCAAAATGGATTAAATCGATTTCTTTTCTCACCCATCTACACACAATACCCCATAAGTGAAAAATGTGTTTTTAGACATTTTTGCACATTTATTGAAAGAGAAATACAGAAAGAAGCTTTGCACACCTGGATTTGACAATATTTTGCACATTATTATTTTTAAATTCTTCAAGCTCAATCAAGTTGATTGTTGATCATTGCTAGACAGCTATTTCCAAGTCTTGCAACAGAGCAAAACATAGACATACAAACACAAACAAACATCAACGACATCACCCTGCCCAGACCCCCGTCTCTAGCGCCCGCATCACACTCTGCCACTTGACCTCAAACTGCACCATTTTGTTTCTCTCCATCGCCACACGCATTTTCAACATTTAGACCAATCAAGGTCGTCTTGGTAAGCAACTCAATGGCCAGTTGACACCAGGCAGGATGGGACCACGGACTCATGCCAGTGGAGGCTGCTGAGGGGAAAAAGGCTCATAATAATGGCCGGAACGGAGCAAATGGAATGGCATCAAACACCTGGAAACCATGTGTTTTATGTATTTGATACCATTCCATTGATTCCGCTCCAGTCTTTACCACAAGCCCATTCTCCCCAATTAAGGTGCCACCAACCTCATGTGACTCATGCTGCTTACGCCAAATCCTGACTCTGTCATCAGCATGACGCAACAGGAACCAGGATTCGTCGGACCAGGTGATGTTTTTCCACTCCTCGGTTGTCCAGTGTTGGTGATTGCGCGTCCACTGGAGCCGCTTCTTCTTGTTTTTAGCTGATAGGAGTGGAACCCAGTGTGGCCGCCTGCTGCAACAGCCCATCCGTGACAAAGACCAACGAGTTGTGCGTACCGAGATTCTGCACCACTGTTGTACTGTACTCTGCCGTTATCTGCCTGTTCTTGCTGATTCTTGCCATTCTCCTTCGACCTCTCATCAACTGGCTGTTTTCGTACCCAGGACTGCCGCTGACTGGATGTTTTTTGATTGTTGCACCATTCTCGGTAAACCCTTGACACTGTCGTGCGTGAAAATCCCAGGAGGCCGGCCTTTTCTGAGAACCGGCGCGCCTGGCACCCAAGATCATACCACGCTCAAAGTCGCTTAGGTCACTCGTTTTGCCCATTCCAACGTTCAATCAAACAGTAACTGAATGCCTCGATGCCTGGCTCCCTGCTTTATCTAGCAAGCCACAGTCACTGTATGTAGGAACAAACCTTGTGTTTTAGGTTATTGTCCTGCTGAAAGGTGAATTTGTTCCCTAGTGTCTGTCGGAAAGCAGACTGAACCAGGTTTTCCTATAGGATTTTGCCTGTGCTTAGCTCGATTCCGTTTCTTTTTATTCAAAAAAAAACTCCATAGTCCTTGCTGATGACAAACATACCCATAACATGATGCAGCCACCACCATGCTTGAAAATACTGTATGAAGAGTGGTACTTAGTGATGTGTTGTGTTGGATTTGCCCCAAACAAGCTTTGTATTCTGGACATAAAGTTAATTTCTTTTGTTGCAGTTTTACTTTTGTGCCTTAATACAAACAGGATGCACGTTTTGGAATATTTGTGTTATGTAAAAGCTTCCTTCTTTTCATTCTGTCCTTTACAGTGCCTTGCAAAAGTATTCAACCCCCTTGGCATTTCTCCTATTTTGTTGCATTACAACCTGTAATTTAAAGGGATTTTTATTTGGATTTCATGTAATGGACATACACAAAATAGTCCAAATTGGTGAAGTGAAATTTAAAAAAATAACTTGTTTCAAATAATTCTAAAAAAATAAATAATGGAAAAATGATGTGTGCATATGTTTTCACCCCCTTTGCTATGAAGCCCCTAAATAAGATCTGGTGCAACTAATTACCTTCAGAAGTCACATAATTAGTTAAATAAAGTTAACCTGTGTGCAATCTAAGTGTCACATGATCTGTCACATGATCTCAGTATATATACACCTGTTCTGAAAGGCCCCAGAGCCTGCAACACCACTAAGCAAGGGGCTCCACCAAGCAAGCAGCACCATGAAGACCAAGGAGCTCTCCAAACAGGTCAAGGACAAAGTTGTGGAGAAGTACAGATCAGGCTTGGGTTATAAAAAAAATATCAGAAACTTTGAACATCCCACGGAGCACCATTAAATCCATTATTAAAAAATTTAAAGAATATGGCACCACAACAAACCTACCAAGAGAGGGCCGCACACCAAAACTCACGGACCAGGCAAGGAGGGCATTAATCAGAGAGGCAACAAAGAGACCAAAGATAACCCTGAAGGAACTGCAAAGCTCCACAGCGGAGATTGGAGTTTCTGTCCATAGGACTACTTTAAGCCGTACACTCCACAGAGCTGGGCTTTACGGAAGAGTAGACAGAAAAAAGCCATTGCTTAAATAAAAAAATAAGCAAACACGTTTGGTGTTCGCCAAAAGCCATGTGGGAGACTCCCCAAACATATGGAAGAAGGTACTCTGGTCAGATGAGACTAAAATGTAGCTTTTTGGCCATCAAGGAAAATGCTATGTCTGGCGCAAACCCAACACCTCTCATCACCCTGAGAACACCATCCCCACAGTGAAGCATGGTGGTGGCAGCATCATGCTGTGGGGAAGTTTTTCATCGGCAGGGACTGGGAAACTGGTCAGAATTGAAGGAATGATGGATGGCGCTAAATACAACTTCCAACAGGACAATGACCCTAACCATACTGCTAAAGCAACACTTGAGTGGTTTAAGGGGAAACATTTAAATGTCTTGGAATGGCCTAGTCAAAGCCCAGACCTCAATCCAATTGAGAATCTGTGATATGACTTAAAGATTGCTGTTCACCAGCGGAACCCATCCAATTTGAAGGAGCTGGAGCAGTTTTGTCTTGAAGAATGGGCAAAAATCCCAGTGGCTAGATGTGCCAAGCTTATAGAGACATACCCCAAGAGACTTGCAGCTGTAATTGCGGCAAAAGGTGGCTCTACAAAGTATTGACTTTGGGGGGGTGAATAGTTATGCACGCTCAAGTTTAGTTTTTTTGTCTTATTTCTTGTTTGTTTCACAATAAAAAATATTTAGCATCTTCAAAGTGATAGGCATGTTGTGTAAATCAAATGATTCAAACCCCCCAAAAAATCCATTTTAATTCCTGGTTGTAAGGCAACAAAATAGGAAAAATGCCAAGGGGGGTGAATACTTTCACAAGCCACTGTAGGTTAGATTTGTGGAGTAACTACAATGTTGTTGATCCATCCTCAGTTTTCTCCTATCACAGCCATTCAACTCTGTAACTGATTTAAAGTCACCATTGGCCTCATGATGTGATGGGTTGGTGTGGAAGGAGTCAGGTGCAGGAGGGTAAATCACAGAAACACAGGCTTTAATCCGCAAAAAAACACAGTTTTACGCAGAAATGCGTAAACACACTCCAGGGCACAAAACAGGCGCACTGGAAAATACAAGGCACACGGGAAATCTCCCGTTGAAACAAAGTACACGAGCTCCACCGAGCTTCACTAACCTCCACAAATTACAATCACCCACACAGACAAGGAAGCAGGGGGAACACTTATACAATGACTAATGAGGGAATAAGGACCAGGTGTGTGTGATTGAAGACAAGACAAATGGAGTGATGATAAATGGATCGGCAGTAGCTAGTAAGCCGGTGACGCCGAACGCCGAAACCTGCCCGAACAAGGAGGGGAGGCAGCCTCGGCGGAAGTCGTGACACATGATAAAATCCCTTAGCGGTTTCCTTCCTCTCTGGCAACTGATTAAAGAAGGACGGCTGTATCTTTGTAGTGACTGGGTGTATTGATACACCTTCCAAAGTGTAATTAAAAACTTCCCCATGCTTAAAAGGGATATAAATGTCTGCTTTTGTGGTTAAATATGTGTTTGAAATTCACTGGTCAAGTAATTCAAAAATCATGTTAAACACTATTATTGCGCACAGAGTGAGTCCATGCAACTTATTATGAGACTTGTTAAACACATTTGTACTCCTGAACTTATTTAGGCTTGCCATAGCAAAGGGGTTGAATACTTATTGAAATTGTAAACATTTCTAAAACATAATTCCACTTTGACATTATGGGGTATTGTGTAGCTCAGTTGGTAGAGCATGGCGCTTGCAACGCCAGGGTTGTGGGTTTGATTCCCACGAGCGACCAGTATGAAAAAAAATATATTTTAAAAATATATGCACTCACTAACTGTAAGTCGCTCTGGATAAGAGTGTCTGCTAAATGACTAAAATGTATTGTTTGTAGGCCAGAGACACAAAATCTCAATTTAATCTATTTTAAATTCAAGCTGTAACACAACAAAATGTGGAATAGGTTCAAGGGGTGTGAACACTTTCTGAAGGCACAGGGCTGTGAATACTTTCTGAAGGCCCTGTATAGTCAAGGGGTGTGAACACTTTCTGAAGGCACAGGGCTGTGAATACTTTCTGAAGGCCCTGTATAGTCAAGGGGTGTGAATACTTGAATATTATTTGCAGTTGAAGCTTTACAGACCTGACTGTAGCTAACAGGCTGCTCTGTTACAGACTTGAGGAGCAGGCTACACCGAGACGTGGCTGTAGCTAACAGGTTCTTCTTCATCGTCTTCTCTGACGCCCTCTGCTGGATCCCCATCTTCCTGGTCAAAATACTGTCCCTGCTGCAGGTCGAGATACCAGGTAATCACTGCTGGGGAAGCTACTCTGAAAATATAATTTACCAAGCTATCAATTAGTTTACACAGAAGTTAAGCTACACTAAAGAGATGAGATTTATTCCTGATTATTCCTGATTATTATTTGACCATGCTTGTCACTTATGAACATTTTTGAACATCTTGGCATGGTTCTGTTATAATCTCCACCCGGCACAGCCAGAAGAGGACTGGCCACCCCTCATAGCCTGGTTCCTCTCTAGGTTTCTTCCTAGGTTTTCGCCTTTCTAGGGAGTTTTTCCTAGCCACCGTGCTTCTACACCTGCATTACTAGCTGTTTGGGGTTTTAGGCTGGGTTTCTGTACAGCACTTCGAGATATTAGCTGATGTAAGAAGGGCTATATAAAATAAAATTGATTGATTGATTGATTGACTAAAGCTACCCCTATGAAAAATATAGTTTACTTAACTAAAGTTCCTTTGAAAAAGTAGTTCACTTACATCCAAACGAATTAGTGAAAGATGATCATATGCAAATCTGAAATGTCATTGACTATGAATTGCAACAACAGATCACATTGGGGTCATATGTTATTAAAATGTGTAATTTAGCTTATTAACATCAGGCCTGAGGACCCCAGCAAAAATCTGCCTCACAGCGTTTTACAATTTTAATTTTCAGGACAACCAGGGCTACAAGTAGAACACAAAATAATCAGTTGCATTCATGAGCTTTATTGACCAATGTCAATTTTTTAAAAAAGAATGTCCGCCAGAGCAAAAACCTGATCAAAAATGTATTTAAAGAACGCTGTAAGTACAGAAATGGTTTGCTCAGTGGGAAATGAATATCCAACCAGTCAATGAGGTTGGAGGTTGGAGTTTGTGACGGCAAATATGTGAGTTTATTAATAAGTATGAATTATATAGTATGACCTGGAATTTCCTATGATCTTCTATGTAGAATAACTCCTTACCTTCTAACTACTGTTGTGTGGCGTGTGAGTGTCATAGATGGGTCATAATAGTTTGTAGCTGTTGTGTGGCGTGTTTCTGAGAGGAACCGCCCCCCCCCCCCCCCCCCAGGCCCCTTGTCTCACAAACACCTGCTACTCATACAGACTAATGGTTGGAATCAATGGATGCAGAAGAAATATACGAATCCAATGGTACCAACCCAGAAGTCTGTTTTAAAAGGGGTTTGAAGTCCAAAAAAACGCACCAGCGTCACAGATGGACTGTAGGAATTGAACACAAAAAACGATGTTTCAAGTGAGAATCAGGCAGGTCTGGTGCTGAAAAAGAAAGGAAGTTATTGTCTACTTCACCCATATTTCCTTTTCCAGTGTGTAGTTCCAGTAGTTAGCTACACCGCTACATGGCAAAAAAAGCAGTGTGTAGTTCCAGTAGTTAGCTACACCGCTACATGGCAAAAAAAGCAGTGTGTAGTTCCAGTAGTTAGCTACACCGCTACATGGCAAAAAAAGCAGTGTGTAGTTCCAGTAGTTAGCTACACCGCTACATGGCAAAAAAAAGCAGTGTGTAGTTCCAGTAGTTAGCTACACCGCTACATGGCAAAAAAAGCAGTGTGTAGTTCCAGTAGTTAGCTACACCGCTACATGGCAAAAAAAGCAGTGTGTAGTTCCAGTAGTTAGCTACACCGCTACATGGCAAAAAAAGCAGTGTGTAGTTCCAGTAGTTAGCTACACCGCTACATGGCAAAAAAAGCAGTGTGTAGTTCCAGTAGTTAGCTACACCGCTACATGGCAAAAAAAGCAGTGTGTAGTTCCAATAGTTAGCTACACCGCTACATGGCAAAAAAAGCAGTGTGTAGTTCCAGTAGTTAGCTACACCGCTACATGGCAAAAAAAGCAGTGTGTAGTTCCAGTAGTTAGCTACACCGCTACATGGCAAAAAAAAGCAGTGTGTAGTTCCAGTAGTTAGCTACACCGCTACATGGCAAAAAAAGCAGTGTGTAGTTCCAGTAGTTAGCTACACCGCTACATGGCAAAAAAAGCAGTGTGTAGTTCCAGTAGTTAGCTACACCGCTACATGGCAAAAAAAGCAGTGTGTAGTTCCAGTAGTTAGCTAAACCGCTACATGGCAAAAAAAGCAGTGTGTAGTTCCAGTAGTTAGCTACACCGCTACATGGCAAAAAAAGCAGTGTGTAGTTCCAGTAGTTAGCTACACCGCTACATGGCAAAAAAAGCAGTGTGTAGTTCCAGTAGTTAGCTAAACCGCTACATGGCAAAAAAAGCAGTGTGTAGTTCCAGTAGTTAGCTACACCGCTACATGGCAAAAAAAGCAGTGTGTAGTTCCAGTAGTTAGCTACACCGCTACATGGCAAAAAAAGCAGTGTGTAGTTCCAGTAGTTAGCTACACCACTACATGGCAAAAAAACCAGTGTGTAGTTCCAGTAGTTAGCTACACCGCTACATGGCAAAAAAAGCAGTGTGTAGTTCCAGTAGTTAGCTACACCGCTACATGGCAAAAAAAGCAGTGTGTAGTTCCAGTAGTTAGCTACACCGCTACATGGCAAAAAAAGCAGTGTGTAGTTCCAGTAGTTAGCTACACCGCTACATGGCAAAAAAAGCAGTGTGTAGTTCCAGTAGTTAGCTACACCGCTACATGGCAAAAAAAGCAGTGTGTAGTTCCAGTAGTTAGCTACACCGCTACATGGCAAAAAAAGCAGTGTGTAGTTCCAGTAGTTAGCTACACCGCTACATGGCAAAAAAAGCAGTGTGTAGTTCCAGTAGTTAGCTACACCGCTACATGGCAAAAAAAGCAGTGTGTAGTTCCAGTAGTTAGCTACAACGCTACATGGCAAAAAAAGCAGTGTGTAGTTCCAGTAGTTAGCTACACCGCTACAAGGCAAAAAAAGCAGTGTGTAGTTCCAGTAGTTAGCTACACCGCTACATGGCAAAAAAAGCAGTGTGTAGTTCCAGTAGTTAGCTAAACCGCTACATGGCAAAAAAAGCAGTGTGTAGTTCCAGTAGTTAGCTACACCGCTACATGGCAAAAAAAGCAGTGTGTAGTTCCAGTAGTTAGCTACACCGCTACATGGCAAAAAAAGCAGTGTGTAGTTCCAGTAGTTAGCTAAACCGCTACATGGCAAAAAAAGCAGTGTGTAGTTCCAGTAGTTAGCTACACCGCTACATGGCAAAAAAAGCAGTGTGTAGTTCCAGTAGTTAGCTACACCGCTACGTGGCAAAAAAAGCAGTGTGTAGTTCCAGTAGTTAGCTACACCGCTACGTGGCAAAAAAAGCAGTGTGTAGGTCCAGTAGTTAGCTACACCGCTACGTGGCAAAAAAAGCAGTGTGTAGTTCCAGTAGTTAGCTACACCGCTACGTGGCAAAAAAAGCAGTGTGTAGTTCCAGTAGTTAGCTACACCGCTACGTGGCAAAAAAAGCAGTGTGTAGTTCCAGTAGTTAGCTACACCGCTACGTGGCAAAAAAAGCAGTGTGTAGTTCCAGTAGTTAGCTACACCGCTACGTGGCAAAAAAAGCAGTGTGTAGTTCCAGTAGTTAGCTACACCGCTACGTGGCAAAAAAAGCAGTGTGTAGTTCCAGTAGTTAGCTACACCGCTACGTGGCAAAAAAAGCAGTGTGTAGTTCCAGTAGTTAGCTACACCGCTACATGGCAAAAAAAGCAGTGTGTAGTTCCAGTAGTTAGCTACACCGCTACATGGCAAAAAAAAGCAGTGTGTAGTTCCAGTAGTTAGCTACACCGCTACATGGCAAAAAAAGCAGTGTGTAGTTCCAGTAGTTAGCTAAACCGCTACATGGCAAAAAAAGCAGTGTGTAGTTCCAGTAGTTAGCTAAACCGCTACATGGCAAAAAAAGCAGTGTGTAGTTCCAGTAGTTAGCTAAACCGCTACATGGCAAAAAAAGCAGTGTGTAGTTCCAGTAGTTAGCTACACCGCTACATGGCAAAAAAAGCAGTGTGTAGTTCCAGTAGTTAGCTACACCGCTACATGGCAAAAAAAGCAGTGTGTAGTTCCAGTAGTTAGCTACACCGCTACATGGCAAAAAAAGCAGTGTGTAGTTCCAGTAGTTAGCTACACCGCTACATGGCAAAAAAAGCAGTGTGTAGTTCCAGTAGTTAGCTACACCGCTACATGGCAAAAAAAGCAGTGTGTAGTTCCAGTAGTTAGCTACACCGCTACATGGCAAAAAAAGCAGTGTGTAGTTCCAGTAGTTAGCTAAACCGCTACATGGCAAAAAAAGCAGTGTGTAGTTCCAGTAGTTAGCTACACCGCTACATGGCAAAAACAGCAGTGTGTAGTTCCAGTAGTTAGCTAAACCGCTACATGGCAAAAAAAAGCAGTGTGTAGTTCCAGTAGTTAGCTACACCGCTACATGGCAAAAAAAGCAGTGTGTAGTTCCAGTAGTTAGCTACACCGCTACATGGCAAAAAAAGTAATTAACTACTGAAAACACTACTTAGATTAGAACTTAGTTCAACTACCACGCAAAACGCAGTTAAATGACACTACATGTAGTTCACTACTCCCCAACACTGCAGGTAATACACAAGGACACACACACACACACACACACACACACACACACACACACCCCCCACATGCACACGCCTCTAACTCCCTCTCTCTCCCTCCCTCCAGGTACCATCTCATCCTGGGTGGTGATCTTTATATTACCCATCAACAGCGCCCTGAACCCTATCCTCTCTCTCCCTCCCCATCCAGGTACCATCTCATCCTGGGTGGTGATCTTTATACTACCCATCAACAGCGCCCTGAACCCTATCCTCTACACCCTGACTACCAGCTTCTTCAGAGAACAGGTAGTGGATGCATCCCAAATAGCACCCTATTTCCTGTATAGTGCACTACTTTTGATCAGGGCTTTGGTCATATAGACTTATTTTCTAAGATTGAGCTCCCGACTATTCCAAAAGAACAGAGAATCTCCTTAATGCCCCTATTACCAAGGAAGAGATCATGTTTTGCAATGAAAGAATCTATACAATGGTAGGGCCCCAGGACCGGACGGGTTTTGTAATGAGTTCTATAAGGAGTCCCATGGCCTGATCCTTGAGCCATCGCTTGATATGTTTAACCACTCATTTTCAAATGACCGCCTCCCTCAAAACGCTGAGGGAAGCCAACATATCACTTATTCTCAAAAAGGGAAAATGCCCAGATTCTTGTCCCTCCCTTTTGAATGTGGATGGAAAATAGCTTTCTAAAATCCGAGCCACACGACTAGAGGACTCATTGCCACTATGTGTGAAAGGGGACCAAACTGGCTTCATTAAGGGTCGTAAGTCACGTAACAACGTCAGGCGGCTTCTTAATGTTATTCAAGCCTACCAAAGTAGTGCACTATGTAGGGAATAGGGTGCCATTTGGGATGTAGTCTCTCGTTTTTCTTTCAGTTTACCTGCCACCACTGGTAAATATTTACATTTTAGTCATTTTTAGCAGACGCTCGTATCCAGAGCGACTTACAGTTAGTGAGTGCGTACATTGTTCATACTGGCCCCCCGTGGGAAACGAACCCACAACCCTGGCGTTGCAAGCGCCATGCTCTACCAACTGAGCTACAAGGGACCCATAATATAAATATAAATATAAATATATATATACACTACCAGTCAAAGGTTTGGACACACCTCCAGGGTTCTTCTTTATTTAGACTATTTTCTGCATTGTAGAATAAAAGTGAAGACGTCAAAACTATGAAATAACACATATGGAATCATGTAGTAACCAAAGAAGTGTTGAACAAATCAAAATATATTTTATATTTGAGATTCTTCAAAGTAGCCACCCTTTGCCTTGATGACAGCTTTGCACACTCTTGGCATTCTCTTAGATGAGGGAGGACGATATTTTGTAATTTTATTTTTTATGGGACTTATTTCTATTACAGACTGTCATTCATATTCCATTCACCCAGCTCAATGTAACATCCATAGGTTTAGGTTACTACGTGACACTCAAAATGTCCCTGTACCCATCATGAGGTTGCTACAACCTAGCCTATGAATGAAAGTTTACAACGTAGGTGCACACAGGTCGAGAGAATTTTGAGTAATCAAAGTGACAGACAGTAACAGATGCAATACCGCTTCGCACACTCTCGCCTGCATCTAGCTGATCTAGGGTGTAATCATTAGTCCAACAGTTGCAAATTAGAGTTTTATTGGACAAATTCAGGTATGTTTATCCCCGTTTCGTTCCGTTTTCTTTAGGTAAGAAACATTCTTCAACAGAATCGGCGGAATGAATATACCCCTGATCACAAGCAAACACGGTCCACTTTCGTAGCAGCCATATAAAAACAGCATGATCACGTTGCTCATTGTATATTTCATTCCTTCTCCCTTTTCCCTGCACTTGTGGACTTCAGTGCACAGCATATCAGCTGTCTGTAACCAGGCGAAAAACCTTTCCCAGCCAAACCTTCATATCATGACTGCTTACCGCTACACACAGCCTACATCGTTGTCACGTCATAGTCAACATAGCTACTACAACTAACGTGTTAGTAAACCCGCTATGAGGTTGCTACAACCTAGCCTACGAATGAAAATCTACAAAGTAGGTGCTTAGGTCGAGAGAAAAAATGTAGTAATCAAGGTGAGAGACCGTGACATTCAATACCGCCTTGCACACTCTTGCCTGCATCTAGCTGTTCTAGGGTGTAATCATTATTCTAACACTTGCAAACGGGAGTTTCTATTGGACAAATTCAGGTATGTTTATCCCTGTTTCGTTCCGTTTAAGAAACGTTTTTCAACAGAATCGCTGGAATGAATACACCGCTGATCATCCGCAAACACAGCTCACTTTCATAGCAGCCACATACAAACAGCATGATCCCTTTGATCGTTGTATAATTCCTTCTCGCATAGATGTGCTCTCCTCCTCTCACCTTTTCCCTTCGCTTGTGGACTTCAGTGCACAACACAAAAGCTGTCTGTGACCAGGCGAAAAAACCTTTCCAAGCCAAACCTTAATATCATAACCGCTAACCGCTACACACAGCCTACATCGTTGTCACCATATTAGCTAATGTCACAGTCAACATAGCTACTAGAAACCCACTAAAATCATGCAGGACAGTGTACAGCAAGTAACTTAGCAGGAACACCGGCAGGCACCAGTGGCAATAAATGTATAAAACCAAAAGCTTACCTTGACTTGGAAGACTTCCAGTGTTGGATAGCCAAAGCCAGCTAGCTAATATAGCATCCCTGTCTGTTTGAGCCGGGTGTTTGAGTAGGCTAAACTAGCGAGCTGCATTCGCTAGCTAAGTAAGTGAAAATGAAAAGTGAATAAATAAAACAAAAGGAAATGTAGCTACAGTGAGGGAAAAAAAGTATTTGATCCCCTGCTGATTTTGTACATTTGCCCACTGACAAATCAATTATCAGTCTATAATTTTAACGGTAGGTTTATTTGAACAGTGAGAGACAGAATTACAACAAAAAAATCCAGAAAAACGCATGTCAAAAATGTTATAAATTGATTTGCATTTTAATGAGGGAAATAAGTATTTGACCCCTCTGCAAAACATGACTTAGTACTTGGTGGCAAAAACCCTTGTTAGCAATCACAGAGGTCAGACGTTTCTTGTAGTTGGCCACCAGGTATGCACACATCTCAGGAGGGATTTTGTCCCACTCCTCTTTGCAGATCTTCTCCAAGTCATTAAGGTTTCGAGGCTGACATTTGGCAACTCGAACCTTCAGCACCATCCACAGATTTTCTATGGGATTAAGGTCTGGAGACTGGCTAGGCCACTCCAGGACCTTAATGTGCTTCTTCTTGAGCCACTCCTTTGTTGCCTTGGCCGTGTGTTTTGGGTCATTGTCATGCTGTAGCTCAGCTGGTAGAGCACGGCGCTTGTAATGCCAAGGTAGTGGGTTCGATCTCCGCGACCACCCATACACAAAAATGTATGCACGCATGACTGTAAGTCGCTTTGGATAAAAGCGTCTGCTAAATGGCATATTAATTAATTAATATGAATTAATATTAATGCTGGAATACCCATCCACGACCCATTTTCAATGCCCTGGCTGAGGGAAGGAGGTTCTCACCCAAGATTTGACGGTACATGGCCCCGTCCATCGTCCCTTTGATGCGGTGAAGTTGTCCTGTCCCCTTAGCAGAAAAACACCCCCAAAGCAGAATGTTTCCACCTCCATATTTGACGGTGGGGATGGTGTTCTTGGGGTCATAGGCAGCATTCTGCCTCCTCCAAACATGGCGAGTTGAGTTGATGCCATAGAGCTCCATTTTGGTCTCATCTGACCACAACACTTTCACCCAGTTCTCCTCTGAATCATTCAGATGTTCATTGGTAAACATCAGACGGGCATGTATATGTGCTTTCTTAAGCAGGGGGACCTTGCGGGCACTGCAGGATTTCAGTCCTTCACGGCGTAGTGTGTTACCAATTGTTTTCTTGGTGACTATGGTCCCAGCTGCCTTGAGATCATTGACAAGATCCTCCCGTGTAGTTCTGGGCTGATTCCTCACCGTTCTCATGATCATTGCAACTCCACGAGGTGAGATCTTGCATGGAGCCCCAGGCCGAGGGAGATTGACAGTAATTTTGTGTTTCTTCCATTTGCGAATAATCACACCAACTGTTGTCACCTTCTCACCAAGCTGCTTGGCGATGGTCTTGTAGCCCATTCCAGCCTTGTGTAGGTCTACAATCTTGTCCCTGACATCCTTGGAGAGCTCTTTGGTCTTGGCCATGGTGGAGAGTTTGGAATCTGATTGATTGATTGCTTCTGTGGACAGGTGTCTTTTATACAGGTAACAAACTGAGATTAGGAGCACTCCCTTTAAGAGTGTGCTCCTAATCTCAGCTCGTTACCTGTATAAAAGACACCTGGGAGCCAGAAATCTTTCTGATTGAGAGGGGGTCAAATACTTATTTCCCTCATTAAAATGCAAATCAATTTATAACATTTTTGACATGCGTTTTTCTGGATTTTTTTGTTGTTATTCTGTCTCTCACTGTTCAAATAAACCTACCATTACAATTATAGACTGATCATTTCTTTGTCAGTGGGCAAACGTACAAAATCAGCAGGGGATCAAATACGTTTTTTTCCCTCACTGTAGCTCTCTCTCTCTCTCTCTCTCTCTCGCTTCTCCTTCATTTTGTAAGAACTGAATTTGTTCAAAACTCTTCAACTATTTTCTTTCTTTCTCTTTGAGTCAACTACTCACCACATTTTATGCACTGCAGTGCTAGCTAGCTGTAGCTTATGCTTTCAGTACTAGATTAATTCTCTGATCCTTTGATTGGGTGGACAACATGTCAGTTCATGCAAGAGCTCTGATAGGTTGGAGGATGTCCTCCGGAAGTTGTCATAATTACTGTGTAAGTCAATGGAAGGGTTGAGAAGCAGGGCCTAAAATTAGCACCCGCCACCTACCAAATGCGGGTACATTTTGGCATTGGCAGGTAAGATGTCTATTTCACCAGCTACGTTTGCGGGTGGTCAGGGCTCCACAGTGCAAGCATTTCACTAGCATTTGTGAATAAAAATAGTAAAGTATGATCACATTTATAGTAAAATAAATGCTGCAGTAGCTGTTTTCAAAGTATTTCTGCAACACTGCCTGGCTGGGGGCTGTGCGGACATAAAGAACTGAGTGAAAGTTTAATTTTTAGAAGCGCTGCGCACAGGCATAAAAGTTGGTCTAATTTACTTGAAACAAAAGTCTACTGAAGTGAGACTTTGTCCTTGTGTTTCTTGGCTATTTACATTGTTTTGTTAACAAGCTAAGTTGTTTTTCTATGTTTGAGTTTCAACTGCTAGGGAAGAGAAGACAACGCTTCCACTAGTCAGACTCAATCTCACAGCAGAACCATGACTAGTCGCGTTACCAAGGTAACCTCCCGGCCTTAATTTGTGATATTTTGGTTAAGACTCAGGTCAGATTACTTCTTACTAGTAATACAGTGGCTTGCAAAAGTATTCACCCCCTTGTCATTTTTCCTATTTTGTTGCCTTACAACCTGGAATTAAAATTAATTTTGGGGGGGTTGTATCATTTGATTTACACAACATGCCTACCACTTTGAAGATACAAAATATTTTTTCTTGTGAAACAAACAAGAAATAAGACAAAAAAAAACAGAAAATTTAAGCGTGCATAACTATTCACCCCCCCCTTAGATTGCACACAGGTGGACTTTATTTAACTAATTATGTGACTTCTGAAGGTAATTGGTTGCACCAGATCTTATTTAGGGGCTTCATAGCAAAGGGGGTGAAAACATATGCACGCACCACTTTTCCGTTATTTATTTTTTGAAACAAGTCATCTTTTTCATTTCACTTCACCAATTTTGACTATTTTGTGTATGTCCATTACATGAAATCCAATTAAAAATCCCTTTAAATTACAGGTTGTAATGCAACAAAATAGGAAAAGCGCGAAGGGGGATGAATACTTTTGCAAGGCACTGTACATGTATTGTTTTAGAAACATTACAGAGCATGCTCATCAGTTTCTGTTTTGTTTTAGTCTACTTGGTTGTTGGTGTAATTTTAGATAAAAATAATAATATTTTGGCTGGTAAAAAATCTGATTGGCTGGTAGATTTTTTTATTCACTTGCCACAGTGGTTGGTGGACCAAAAAGTTAATTTTATGCCCTGGTGAGAACCATGAGCCTCCTAGGTTTTGAAATTGAAATGTCAATGGACCCAGAGGACGGAAACTAGCTGTCCTCTGGCTACACCATGGTGGTACCACAGAGTGTGATGTTAAGGCTACTACAGACCATTGCAAAACAGTGTGTTTTAATCAACTATTTGGTGACTTGAATATATTTAGTATAGTTTTATCTAAAAATGAAAGTATTTCACTGTAAGGTCTACTACACCTGTTGTATTTGATGCATGTGACAATGAAAATTTGATTTGATTTGAAATCCCCATCAAAGCGAAGCTCTGTTATGGAAGGTCACAACGTTGGAGATGATGACTTGTCTTAGAAGTATTTTAGAAGTAACTTAACTTCATTCTCTGCATCTCTGCATGTCCCCGATGTTGTAAAGGATCATAGAAATTAGACAGTCCCCGTTGCCTAGATCTGTCCCTATATTCTACCTGACGTACTACTGATGAAACCATTTACAGTTTTGTGCAGTAGTATTTACCGATTGCAACTTTTTATCTTCTGTTAAAAACAACGTTTTGATATTCCGTAAACAAAACATTTGACAGTGATTTTTTTTAATTAATTGATGACAATTGTATTTAAAGTTGAGCAAAAGTGAATCTTAAGATACGAACTCCAGGTACAAAACAAGACAATTATCAGGCAATCTGCAAATGTATTTGAGCATTTGATCATTTTTGTTTTGCCATTGGTACTGTTAAGTTCTAGATTTCTGTTACGAAACTCCAGGCGGACACCAAAAAACGCTAAAACTAGATTTATTACACCCGACTGAATGCTTCAGCTGAGAACATGCATTCAGTACACTGCAGTGTCCATTTATACCCTTAGCTCTCACCCCCTCCCTTCCACAAAGATGTGTTTCAGTACTTTTCCATCATCCAGTATTTATCTGTGCTCCTCTGAGCATATCACAGGCCTTCTCATCAGTCAGAAGAGGCCTTGAGTTGTGGGGAGTACACATTCCTATAGTCCACTGCAGTCCACTACATAATTGCACTTATCATACACAAAGAGCTTAAACCTAACACTACTTTCAATCTCTATGGATGTATAAAAACCATCTATTCATACTAAGAGCATATCATTATATAAAACAGTAAAGATATACAGTCGTATGAAAAAGTTTGGGCACCCCTGACAATCTCCATGATTTCCATTTATAAATAATTGGGTGTTTTGGATCAGCAATTTCATTTTGATCTATCAAATAAGTGATGGACACAGTAATATTTCAGTAGTGAAATTAGGATTATTGGATTAACAGAAAATGTGCAATATGCATCAAAATGAAATTAGACAGGTGCATAAATTTGGGCACCCCAACAGAAAAATCACATCAATATTTAGTAGAGCCTCCTTTTGCTGAAATAACAGCCTCTAGACGCTTCCTATAGCCTCTAATGAGTGTCTGGATTCTGGATGAAGGTATTTTGGACCATTCCTCCTTACAAAACATCTCCAGTTCAGTTAGGTTTGATGGTTGCCGAGCATGGACAGCCCGCTTCAAATCATCCCACAGATTCTCAATGATATTCAGGTCTGGGGACTAGGATGGCCATTCCAGAACATTGTACTTGTTCCTCTGCATAAATGCCCGGGTAGATTTTGAGCAGTGTTTTGGGTCGTTGTCTTGTTGAAATATCCAGCCCCGGCGTAACTTCAACTTTGTGACTGATTCGTCAACATTATTCCCAAGAATCTGCTGATATTGAGTGGAATGCATGCGACCCTCAACTTTAACAAGATTCCCAGTACCGGCACTGGCCACACAGCCCCACAGCATGATGGAACCCCCACCAAATTTTACTGTGGGTAGCAAGTGTTTTTCTTGGAACGCTGTGTTCCTTTGCCGCCATGCATAACGCCCCTTGTTATGACCAAATAACTCAATCTTTGTTTCATCAGTCCACAGCACCTTATTCCAAAATGAAGCTGGCTTGTCCAAATGTGCGTTTGCATACCTCAAGCGACTCTGTTTGTGGTGTGTGTGCAGAAAAGGCTTCTTCCGCATCACTCTCCCGTACAGCTTCTCCTTGTGCAAAGTGCGCTGAATTGTTGAACGATGCACAGTGACACCATCTGCAGCAAGATTATGTTGTAGGTCTTTGGAGGTGGTCTGTGGGCTGTTTTTGACCGTTCTCACCATCCTTCGCTTTTGCCTCTCCGATATTTAACTTGGCCTGCCACTTCTGGCCTTAACAAGAACTGTGCCTGTGGTCTTCCATTTCCTCACTATGTTCCTCACAGTGGACTCTGACAGCTTACATCTCTGCGATAGCTTTTTGTAGCCTTCCCCTAAACCATAATGTTGAACAATCTTTGTTTTCAGGTCATTTGAGAGTTGTTTTGAGGCCCCCATGTTGCCACTCTTCAGAGGAGAGTCAAAGAGAACAATAACTTGCAATTGGCCACCTTAAATACCTTTTCTCATGATTGGATGCACTTGTCTATGAAGTTCAAGGCTTAATGAGCTCACCAAACCAATTGTGTGTTCCAATTAATCAGTGCTAAGTAGTTACAGGTATTCAAATCAACAGAATGACAAGGGTGCCCACATTTTTGCATAGCCTATTTTTCACATCTGATTTAATTTCATACAACTTAATATTGCTACACTAAAAACCTTTGTCTGGACAATACCCCAGTACTCAGCTTTTATTAGAAAATGAATGGCATGCCACTGTGATCATTTTCTTTGACGACAGAGTCAATTATTATGCAGCCTCAGAGGGGTGGCCAAACTTTTTCATACAACTGTAAAACAGTCAAAAACTGTAAAACAGTCATTTACAATCTATCAGCCCTAACCCATAACATGATTATTACTACTGACATGCTAATTAACAAGGTGCTCAGGGAATAATGGTCTCCAACAGTACGTTTAACCACAGAAAAACTGCAACCAGGTAAGTCATTGAGAACACATTCTCTTACACAATAACGACCTGAGAATGTGTGTGAAATGATTTATTTAAAACGTGTATTTATTTCTTCTGTCATATGTATAACAATAACAGGTGGAGGTACTGCTGTGTCGCTGGCAGAGAAGGTCGGCCATGAAGAAGAACAGGAAGAGCCTGACCTCCTCTACTATACATGGAGGCCTCACGGAATACATTCTATCACCCCCCAGTCTACCTACTGATATGGACCCTCGCTATGGGTGAGAGAGGAGAGGATCCTGACTGTGGGTAGAAAGGGGGAGAGAGGGGAGTAGAGGAAGGGCAGTATTAATTTTACCGCCCCCTGAATCCCACTGACTGAGATATGAAGGCATCTCTCCACCTAGAGAAGGAGAGGATATATTTTACCGCCCCCTGAATCCCACTGACTGAGATATGAAGGCATCTCTCCACCTAGAGAAGGAGAGGATATATTTTACCGCCCCCTGAATCCCCCTGACTGAGATATGAAGGCCTCTCTCCACCTAGAGAAGGAGAGGATATAGCTTACCTCCATCCACCTCTCCACCTCTACCCTGGGAGTAAGAGTATCTATTGCTCCTCTCTCGACACCTCCCTGCGTCTCCAGCCAGTGGGCTAGAGTACTACTCCATAATGAACCATTCATTTAATACCATTAAGACCAGTGCCCTGGAGAGGGCTGTTTGAGACTATTACTGCTGCAAATTCATTGCTCTTTGGGGACAATATTGATTTGTGCTCAAAGCTCCAAGCTCTTCACTGTACACTATGGGAGAAACTCCCCTCACCCACCTCATCCACTACAGTACTTACCATGTAAAGGAAAGGGAAAGGGGGATACCTAGTCAGTTGTACAACTGAATGCATTCAACTGAAATGTGTCTTCTAGCAGGGTTTGGGTCAATTCTAATGGAAGATAGTCAATTCAGGAAGTGATTTGAATTTAAACTTCAATCAATTGAAAAAAAACGTTTGAAATAAATAGCTTTTACTTATAGTTTCTTGAGAAGTTATTGAAAATATATGGCCTTTTTCGATTATTGGGATTGGAATTTCAGTTTACTTCCTGAAATGACTACCTTCAATTCGAATTCACCCCAACCCTGCTATGTTGCACCAATAACTGCTGGGACTGGGAGGATGTATGACCTGTTTACATATGGACTCTGTTTGTTTGTTTGTTTGTTTGTTTGTTTGTTTGTACATAAACAATTGAACTGTGTGTTTGTTTAATAATCTAGCTCCCTTGGTTGTGTGTGTCACAAATGGCACCTTGTTCCCTTTGTAGTGCACGTCTTTTGACCATGTTGGGACGTTTACCTTCTTCTTTGTGGAGTCTGTTAATCTAACATGAAGAGAAGACTCTTACCTGTGGTCACATGTCTGTGTACTGTACATGCCCACTGGGCACAAACTGGTTGAATCAATGTTTTTTCAACATCATTTGTCAATGTATTGTGACGTGGAATCTACGTGTAAAATACATAGAGTTTGCAAAAACTCATCAAAGTTAACTGTTGTTTTGAGGGTGGAATTTCAACCACAGTATTATGTCATCATTGTAATACATTTTCAACATACAAACCTTGTATAAAATATGTTACATTTGTACCTTTGAAACAACGTCAAATCTTCAACGTTATATTCACTAGCAGAAAAAAAAAAAACAATTGTCTGGGCAGCACCTCCTACTGGAGAGTCGATCTATCTACAGCTGTCCCTTTGGTCTCCCAGCCAGGGTTTTAACCAAGCACATCTTAGCTTTGATATTTGTCACTTACTATTACCGATGTGGTATCGTGAGAATGATTGTTGAAAAATCTCCACTTAAAAACGAAATACATTCACTGTTGCTATGGAAGTCATTCCAAAGGGTATGTTTAACAGAGCAAATTAAATGAAACCTTACTTTAGTCATATATCATCAACATTTACATTACATTTACGTCATTTAGCAGACGCTCTCAACGATACTATTTAGGCCTATATAGTATTTGCAAAGTCATCAACAGCTATTGTTTCAATTCAACCCAGGATTCAACTAGAAATAGACAATACACATAGGCCTACACTCTAAGAAAAAAGGTGATATCTAGAACCAAAAACAGTTCATCGGCTGTCCCCATAGGATAACCCTTTGAAGAACCTCCTTTAGGTTCCAGGTAGAACCCTTTGGGTTCTATGTAGAACCCTTTCCACAGAGGGTTCTACCTGGAACCCAGAAGAGTTCTACCTGGAACCAAAAAGGGTTCTACCTGAAACCAAAAAGGGTTCTCCTATGGAACAGCCGCAGAACCCTTTTGGAACCCTTTTTTTCCAAGAGTGTAGGGTTTCAAGCTTTGGTTGATTGCAAATTTAATCTAAAAGTTAATAATGAATATATTGGATTCACTTCTCGATCTCATCCAAAAATCTGAGTTAAATAATAGTACTTTATTAAAGATTGGTCTGATTTGACTTTTATTTTTGGTTTTGATGGAGGCATGAATCCAACATATCAATTATTAATTTGTAGATAAACTGGAATTAAAACCAGGCTCAGATTCATTCAGATCGAGCGTTAACCAGCGTTAACCATCGTTGGCCGACATCCGCATAGCAGATGTTCTGACGGTGTTGGAGCTGTATCTGCGGTATGAGCTGACATATGAGCTCTTGTCTGTCCCAAACCACTACCTTCCTTATGATCCCTACCGCCGTTAGAAGAAGTTCAAAACGGTTCAAAAAGTTCATCAACGTTAGAAATAACTCTCAAATGTCAAGCCATTGATGTCAAACCAATGAGCCATTCGCAGTTTCACTGTATGTGTACTTAGACTTGCATGGGCTTGACCTTTGAGACAGGCATATGCTAATGCAATGTTTTCATGTACATTTGGATGAGGGGATTTATAGCCTATCAGTCTAATTCAAGTGTTTGAACTTGTAACGCAGCTGCGTGGGATTTTGTCGGTTTATAGTCGGGTGTGGTTTCGTTGCATCTAATGGCGGTGTCCATGATAAGGCAAGGTAACAAGCCACTTGTGGATTTGACAGCTCCAACACAGTTCTGATTGAATCCAGCCCTTTAGTCAGTGGCACAAATGAAACTATCCAAGCAGAAGATCATCTCCTTCAAATGTTGATATTTGGTTGTGTTTTCAACCAAACACAATTCAATATTACTTTTGTAATACAGTAAATATCTTAAAGTTAAGGCTATTTTACAAACTAAAGTAACAGTATTTATTCAACCTTAAAATGAGCTACATATCCATGGCCACATTTTGAGGTTACTGTAACTTGAAATGTCTTCTATATGTATTCAAAGCATGCATGTTCAAGATAGCATGCGAAGGTTGCAGGTCTGTGGATCTCTTCGCAATTGCTATAATAATCTGTGCAGAATCTCTAACAGCATTGATCACTTGCACCATGTAATTTTCATTTAATCTCAACTGCAATCCAGGTCATTTGGTTGTGCTATTAGATGAAGCACAGTGAGAACACATTAAGTTGTTGTATAAATAAAGAAATATCTGGCATTGTATTCCCATTTGAACTTTGTTGTGCTTTTTTTAAATGGCTGAAAGCGCAGTGATAACACATTTAGGTGACAACTAAACCAACATTCAGACAGTGTTTTCCTTTGGAATTTGGTTGTGCTTTTGTTTGGTTTGAAAGCATGATAACACAATGAGAATTCAACAAATTTCTGTCTGTCTTTTTTAGTGCGTAAATATAGATTGTAAGCTCATTGATCAACGCCTAAACAAAATATTACCCAATTGTCCACATTGACGTGTTGTGCCCAGTGGGTATTCACCTGTATCTCACCTGTGGTCAAAGTCTGCTACCTCAGTTTTGATGATGGCAATTTGCATATACTCCAGAATGTCATGAAGAGTGATCAGATGAATTGCAATTAATTGCAAAGTCCCTCTTTGCCATGAAAATGAACTTAATCCCCAAAAAACATTTCCACTGCATTTCACCCCTGCCACAAAAGGACCAGCTGCCATCATGTCAGTGATTCTCTCATTAACACAGGTGAGAGTGTTGACAAGGACAAGGCTGGAGATCACTCTGTCATGCTGATTGAGTTAGAATAACAGACTGGAAGCTTTAAAAGGAGGGTGGTGCTTGAAATCATTGTTATTCCTCTGTTAACCATGGTTACCTGCAAGGAAACATGTGCTGTCATCATTGCTTTGCACAAAAACGGCTTCACAGGCAAGGATATTGCTGCTAGTAAGATTGCACCTAAATCAACCATTTATCGGATCATCAAGAACTTCAAGGAGAGAGGTTAAATTATTGTGAAGAAGGCGTCAGGGCGCCCAAGAAAGTCCAGCAAGCGCCAGGACCGTCTCCTAAAGTTGATTCAGCTGCGGGATCGGGGCACCACCAGTGCAGAGCTTGCTCAGGAATGGCAGCAGGCAGGTGTGAGTGCATCTGCACGCACAGTGAGGCGAAGACTTTTGGAGGATGGCCTGGTGTCAAGAAGGGCAGCAAAGAAGCCACTTCTCTCCAGGAAAAACATCAGGGACAGACTGATATTCTGCAAAAGGTACAGGGATTAGACTGCTGAGGACTGGGGTAAAGTCATTTTCTCTGATGAATCCCCTTTTCCGATTGTTTGGGGCATCCGGAAAAAAGCTTGTCCGGAGAAGACAAGGTGAGCGCTACCATCAGTCCTGTGTCATGCCAACAGTAAAGCATACTGAGACCATTCACAATTTTGCCTAAGAACACAGCCATGAATAAAGAATGGTAACAACACATCCTCCGAGAGCAACTTCTCCCAACCATCCAAGAACAGTTTGGTGACGACCAATGCCTTTTTCAGCATGATGGAGCACCTTGCCATAAGGCAAAAGTGATAACTAAGTGGCTCGGGGAACAAAACATCGACATTTTGGGTCCATGGCCAGGAAACTCCCCAGACCTTAATCCCATTGAGAACTTGTGGTCGATCCTCAAGAGGCGGGTGGACAAACAGAAACCCACAAATTCTGACAAACTCCAAGCATTGATTATGCAAGAATGCGCTGCCATCAGTCAGGATGTGGCCCAGAAGTTAATTGACAGCATGCCAGGGCGGATTGCAGAGGTCTTGAAAAAGAAGGGTCAACACTGCAAATATTGACTCTTTGCATAAACTTAATGTAATTATCAATAAAAGCCTTTGACACTTATGGAATGCTTGTAATTATACTTCAGAATACCATAGTAACATCTGACAAAAATATCTCATAGCACTGAAGCAGCGAACTTTGTGAAGACCAATACTTGTGTCATTCTCAAAACGTTTGACCACGACTGTACAGTTGAAGTCGGGAAGTTTACATGCACTTAGGTTGGAGTCATTAAAACTCGTTTTTCAACCACTTCACACATTTCTTGTTAACAAACTATAGTTTTGGCAAGTCGGTTAGGACATCTACTTTGTGCATGACACAAGTACGTTTTCCAACAATTGTTTACAGACAGATTATTTCACTTATAATTCACTGTATCACAATTCCAGTGGGTTTTTACCGCTCACTTGACTTTATCCAAGCCAGAATGGCCGACAGTGCAGGAGCCTATCTCCTGTTTCTGTAACATGAAGCAGCTTCAATGTACAAGTACACCCCTTCAGATCAAATCAAATTTTATTTGTCACATGCTACGAATACAACAGGTGTAGACCTAACCGTGAAATGCTTACTTACAAGCCCTTAACCAACAATGCAGTTCAAGAAAGAGTTTAAGAAAATATTTACTAAATATACTAAAGTAAAACAAAGATTAAAAAAATTAAAAGTAACACAATAAAATAACAATAACGCGGCTATACAGGGGGTACCGGTACCGAGTCAATGTGCGGGAGTACAGGTTAGTCGAGGTAATTTGTACATGTAGGTAGGGGTAAAGTGACTATGCATAGATAATAAACAGCGAGTAGCAGCAGTGTAAAAAAAAAAGGGAGGGGGGGGGGGGGGGTGTCAATGTAAATAGTCTGGGTGGCCATTTGATTAATTGTTCAGCAGTCTTATGGCTTGGGGGTAGAAGCAGTTAAAGAGCCTTTTGGTCCTAGACTTGGCGCTCCAGTACCGCTTGCCGTGCAGTAGCAGAGAGAACAGTCTATGACTTGGGTGACTGGAGTCTTTGATAATTGTTTGGGCCTTCCTCTGACACCGCCTAGTATATAGGTCCTGGATGGCAGGAAGCTTGTCCCCATTGATGAACTGGGCAGTACGCACTACCCACTGTAGCGCCTTATGGTCAGATGCCGAGCAGTTGCTATACCAGGTGGTGATGCAACCGGTCAGGAAGCTCTTGATGGTGCAGCTGTATAACTTTTTGAGGATCTGGGGACCCAAGCCAAATCTTTTCAGTCTCCTGTGGGGGAAAAGGTATCGTCGTGCCCTCTTCACGACTGTCTTGGTGTGTTTGGACCAAGATAGTTTGTTGGTGATGCGGACACCAAGGAACTTGAAACTCTCGACCCGCTCAACTACAGACCCGCCAATGTTAATGTTCGGCCCGCCTTTTCCTATAGTCCATGATCAGCTCCTTTGTCCTACTCACATTGAGGGAAATGTTGTTGTCCTGGCACCACACGGCCATGTCTCTGACCTCTTCCATATAGGCTGTCTCATCGTTGTCGGTGATCAGGCCTACCACTGTTGTGTCGTCAGCAAACTTAATGATGGTGTTGGAGTCGTGTTTGGCCACGCAGTTGTAGGTGAACAGGAAGTACAGGAGGGGACTAAGCATGCACAGCTGAGGGGCCCCGTGTTGAGGATCAGTGTGGCAGATGTGTTGTTGCCTACACTTACCACCTGGGGGCGGCCAGTCAGGAAGTCCAGGATCCAGTTGCAGAGGGAGGTGTTTAGTCCCAGGGTCCTTAGCTTAGTGATGAGCTTTGAGGGCACTATGGTGTTGAACGCTGAGCTGTAGTCAATGAACAGCATTCTCACATAGGTGTTCCTTTTGTCCAGGTGGGAAAGGGCAGTGTGGAATGCGATTGAGATTGCGTCATCTGTGGATCTGTTGGGGTGGTATGCAAATTGGAGAGGGTCTAGGGTTTCTGGGATGGTGGTGTTGATGTCAGCCATGACCAGCCTTTCAAAGCACTTCATTGCTACCGAAGTGAGTGCTACGGGGCGGTACTCATTTAGGCATTTCTTTATTCAAACACTAGCATGTTCTTCACTTAAGCAATCAAATCTGGAAATAAACCAGTCATTCAACAGAAGCACTTCTGTTCTTTCTTGAGCACAAAATTAAAAGGCAAGGAGTCATCTAATGGTGAAATGAAGGGTTATTTAAGCAATAAGGCCCGAAGGGGGGGGGGGTGGTATATGGCCAGTATACAATGGGTAAGGGCTGTTCCGCAACGCGGAGTGCCTGGATACAGCCCTTAGTCGTGGTATATTGGCCATATACCACAAACCCCCAAGGTGCCTTATTGCTATTATAAACTGGTTACCAATGTAATTAGGGCAGTAAAAATAAATGTTTTGTCATACCCGTGGTATATGGTCTGATATACCACAGCTGTCAACCAATCAGCATTCAGGGCTCGAAAACACTCAGTTTATAATTGCGCAATAAGGATGTCAAGAGTAGTAGGCTAAGGCCCAGTTCTCTGTGACATTTTAGAGACACATTTGCATACGCCCACACACACACTCATGATGAAGTTCCACTTTCACACACACACGGAGCACAAAGAAGAATGAACACTGAGAGACAATTGACATTGACTAAGAAAAATAAGTAAAATAAATACATTGGGACTGGAATTTACTAAAATAATGATTAAAGGTTAAATATGTTAAATGTTAAGGTTTGAAAGCATGGTGAAATGTATAGTGGAAGATATTATTAAAGGGTGATTAGAGTAATGCAGTACAAGGGTTAACAATGTGTGGCTCAGTTGGTAGAGCATGGCGCTTGCAACGCCAGGGTTGTGGGTTCGATTCCCACGGGGGGCCAGTATGAAAGAATGTATGCACTCACTAACTGTAAGTCGCTCTGGATAAGAGCATCTGCTAAATGCCTAAAATGTAAAATGTGATTAAAGTAATGCAGTAAAATGGTTAACAATGTTATAATGTTGTTTGCTTTATGGTATGATGCATATAGACTATGTTTGTTAAGGGGAACATTAGAGCCTGTAAGAGGTTGATAATGGAAGGTTATAATGTTGTAATGATGAAATGTTTATGTTGGTGGAGGTTAAAATGGGAGTGATAAATTGAGTTGGAGTAAGATTGTAATTGAGTGGGGTAAGGAAGATTAATGTTTAAAAGTTAAGGTTAATAATAAGGTACATTGAGGATGTTAGCTTGATCTGGAAATCCCAGAGTTAGAACGGTTCCCCATGGTTAGAACGGTTAGAACAGTTAGAACGGTTAGAACGGTTAGAACGGTGGGGGCTAAGCGGTCTGAAAAAAGCACCTTTTTGAACGAGGATCACATTAGGTGTTAGCCACAATGAGTTAGCAGAAAGGAAAATTGAGGGTATAAAAGAGCTATGATTTTATGGGGAGAGAAATGAGCTTGAAGAACATGTCGACTGCTGGAAGATTTTCTGCTGTAGCTTTTTAGCTTAAAATATATTTCCAAATTTTTTTTAATACTTATATTTTGATTTTTATTATACTCAGTTAAAGTAAAATTCTAGGAGGAATCCTTAAGGTTACCTCAATGACAGAGGTTTGGTATAAAGTAGTTGCTCGAGTTTTGGACGCCATCTGAGGGACTGATCATCCTGAGGGGGGAGCCAAAAAACTGTTTGTAAGAAACTGTTTTCTTGTTATTCAATATCGTGCTTCTCATAAAATTGTATCATACAAAAAACATTTTTTTGGCACACCCCAACTGGGTCTAGTTAAGGGCACTGAAGGTGGTCTATCAATTTAATTTACTGTCAATTTCTGCTCATCATTTGATTTATGATATTGATTTGTGATTGATTAATTGATCTGTGATTTTTTTATGCCTGTTTCTGGAATTTTGAATAAACTTGCTTACAGAGTGCTTGGATACAGCCCTTAGCCGTGGTATATTAGCCATATACCACAACCTCCCGAGGTGCCTTATTGCTTTTATGAACTGGGTACCAACGTAATTAGAACAGTACAAATAAACCTGTGGTATACAACGTAATATACCACGGCTTTCAGCCAATCAGCATTCAGACCACCAAATTTATAAAACCATATAGTCTGTATGTTTCATATGTATGGTAAAAGGTCTACAGTGGGGGGGGGGGAAGTATTTAGTCAGCTACCAATTGTGCAAGTTCTCCCACTTGAAAAGATGAGAGAGGCCTGTAATTTTCATCATAGGTACACGTCAACTATGACAGACAAATTGAGAAAAAAAAATCCAGAAAATCACATTGTAGGATTTTTAATGAATTTATTTGCAAATTATGGTGGAAAATAAGTATTTGGTCACCTACAAACAAGCAAGATTTCTGGCTCTCACAGACCTGTAACTTGTTCTTTAAGAGGCTCCTCTGTCCTCCACTCGTTACCTGTATTAATGGCACCTGTTTGAACTTGTTATCAGTATAAAAGACACCTGTCCACAACCTCAAACAGTCACACTCCAAACTCCACTATGGCCAAGACCAAAGAGCTGTCAAAGGACACCAGAAACAAAACTGTAGACCTGCACCAGGCTGGGAAGACTGAATCTGCAATAGGTAAGCAGCTTGGTTTGAAGAAATCAACTGTGGGAGCAATTATTAGGAAATGGAAGACATACAAGACCACTGATAATCTCCCTCGATCTGGGACTCCACGCAAGATCTCACCCCGTGGGGTCAAAATGATCACAAGAACGGTGAGCAAAAATCCCAGAACCACACGGGGGGACCTAGTGAATGACCTGCAGAGAGCTGGGACCAAAGTAACAAAGCCTACCATCAGTAACACACTACGCTGCCAGGGACTCAAATCCTGCTGTGCCAGACGTGTCCCCCTGCTTAAGCCAGTACATGTCCAGGCCCGTCTGAAGTTTGCTAGAGTGCATTTGGATGATCCAGAAGAGGATTGGGAGAATGTCATATGGTCAGATGAAACCAAAATAGAACTTTTTGGTAAAAACTCAACTTGTCGTGTTTGGAGGACAAAGAATGCTGAGTTGCATCCAAATAACACCATACCTACTGTGAAGCATGGGGGTGGAAACATCATGCTTTGGGGCTGTTTTTCTGCAAAGGGACCAGGACGACTGATCCGTGTAAAGGAAAGAATGAATGGGGCCATGTATCGTGAGATTTTGAGTGAAAACCTCCTTCCATCAGCAAGGGCATTGAAGATGAAACGTGGCTGGGTCTTTCAGCATGACAATGATCCCAAACACACCGCCCGGGCAACGAAGGAGTGGCTTCGTAAGAAGCATTTCAAGGTCCTGGAGTGGCCTAGCCAGTCTCCAGATCTCAACCCCATAGAAATTCTTTGGAGGGAGTTGAAAGTCCGTGTTGCCCAGCGACAGCCCCAAAACATCACTGCTCTAGAGGAGATATGTATGGAGGAATGGGCCAAAATATCAGCAACAGTGTGTGAAAACCTTGTGAAGACTTACAGAAAACGTTTGACCTGTGTCATTGCCAACAAAGGGTATATAACAAAGTATTGAGAAACGTTTGTTATTGACCAAATACTTATTTTCCACCATAATTTGCAAATAAATTCATTAAAAAATCCTACAATGTGATTTTCTGGATTTTTTCCCCTCATTTTGTCTGTCATAGTTGATGTGTACCTATGATGAAAATTACAGGCCTCTCTCATCTTTTTAAGTGGGAGAACATGCACAATTGGTGGCTGACTAAATACTTTTTTTCCCCACTGTATGTTAGAGGTATGGTAAAATGCCTATGTTAGAGGTATGGTAAAAGGCCTATGTTAGAGGTATGGTAAAAGGTCTATGTTAGAGGTATGGTAAAAGGCCTATGTTAGAGGTATGGTAAATCAAATCAAATTTTATTAGTCACATGGACCGAATACAACAGGTTTAGACTTTACCGTGAAATGCTTACTTACGAGCCCATTCCCAACAATGCAGAGTTAAAAAGTATGACAAATATTAGCTAAATAAAAAATAAACAACAATGAAAAGGAAATAGTAACACAATAAAATAACAATAACAAAGCTATTGTACCACGGAGTACCACTACCGAGTCAATGTGCTGGGGTACGAGGTAATAACATGGCTATATACAGGAAGTACCACTACCGAGTCAATGTGCTGGGGTACGAGGTAGTTGAGGTAATTGAGATAATACAGTATGTACAGTATCAGTCAAAAGTTTGGACACACCTACTCATACAAGGGTTCTTCTTTATTTTACTATTTTCTACATTGTAGAATAATAGTGAATACATCAAAACTATGGAATAACACATATGAAATCATGTAGTAACCAAAAAAGTGTTAAACAAATCAAAATATATTTTATATTTGAGATTCTTCAAATAGCCGCCCTTTGCCTTGATGACAGCTTTGCACACTCTTGGCATTCTCTCAACCAGCTTCACCTGGAATGCTTTTCCAACAGTCTTGAAGGAGTTCACACATGTGCTGAGCTCTTGTTGGGTGCTTTTCCTTCACTCTGCGGTCCGACTCATCCCAATTGTGGAGATGAGTCGGGGATTGTGGAGGCCAGGTCATCTGCTGCAGCACTCAATCACTATCCTTCTTGGTAAAATAGCCCTTACACTGCCTGGAGGTGTGTTGGGTCATTGTCCTGTTGAAAATCAAATGATAGTCCCATTAAGCCCAAACCAGATGGGATGGCGTATCGCTGCAGAATGCTGGTGTAGCCATACTGGTTAAGTGTGCCTTGAATTCTAAATAAATCACAGACAGTGTTACCAGCACAGTACCCCCACACCATAACACCTCCTCCTCCATGCTTTACGGTGGGAAATACACATGTGGAGATCATCCGTTCACCCACACAGCGTCTCACAAAGACACGGCGGTTGGAACCAAAAATCTAAAATTTGGACTCCAGACCAAAGGACACATTTCCACCGGTCTAATGTCCATTGTTCGTGTTTCTTGGCCCAAGCAAGTCTCTTCTTCTTATTGGTGTCCTCATGAGAGCCAGTTTAATCATAGCTCTTGATGGTTTTTGCGACTGCTCTTGAAGAAACGTTCAAAGTTCTTGAGATTTTCCGTATTGACTGACCTTCATGTCTTAAAGTAATGATGGACTGTCGTTTCTCTTTGCTTATTTGAGCTGTTCTTGCCATAATATGGACTTGGTCTTTTACCAAATAGGGCTATCTTCTGTATACCCCCCCTACCTTGTCACAACACAACTGATTGGCTCAAATGCATTAAGAAGGAAATATATTCCACAAATTAACTTTTAAGAAGGTACACCTATTAATTGAAATGCATTCCAGGTGAATACCTCATGAAGCTGGTTGAGAGAATGCCAAGAGCGTGTAAAGCTGTCATCAAGGCAAAGGGTGGCTACTTTGACGAATCTAAAATCTAAAATATATTTTGATTTGTTTAACACTTTTTTGGTTACTACATAATTCCATATGTTTTATTTCATAGTTTTGATGTCATCACTATTATTCTACAATGTAGAAAATAGTAAAAATAAAGAAAAACCTTTGAATGAGTAGGTGTGTCTAAACTTTTGACCGGTAGTGTACATGCAGGTAGGGGTAAAAGGCCTATGTTAATTATGTTAAATATTCTAAACTTGGATTCAAGTCTTTGTCAAATTGTTCTCAACTATCTTCATACCAACAATCTTCTTACCTACAATCGTCATACACTCTTAGAAAAAAGGGTTCCAAAAGGGATCTTCAGCAGTCGCCATAGGAGAACAATTTTTGTTTCCAGGTAGAACCCTTTTGAGTTCCAAAAAGAACCCTCTGTGAAAAGGGTTCTACCTGGAATCAAATCTAGTTCTTCAAAGGGTTGTACCATATCAATTGAACCATTCCCAGCCATTGGCGCTCCTGCAGAGATGGAGGAAGAAGAAGAAGAAGAAGAAGAAGAAGAAGAAGAAGAAGAAGAAGAAGAAGAAGAAGCAGATGAAAAAGAAGAAGAAGAAGAAGAAGAAGAAGAAGAAGAAGAAGAAGAAGAAGAAAGACTGCGCTCGGCCTCTCCAGGGTCTTCTGCTGCAGCAGAAAGAGGAAGTGGAAGAGGAGTAGCCAGTGAAGCAGCCACACGGTATGCAGACACATTTATATTCCGAAATTAGCATAAAATAATAAAATAAAACTTTGGACTCTGATATTGTTTCAATGTATAATATTTGTAATTGCTTTAAATCATGTAATAATTGGGACACAAAACAGACAGTTTAGGCCTCCAGAGTGGCGCAGCGTTCTAAGGCACTGCATCAGAGTGCTAGAGGCGTCACTACAGACCAAGGTTTGATCCCGGGCTGTATCACAACCAGCCGTGATCGGGAGTCCCATAGGGCGGCGCACAATTGTGGGCTTTACTTGGCTCATCGCACTCTAGCGACTCCTTGTGGCGGGCCGGGCGCCTGCAAGGCTGACCTTTGTCGTCAGTTGAATGTTGTTTTCCTCTGACACATTGGTGCGGCTGGCTTCTGGGTTAAGCGGGCGGGTGTTAAGAAGTGCGGTTAGGCGGGTCATGTTTCGGACTACGCATGACCCGACCTTTGCGTCCCGAGCCCGTTGGGGAGTTGCAACGATGAGACAAGATCAAAAAAAAATAAAACTGATTTTCTAAGGGTTTTCTTTATTTGAAAGGAATAAAGACATCTGGAATGTGAGCACACAGCAATGGGTAGAAAACCACATGTAAAACAGCTTCTAACTCTATACTACCCTACTTGTAAAGCAATATTCTTAAGACAGCTTCAATACAAATACGTATGTGATGTAAACATAGATGGAAAGGAGCTGGAAAGAGGCGTCTATTTGTATATCATATGTGCCTGAATTATTCCAAAGAAAACTCAACTTTTGTTTTTAAAAAAGCATGACACTGCAATCCAATCTGGAAAGGAAACATTACCTACAACAGAAGCACTTCTCGCTTAACCACAAAAACAAAAATTGTTAACAGTTAAGAACCATCTGAGTGTTAACGGTTTAGAACCATCTGTGTATTAACAGTTTAGAACCATCTGTGTATTAACAGTTTAGAACCATCTGAATATTAACAGTTTAGAACCATCTGTGTATTAACAGTTTAGAACCATCTGTGTATTAACAGTTTAGAACCATCTGAATATTAACAGTTTAGAACCATCTGTGTATTAACAGTTTAGAACCATCTGTGTATTAACAGTTTAGAACCATCTGAATATTAACAGTTTAGAACCATCTGAATATTAACAGTTTAGAACCATCTGAATATTAACAGTTTAGAACCATCTGAGTATTAACAGTTTAGAATCATCTATGTTAACACTTATAGGAAAACTCCAACGAAAAACGATATTTGGGTATTTGTTTCATTAGCCCATTGTTGACATAGTCCCAAAATGTTTTGCAAGTTAGCAATCAAGTTTTCAAGATATGTAACTTGCTAAAATAGTTAAATCGTCCTCGTATGATGCATTTTGCTTCATATGATGCTGCGTTTTGCATCACATGGGGATGATTTCTGTATTTCTGTAAACGTAGATATGGATTCAATACATATCATGGAAGGTCAGAGCTATAGCACGATTTAAATTGAAAGGCAATGTTCCCGTGATCGAGGAGACTGGTAAACGCTGCATGTATCTATAGCACTGAACCTCCGTCATACGGATTGAATCGAGCCCTTAAATGAAAATGTGAAGTAAGAAAGGAACTTCCCATCTTAGGGTCCTTTATGTTCTGACAGGATGAATCAATTCTATCCAGCCTGGAGAAACACCTCAGTGACAATTCAAACAGCACCATTTAGATGACGGTACCCAAGTACTAGGGTACTATAAGGGAACTAGGGTGTGATTTCAGACCCCTCTTGGTCTCCTGAGTTGTGCCTGTATCATCTCATGTGTATAGTCGCCACACACACACACACACACACACACACACACACACACACACAAACACACACACACACAAACACAAACAAACACAAACACACACACACACACAAACACACACACACACACACACACACACACACAAACACACTCCTAAACCTAAACATAACCCCTAACCCTTATTCTAACCCTAACCCTAATTGTAACCCTAACCCCTAAACCTAACCCCTAAGCCTAAAATAGCCTTTGTCCTCATGGGCATGTGGGAAATGTCCCCACGAGGGAGGATTTTTCTCACACACACACACACACACACGGTATTGGTCTCCTGATCACCAGTGGTTCTGCAGTCTCTCTGAGCTGGGCATCCACTTCCGTCTGGATTTCTTGTCATGGAGGACGTGCCACATTTTGTTCACAGGCTCATAACCTTCCTTCATCCTCTCTAACTTCTCCATGGGGATCGTCCCCTTACAATGGCTGAGAGGGAGGGAGGCAAACAACATGTCAACCACTATGCATGTTTGTGTACCATCTGTGTGTGAGTGTTGTCTGTGTGTGTGTGTGTGTGTGTGTGTGTGTGTGTGTGTGTGTGTGTGTGTGTGTGTGTGTGTGTGTGTGTGTGTGTGTGTATGTGTGTGTGTGTGTATAGACAGATAGCACTTCAACAACCAGGTCTCTGTGTAGGTCCGAATGGTAAGGACTAGTGTGTGTGTGTGTGTGTGTGTGTGTGTGTGTGTGTGTGTATGTGTGTGTGTGTGTATGTGTGTGTGTGTGTGTGTGTGTGTGTGTGTGTGTGTGTGTGTGTGTGTGTGTGTGTGTGTGTGTGTGTGTGTGTGTGTGTGTGTGTGTGTGTGTGTGTGTGTGTGTGTGTGTGTGTGTGTGTGTGTGTGTGTGTGTGTGTGTGTGTGTGTGTAGTAGTAGTAGCTGTACATGTCAGATGATGCAGGCACAACTCTGCTTTGGTTTCTCTGATCTCGGGTGCACCAGTACCTGAAGAGAATCTCTAATGGAATGACAGGGAGGTCCTCAAACTCGATCCAGTACCCACGGCGAAACGCCTGAATGAAACATAGTGTTATAAACACAGTATTGTCATAACAACATGTTCACATACACACACACACACATGCAGGCTAGAAGTAGTCCTTACCATTCGGACATAAGGCCACATCTCCCATTTACCCAGATTGGTGTTGTCAATCACGATCGGATGGACTTTACTTCTGATGGCTTCAAGAACTGCAGGGAGCAACTCATAACCATAACCCTTAAATCATCCTTAATCAATGGGTTCAACCAATCAATTAATAAATCACACAATTAATAAATGATCAAAGTCACCAATTAATCAACCAATCACACCATTAATAAAACATGAAGAGTTTCATTCCAAAACGCTATATATCCATTTTCAGAAATGTTGGTAAATTAGCTTATGAAAGAGATTGGTGTGTTTTTTTTCTCCATCTAGTCATGGCATGGGGTTGATAAATGACATGTATTAGTTTGAAACCTACCACTAGATGGTGTCATGTCAGAGACAAACAATCGCTATAGCACGAGGCTAGATTTATGATGAGTTGAATTTATACACTCTAAGAAAAAAAGGTGCTAAGTAGAACCATACAGGGTTCTTCGGTTTGTCCCCATAGGGGAACCCTTTTTGGTGCTGGGTAGAACCCTTTGAAGAGGGTTCTATCTAGAACTCTCTATGTAGGGTTCTTCAAAGAACCCCCTGTTTATTGTTGTACCTAGAACCCTCTATGAAACTGTATGTTATTTATATTTTTTTGTGTAGCATAAAATTAATCAACCAATCAATGTACATGCAAAAACACAGATATTACAGTTAAACAAACAATTATGAAAATCTCCCTGCAATAGAGCATGCTGGGAAATATGATATATGGTTCTATGTAGAACCCTTCTTGCCTTCCAAAGAATCCTTCTTGCCTTCCAAAGAATCATCAAAGAACCCTTCCTTACAAAAATGGTTCTAAGGATGTTAAAGGTTCTAGGTAAAACCCTTTGCCTTACTAAGAACCCTTGTCTTCCAAAAAGCGTTCTTCTGATCAAAACGGTTCTCGGTAGAACCCTATCCCTCCACAAAGAACCCTTTTGGAACCCTAAGAGTGTATGTTAAATATACAGCAAACCAACATTCCATTCCAGCTAAACAATGGCTACATAGTGTTTGCAACACAACCAGTTTTAATACACATCTAAAAGCTATGAATAAAAAATCTGAGGACAGTAATATTTTACACACACATGAAGGTGCCCAAGCATTCATTTCTGATGAAAAAACACAAATGTGAGAATTTGGTGGATATAGCGTTTTGGAAATAAGCTCTTCACATCTAATTCAATAAATGAATTAATTAATCGATCAATAAATTAAATCGATAAATCAGTCAGTCCTAGACCTACCTCTGTTGCGGTTCCAGACATGAGCTTGGTGCAGGAGTTTCTCCTGGATCCCAACTATCTCCCCATTCTCCATGAAGTAGTCATCTGTGTTGAAGGCCTCTCCAGACCCATACTCCTTCAGGATATTCCTGTAGACACACACACACACACACACACATACACACACACACACACACACACACACACACACACACACACACACACACACACACACACACACACACACACACACATACACACACACATACACACACTCAACATCAACTCAGACAGAACACATATACAGCCTGTATACAGAAGTGTGTGTGTGTGTGTGTGTGTGTGTGTGTGTGTGTGTGTGTGTGTGTGTGTGTGTGTGTGTGTGTGTGTGTGTGTGTGTGTGTGTGTGTGTGGGCGTGTTTAACTATACTTGTGGGGACCAGAAGTCCCCACAAGAATAGTAAACCAAGAAAGATTTGACCAACTGGGGACATTTTGTTGGTCCCCACAAGGTCAAATGCTATTTCTACGGGGTTTAGGGTTAAGGTTAGAATTAGTGTAAAAAATTAATCTTTACAAATAAAAAACAAGTTGACCCCTGAAAGCCAGATGGAGATGGGTAAATTAGACGCACATTCGGTCTTTATATTATTGTAATATAGGCTATGCTGCAGCAAATGTAGGCCTACCTGTCACAAGAAGAAAAGTTACCATGATGAGATGATAGGTCTACATGCATTGTTACCATGATGAGATGATAGGTCTACATGCATTGTTACCATGATGAGATGATAGGTCTACATGTATTGTTACCATGATGAGATGATAGGTCAACATGCATTGGTACCATGATGAGATGATAGGTCTACATGCATTGTTATGATGATGAGATGATAGGTCTACATGCATTGTTACCATGCTGAGATGATAGGTCTACATGCATTGTTACCATGATGAGATGATAGGTCTACATGCATTGTTACCATGATGAGATGATAGGTCTACATGTATTGTTACCATGATGAGATGATAGGTCTACATGTATTGTTACCATGATGAGATGATAGGTCTACATGCATTGTTACCATGATGAGATGATAGGTCTACATGTATTGTTACCATGATGAGATGATAGGTCTACATGTATTGTTACCATGATGAGATGATAGGTCTACATGCATTATTACCATGATGAGATGATAGGTCTACATGTATTGTTACCATGATGAGATGATAGGTCTACATGTATTGTTACCATGATGAGATGATAGGTCTACATGTATTGTTACCATGATGAGATGATAGGTCTACATGCATTGTTACCATGATGAGATGATAGGTCTACATGTATTGTTACCATGATGAGATGATAGGTCTACATGTATTGTTACCATGATGAGATGATAGGTCTACATGCATTATTACCATGATGAGATGATAGGTCTACATGTATTGTTACCATGATGAGATGATAGGTCTACATGCATTGTTACCATGATGAGATGATAGGTCTACGTGCATTGTTACCATGATGAGATGATAGGTCTACATGCATTGTGTAACTGCACTCCATACTGAGATGGGCTGTCTGTCTCCACCCTGAGCGTTGATTCATCATGCAGAGGCCGTAGATAAGACAGATGTAATCATCATTTAACAGTTAATTTCATGCCATGCTGTTCATATAAATCATGTATTATAATTTACCGGATTCTCGCAGTTATTTATTCAGGGAACAGGGAGTGGTTTTGGGGGGTAAATCCCAGGTAAATCTCAGTAACTGGGTTCCTGCCATTCAACCCTAGATGTGTAGATATCCTGTGTTACATGTAGAGAATGAGTTTCTATGGCTATGTTTACACACACAACCCAATTCTGAGCTTTTGCCCAATTATTGCCCAAAGATCTGATATGATTGGTCAAAAGACCCAATATATCAGAATTGTGCTGCCTGTGTAAAAACAGACATTTAGCACTGATAAAAATACGAATAAATAAAATGACACAAACTGGCATGAGCGGCAGGTGGTTCAAAACCCTGAAACGACAAGGTGAAAAAACAGTTGATGTGCCCTTGAGCAAGGCACTTAACCCTAATTGCTCCTGTAAGTCGCTCTGGATAAGAGCGTCTGCTAAATGACAAAAATGTAATGAAGGTTATTGGTGACTGTGAGAGGCAGCATCCCTCCCTGCAGCATATTTTTTAACCGACCGTTATCAGACAATCGGATGACATTTTTTTCAAGGCCCTCCCATGTACCTCAGGCAGTCCCTCTAGTGGATTTGATGATTATTGTTTCATTCACTTCTCACTTCCCCCCCCCCTGCTGCTCCTCCTATTGACGTTGGAGCTCGGAGCTGATGCATTTCACTGTGCCCTGCAATTACATCTGCGGTCCTGTGCATGTGACTAGTAAACTCATCTATCGTTTATCTAGTGTGTAGGCTGTTAGTTCTATTGACCAAATCGCAGTTGTTGTCTCTGTATCTGTGTAAAAGACCTGGGGCCTCATTTAACAATACTGCGCAGAAACTATTCAAAAACGCTACTTATGAACGGAACTTAGAATGTTTGTGCACATAGAAAAAGTGTGATTTATCAAACGATCCTACAAACTTCATACACATACCGGTAGGAGATAACCATTGATAAATAGCAATTGTTCTCAGCTTCAGTGCTCATTCACGACCTTGGATATTTGCATTTAGAAACAACCCTAATGAACCATATGGTCAAAGCACGTGGGGAATATACAACGGCGCAACCAAAAAAAAGCTAAGTGTTTTAGTTTTCTTTAATGAAATAAAAGGTGCTAGTGTCAGAGGTTGACTGCAACCAAAAGGTTTTATTTGGCTTGCTCATTGTGGCTTGACCAGTAAAAATAAAACCATAGCTACAAAGAGAGGACCATTAGGATAATTCAAATTGCTTTAGCAATGGCAAATATACTTCAAAAGAGTAGGCAACACTGACCAATAAGCCATCCATCCTCAACAGCTCCCTCCTGTAGTGTGTTCCACCTGGCCACCTTGCCACCACATTCAGCAGCGCCTTTTTTTGCGCATCAAGTAACCTATCACCTGTATGAGTGTAAGTGAGTGTAAGCCTTTTCTGTTCACATAGTTTAACTTGTTTTGGGATGATGCCATCTATTGCTCCGTTCGTATTTGGGAACCCTGATGGCAAAGAAAAACCTCTTGACTTCAACTTGCTGCGCGTTGGTGTATGGAAATTGTATGTAACCGTTCGTTTTTCCTGACGATTGCATCCAAAACATTGGCTCATTGAGGGCTGTGAGATGCAGATCGGCAAGCTCCGCTGCCAAAAACCCGAATTTTACACACACACACTCTCAAGCAAACGTTCATATTGATAAATCTCACACATTGCGTGGAAATGATCCCATACATGGTTTACGCACAGATTTGTGCCTATGCATGATTAATAAATGAGGCCTCAGGAGTCCTCCCCTAGGCCCAAGGCCCAGTTTCCTTCAAGTGGAACTGACAGCGTTTTAGCAACGTTACATCTTAATAGAATCTGTTCATATACACCCCCAGGAAGAATATTTTATACATTTTCTGACAAGCGAGCAATTAGATTTGGTCATGTTTTCATAAATTCTTAGAATGTTTGGGAATTACGTATAGTAAGGCATTTCTGAAAATTCTATAGAAATATAAAGTGGGAAAGTGGCCTTGCATTTGGACAATTAATAGACACTGCAGTAAATAAAACCTAATAAAAATCCAGGATCTGAGTCTATGCAGACCGGTGTGCCATAGCCAATCAAAGCTACAGTAGGCCTTTATGCAAATAAGCCATTTGCCACAGGGGCCTGTCATCATTCACTTTGCACTGGACTGTGTGTTTACAGGCAGTAGCAACAGTGCTACTTTAGATCATTGAAAGCGTTCGCCAAAAGCCACAAAATACACCTGAATGGATTTCTGCAAATATGTAAATACAACGGGAGTCCTCTTACATTTGGGAACTTTACAGTCCTATTGATCAAACAATCATGAAAAGGTAGGCTATCTCTCCCTCAGTTATACACATCAACAACAACAAGATCAACAACTAATGCTAGCCAGAACAAGATGAGCTAAAATCTATGAGCTAAAATCTGCCGGCCAAACCCTCCCCTACCTTAGACGACGCTGGACCAATTGTGCGCCGCCTATGGGTCTCCCGGTCGCGGTCGGCTGCAACAGAGCCTGGATCTCTAGTGGCACAGCTAGCACTGCGATGCAGTGCCTTAGACCACTGCGCCACTCGGGATTAGCACTGATAAACGATGAGGGAATAGTAGCCTGCTCGTCCTTCTGCAGCTTGACTGCCAATGAATGCTTGTCCCAACCCACGTTTTGACAACTGAATGGGAACTTGCCTGCCTGACCATTTGATCAATGCCAAATGCATTTCATTGACGTCTAGCTAAGGGTGCGTTCATAAATTGCCTCTAGTGTGTTAGAGTGCATTCTGGGTCGTTCAAAAATTCAGAGCATTGTCAGATTGTCTGTTCGTAAATTCAGAGCATTTCGCTCTCCGAGCGTACACTGCACGATTGACACTGGTCGCTCTGGCCGAGGAATAGGGTTGATATGAACGTTCCTCACAACGGCAGTCAAGCACCCAAGCTAACTTGCTAACGTTGGCTAGCCTGCTAGCTACTTCCCGACACAAATGAGAGAACACCTCACTCCAGTGGAGGCTCCTCAGAGGAGGAAGGGGAGGACCATCCTCCTCAGTGAATTACATACAAATTAAAATAGTGAAACATTTAAAAAGTGAAACATTTAAGACGTTTTTAGATAAAACTGTATTAAATATATACACGTCACCAAATAGTTGATTAAAACACACTGTTTTGCAATGAAGATCTACAGTAGCCTCAACAGCACTCTGTAGGGTAGCACCATGGTGTAGCCGGAGGACAGCTGGCTTCCGTCCTCCTCTGGGTACAATGACTTCAATACAAAACCTAGGAGGCTCATGGTTCTCACCCCCTTCCATAGACTTACACAGTATTTATGACAACTTCCGGAGGACGTCCTCCAACCTATCAGAGCTCTTGCAGCATGAACTGAACATGTTGTCCACCCAATCAAAGGATCAGAGAATTAATCTAGTACTGAAACAGCTAGCTAGCACTGCAGTGCAGTGCATAACATGTGTTCAGTAGTTTTGTCAAAGAGAGAGAAAGACAATAGTTGAACAGTTTTAATTAAATTATTTTCTTCAAAAATAAAGGAGAGGCAAGAGAGAGAGACAGAGAGCGAGCGAGAGAGAGAGATTGTCATATTTTTTCACTTTAAGTTTCACTTACTTAGCTAGCAAATGCAGCTAGCTAGGTTAGCCTACTCAAACACCCTGCTCAAACAGAGGGATGCTATGTTAGCTAGCTGGCTATGACTATTCAACACAACACTGGAAATCTTCCAAGTCAAGGTAGTGTAAGCTTTTGGTTTTACTACTTTATTGCCACCAGGGCCCGCCAGTGTAACTGCTAAACTGCTTACTGACTATACACTGTAACGTTACTGCATGATTGTAGCGGGTTTATTAACGAGTTAGTTCTATTAGCTATGTTGACTATGATGTTACTTTAGCTAATATGGTGACAACGATGTAGGCCGTGTGTAGTGGTTATGATATGGTTTGTCTTGGAAAGTTTTTTTGCCTGGTCACACACAGCGGATGTGTTGTGCATTAAAAGTCCACAAACGAAGGGAAAGGGTGAGAGGAAGAGAGCGCATAGATGCGAGAAGGAATACAACGTGGCTGCTATGAAAGTGAACTGTGTTTACGAGTGATCAGGGGTGTATTCATTCCGCCAGTTCTGTTGAAAAAAATATATTAAACAGAAGCAAATGTAACGAAATGGGGATAAACACCCTAGATCAGCTAGATGCAGACCTGTGTGCACCTACGCTGTAGACTTTAATTGATAGGCTAGGTTGTAGCAACCTCATGATGGGTATAGGGAACATTTGAGTATCATGTATTAGCCTAAACCTATCGGTGTTACATTGAACTGGGTGAATGGAATATGAATGACAGTCATCCAATATGCTGTAATAGAAATAAGGCAAAGAAAAATAAATAAAAAGTCCTCCCCACCGCCTCACTCTGACCATCTTACTTGCCCTAGCACAGCTGGTTAGGCTGTTTACATGTTATCTAGAGCCTTCGTCACTAACTCTTACTTTTTTTTGCCTACGTTTACTGACACCGGTCATATTCAGCTGGTGTTTGTAAATTCATCAGTTATTCTGCGCTCTGGCACACACGGTCGAGACGAAAGTGCTCTGAAATCAGAGTAGATGGCCAGAGTGAATTTACGAACGCAAGAGATATGCTAACAATTTGTTTCTCCTGTCTTGAATGTAGTTCTATTTTGCTATCTCCCAAAATAAATGCAATCACTTTGAGGAAAAGTTCAGTCAGTGAATCAGGTCATCTCCATGGTAACCAGAGACTCTTTCTGCCATACATGCCTTCAAACTACATAAAATCCTTAAATTATGCCCTTACGTAAGGAAATGTTTGAGGGGTTCTATGCAACACCCTTTAACAATTCCCGTAGGTAAGGGAAAATTGTTCCTTAAGGTAAACCTTTAAGTGGAACACTTAAGATGTTTTATGCAACCACGCCCAGGAGTCCTCCCTAGGGCCAGGAGTCCTCCCTAGGGCCAGGAGTCTCTCCAAGAATCCTCCAACCGGGATTTCGGGAAAAACTGGGAATTTATTTGAAAGTTCCTGGAATTTTGCAACCCTAATCGTCCCTTCATCCCCCTTGGATTTTTTCACATTTTGTTGCGTTACAAAGTGGAATTGAAATAGATTTAATTGTGTTATTTATTTATTTTTATCTACACAAAATACTCCATAATATCAAAGTTATGTCTACACATTTGTTACAAATTAATACAAATTAAATAACTAAAATATAGTCGTTTTATAAGTATTCACACCCTTTGTTTAGGCAAGCCTAAATGAGTTTAGGAGTAAAATGTGGCTCAACAAATGACATAATAAATTATATGAAATAATAAGGGTTTACATGATTTTTTAAGATTACCCCTTCCTCTGTCCCCCATACAACATCTGTAAATACCCTCAGTGAAGTATTGAATTTCAAGCACAGATTCAACTACAAAGACCAGGCAGCTTCTCACAAGTCTCATAAAGAAGGGCAGTGATTGGTAGATTGCTAACAATAACAAATCAGACAATTAATATCTCTTTAAGCATGGTCAAGTTAATAATTATATGCTGTGGATGATGTATTAAAACACCCAGACACATCAGAGATACAGTCGTCCTTCTGAACTAAGCTGCAGGACAGGAAGGAAACTGCTCAGGGATGTCACCATGGTGATTTTAAAACAGCTACGGAGTTCAACGTGATGGGAGAAAATGCAGGATGGATCAACAACATTGTAGTGACTCCACAATAATGACCTAATTAACAGAGTGAAAATAAGAATACAAATATACAGAATAAAAAATATTCCAAAACATTTATTCTGTATGCAACAAAGCACTAAAGTAATACTGGGAGAGAAGAAAAACACGGCAAAGGAATACACTTTTTGGCCTAAATGCAAACAAAGCCTTATGTTTGGTGCAAATCCAACACAACACATCACTGAGTAACTGCTTCCTTATTTTCAAGCATGGTGGTGGCTGCATCATGGTATGGGTATGCTTGACTTTCGGCAAAGACTGGGGAGGTTTTCAGGATAAAAAGAAACAGGATGGAGCTAAGCACAGGCAAAATCCTAGAGGAAAACCTGCTTCAGTCTGCTTTACAACAGATACTGGGAGAGGAATTCACCTTTCAGCAGGACAATAACCTACAATACAAGGCCACATCTCCACTGGAGTTGCTCACCAAAGAAGACAGTGAATGTTCCTGAGTGGTCAAGTTCAGTATCGATTTGAATGCACAGAGATACCGTGACGAGATCCTGAGGCCCATTGTCTTGCCATTCATCCGCCGCCATCACCTCATGTTTCAGCACGATAATGCTGAACTAGGTAGCTAGCTACACACACTCAACCGTGGACCGCATCTCTCAAGCAATGCATGTTTGGATAAAGGGTGCGCACAAGCTCTGTATAGGGCAGATCAACAGGCACAACCAACCGACGACTTGCGGGCAGTGGGTTCTGAACAACAATGAAAAAAAACATTTATTTAAAAGAAATTATACCTCCACCCAAAAGGGCACTTTGGATACTGGATGGGCAAAGGGGCATGTGATCTGTCAGGTAGAGTCCTGTCTGTGCACGTGCCTGGACAAGTTATAGATTTTACTTAAACCTGCTTGAAAATCTATGGCAATACTTGAAAATCTATGGCAATACTTCAAAAACTATGGCAATACTTGAAAATCTATGGCAATACTTGAAAATCTATGGCAATACTTGAAAATCTATGGCAATACTTGAAAATCTATGGCAATACTTGAAAATTGCTGTCTAGTCATGATCTCCAACACTTTGACAGAGCTTGAAGAATTTTCAAAAGAATAATAGACAATACTATTGGTGTGCAAAGCTCTTAGAGAATTACCCAGAACACCCAAACGTGTTTCTAACATGTATTGACTCAGGTGGGTGAATACTTATATAATCAACGTATATTAGTGTTATATTTTTCATTAATCTTTTTTATATATGTATATATATATATATATATATAGAATGTTAGAGTGTTTTGTGTAGACTATTGACAAAAAATGACAAATCAATTTGAATCCCACTTTGTAACACAATAAAATGTGAAAAAAATCCAAGGGGGGTGAATACTTATGATACCCACTGTATCTATGATTTACTATATTAAGATTTTGAGATAGTAGCCATTAGGGTTGAAGGCGGGAACCCGGTTACCGAGATTTACCGCCCAAAATTATTTATATGACCAGCATGATGGTAAATTATAATAAATTATTGATATGAACAGCATGACAGTAAATTATAATACATTATTTATATGAACAGCATGATGTGAAATGGAACTGTTAAATTGTATGCAATGTCTAAATCTGGATTCTCTAAGGCCTTCTCAAATTCTCTTTGGTCACTGCATGATAAAACATCAACGCTCAGGGTGGAGACCGACAGCCCATCTCAGTGTTTAGACCTATCATCTCATCATGGTCACTTATTTTTGCCGCAGCATAGCCTATGCTACAGTATTATAAAGGCCGAATGCGGGCTGATCCATGCCAGTCTCTCTGCCAGTCTCTCTGCCAGTCTCTCTGCCAGTCTCTCTTGACTAAGAGTTGAGGAGAGACTGACTGCATCACTTCTTCTTTACAAGAAACATTAATGTGTTGAAAATCCCAAATTGTTTGCATAGTCAATTTACACACAGCTCTGACACACACACTTAGCCCACCAGACATGCCACCAGGGGTCTTTTCACAGTCCCCAAATGCAGAACAAATTCAAGAAAGCGTACAGTATTATATAGAGCCATTATGGAACTCCATTACATCTCATATTGCTCAAATGAACAGCAAACATAGTTTCAAAAAAAACAAATAAAGCAACAACTCTTCCCTATTTGACCTAGATAGTTTGTGTGTATGTATTGATATGTCGGCTACGTGTGCCTTTTTTTTAAATAAATGTTTCAATTGATGTAGTTCTGTCTTTGAGCTGTTCTTGTCTATTAATTATCTGTATTATGTCATGTTTCATGTTTTGTGTGGACCCCAGGAAGAGTAGCTGCTGCTTTTGCAACAGCTAATGGGGATCCTAACAGAATACCAAAATACCAAAAAATACCAAGCTCTTGTTTGCTGAATGTTAAATACAGCGGCCAATAGAACTCACCGGTAGTTTGAAAGAAGAGCGAATGCGCGATGGCGGTAGGCTATAGGAGTTATTTATTCAGACTCATAACCATTCAATCTTCGTGAAGAGAAGTGAAAGCCTTCTGCATCTAATTCTAGTCCTATGTTATTCAAGAACGTCATTAGAATCATGAATATAAGGACAACGAACCTTATTTCATTTAACTGTTGAAAGCGAGGAAGGAATGAAGCAACACTAAGAAAGAGAAGGTAGGCTAATAACAGGGGAAATAGTATAAAACATTTCAATTTAATTCGCTAACCTATACTTGTAACTGTGTAGGCCGCATGTGCTGCAACAGAATCGCACGTTCTCTCCCTGCTTTATCATGGTTTGAACGAGGTGCATAATTCCAGTCCATATAATACAGTATAATACAATACAGTACAATAATACAGTTCATACTCGAAAAGATTAGCCTAGTGAATCTTGTTTCATTTATTTACCCAAGAGAGCATAGCTACATCTATGTGCTTTTATGTTTTTCTGTCGTGCTTAATGTGCAGTAGTCTATATGGTATCATATAGCCTATGTATTGGATAACGGCACAATCATTTGGGCTTTTTTTTTGGCTTGGGCTCATTAAATGTCTTTAATGTAGGGCTCATAAAATGTATTTAATCAGGCTCAGGTTGCATCAGGCTTGAATTTTCCATCAAAGCTCTAATCAAATCCAGACATATTGACATGCTTTATAATGCTTTTGAATGACACTTCCGGTTTTTGGCGGGAAATACCGGGTTACCCGGGAGAAAAGTGATTCATTCTCGGGATGGAACATTTGTAAAATACCGGGAAAATATTAAACACTAGTAGCCATCTCCGAATACCCATACGTGCGTCCTAAATAGTAGGCCATTTGAGTATCCGTAAAAAATGAAGTTTTATAGGATGTGACATTTCGAAAATGTTGTATACTTTAAATGCCAAGATGTCATGCTCATTTCGACTTTGACAACAGCTGATAATCAGATATGGGGATGTGCTATCGAAATTAACCAATAACTAACTCAAAACAACGCAGTTCCGCATGAAGCATTCTCAGTATGCCACAATAGAACGTTTTATAGTAGCCTATGTGAATTTTCAAAAATCAAGTAGGCCTATGGTTTAAATGCCAGGATGTTATACTAATTTCGGCTCTTCATCTGTATAGTGGAATTCGATGAGCACTTTTCCACAATGCATTGGAAGAGGTGGGCTGCAAGTGATAGGCCCTAGTTCTCTTCAAGTAACCAATAGTGAAGCTTCTGTGGTGGTGTTCAAATGTAGGCCAAGGAGTTTTTGTTCTCCTTAAAATGATCATGAGTATTGCATTGAAGGCTACATCTTTGAAAACAGAGGTATTATTATTGTTATTTTTTTTTTTTTTTTTTTTTTTGCCCAAAGTGGATTTCTCATTGAAAAGTGTGTGTTGTTCTCTGAGCCTTCGTCAGAGCTTTTAAACAATATATTAAACCATCTTTTGATTTCTGAATGTGTCGGCACCGGGGAATCGGGATGTGGCTGCGTTATTGATATCATGTTAATTAGGCCTTTTTATTTGAACATATGGATTGTTATAGTTTTGTAGGCTAGGCTAGGCTACCTATTTCTTTATAGAATGTATAAATCAGCAGTCATTCTGATCTCGTTCCAAATGATCAGCGCTTTTGTTTATTATCTATGCTGTCCAGCGGTTCTGAATTTGCGATGCACGTGAACATTGACAAGTGTTGGTGTGTCTACTAGGCTATTTGATTTAATATATATGTTACAGCACTTTGGGTTCACTAATAATTATGTTGAAATGGAACCAAATAATCTGTTTCTGACTTCAGTCCTTTTTAAATAGGATAGATGGGCTATATGGTTTACTACGGCATAGGTTGAATTTGATAGTCTTCCTTTAACCAGACTGAGTAGGCCTATAACTCCATTCCTATTCTATTATGAGTTTAGACAAATTAATCAAATTGGAAACGAGCTATTATCAGGCTGGTTAATTTTTATTTTATTTATTTATTTAACATTTATTTAACTAGGCAAGTCAGTTAAGAACAAATTCGTATTTACAATGACGTCCTACCCCGGCCAAACCCGGACGACGCTGGGCCAATTGTGCGCCGCCCTATGGGACTCCCAATCACGGCCGGATTGTGATACAGCCTGGAATCGAACCAGGAATGCGATCCATGTCTGTTGAATTTGGAACTCTGCCCTGCTCCACCTGCTCAGCCAGTCAGGAGTAGGGTGACCACATGTCCCGGATTGTGCGGAACAAGTCAAGCATTTTGGTCCTCTGTCCCGGGTCCCACAACCAAACAATCACGATGACATCTGATATTCTACGCAGCGCAAGCCGAGACCTTGGCCAATGTCATATGCTTGTCGTCAACTAATCACATTTCTCAAATCCTTTCTGGCTAAATTACAGCTAAACTTGGATAGTTAGGCCTAACTACTTACAAAAAGCGTGATTATGACGAAGACCAACAAAAGTAAGCCGCCCTATTAGACTGAAAGATACAAGGTACTTTTGTCAAACTTGTGAGGCTCTCCATTCGCTGAGAGAAATCAGAAATGTTTCATTGGCCAAATAATCCCAGATTTTCATAAAACAGCCACAGGTGGTCTCTCGTTTCTGCATCACCAAATTTTGCACGAAGCATCGGAGTATAGTCTACGTGCTCTTCAATTAGCTGCATGTGCGCTTCAATAGCTCTTTGGAGCGTCGCTCTGCCACTTCTCACAATGGTGCTCGATTAGTGAAGTTAGATCAAAGCTGAATCAATGTCTTGGAAGATCACATATGACTAATTTGTATTCTACATGACATAACCAAATAGAACAGCATAGTTACTGTTACACCCAAAACACCACCTTAGTAATTTCGTATGAGATTTTAGGACGGTTAGGGACAGATCTAAATTTACTGCACACCCCTCCCCAAATATTTTCACATGACCCTCCCCTTGTACTGTTAAATAAACTGAACACCCTTCCCCTCATAGAATTAACTCAAAATAATGTTTAAAACCACAGGTCGACATCTGAATGCTCGGCTATGAAACGCCAACTGACATTTACTCCTGAGGTGCTGACCTGTTGCACCGTCTAAAACCACTGTGATTATTATTTGACCCTGCTGGTCATCTATGAACGTTTTAACATCTTGAAGAACAATCTGACCCTAATGGCCATGTATTCTTATAATCTCCACCCGGCACAGCCAGAAGAGTACTGGCCACCCCTCAGAGCCTGGTTCCTCTCTAGGTTTCTACAGAGGTTCCTGCCTTTCTAGGATGATTTTCCTAGCCACCGTGCTTCTACATCTGCATTGCTTGCTGTTTGGTGTTTTAGGCTGGGTTTCTGTATAAGCACTTTGTGACACCGGCTGATGTAAAAACGGCTTTATAAATACATATGATTGATTGAAATAACAATAACTGCAGCGACCCTGTGTTTATAAACGTGGATATCAACTTTTCCACTTCATCATGTTTTTGTGGCACAGTCGATGCCACACTGGGCTACGGGCCAGAATGTTGAGGGTTCGCCGATCACCACAGACGAGTTCACTCTCACTGCCTGTTTCATTACTTCACGATCAGAGCCAGTTGCAGACAATGATAAGATTGGGGGGAATCCGATTTTTTAAATTTTTATGCAATATTTATATAATTATATAAAATATATGCAACACATTTTCCACCAACAGGTTTCTGTGCCAATGCACAACACAACCAAAAAAACAAAACATACTGACTTCGGGCACTTCAATATCATGGTTTGCGTTTTCAACACCACAATAAATAGACTATGTCAATCTCGACAAACAGAAAACACCTCCCTACTTTAGGCATACCCAGTATTGAAGTCTTGGCTTGACATCTCCGAATGTCATTCAACTTTTTCCATTCATCAAATTGCCGCTGCACAGTTTGGATTGATTGATTGCTTTCATTTGTCAGTAAAAAAAAAAAAGACATAGGCTATATATGTATATATATGTCCTAGCCTACCTCTTTCAGTTAATAATTTCAATTAAGTTATTAGCCTTATATTTAGCTAATAAATGATGACCTATAAAGAAGCTTCTAATTTATAGCCTCTGTCTCTTGCGGAATACCCACCATGCGCTCTGCTGGCCTCTCCTTAAAAAACGCTCCTTAGTTCTTGGAGTCATTTACATTTTAGTCATTTAGCAGACGCTCTTATCCAGAGCGACTTACAGTTAGTGAGTGCATACATTTTTCATACTGGCCCCCCGTGGGAAACGAACCCACAACCCCGGCGTTGCAAGCGCCATGCTCTACCAACTGAGCTACAACTACAGGAAAAGCTACAATAGAATAGCTTGCTGAAATAATTACTTTTTAGCATTTCTTATACTAACAGACTATTGGAAGAGGGATGCAAGCTCTTGTTTGCTGAACGTTAAATACAGCAGCCAATAGAACTCACGGCCACAGGCCATGGTAAAAACTGAAATAATCTGTAATTGCACAAGGGGTTCACATACTTTCAAGCAGCACTGTATATAGCATTTATTTGTTCAGACTCCTAACCATTCAATCTTCGTGAAGAGAAAAGAAAGCCATCTGTATCTTATTCGAGTCCTATATTATTCAAGGACGTCATTAGAATGATGAAGATCAGGACAACTAAACTGATTTAATTTAACTGAAAGCGAGGAAGGAATGAAGCAACAATAGAGAGAGAAAGAGGAGGTAGGTTAATAACATTAGGGGAAATATTATGAAAGGTATGCATGCATCAGCTTCTAATTAAACAAATTTAAAATAGGCCTATAATTGTAACATGTTCGCTCCCAGGTTCATGGTTTGAAAGAGGTGCGTAATTCCAGTCCATATAATACAGTGTAATATAATATAGTAGGCAATTGGCCAAATGAGCCACATTTAAGTGTCTTTAGAAACAGTCTATAACAAATTACAAAAACACTATTCCTTGCGTTTCGATGTGTAGCATATACAAAACTTTATAGCCTCATGTTTTATTGTTTTCTAGGCTATAATAGCCACACCACACCAAACATTCACAAAAGTTTCTAAACTCTATTAGGGTAAATGTAAGTCAAGCCATTGTTTCTAGGGAATTTATGAGCTGGCTATTATATTGTGGTACACAGAATTACAGTTGGAACCAAATAATGAAATAAAACAATTGCGAACCGGTTTAAACCTTCACAAAAGTTTTGAACAGGCTATATTACAGCAATTACCAACAAAGGCACGTGCCTACTGTACCCAACAAATGACAGAAATAGACGAATGTTATTTATTTTACACAGTGGTGACCCGTCATTCAGGGCAGGTGGGTTATTTTTTTGGACAAATGACAGAAATAGGCTAATGTTATTTATTTTACACAGTGGCGACCCGTCATTCAGGGCAGGTGGGTTATTTTTTTGGACAAATGACAGAAATAGGCTAATGTTATTTATTTTACACAGTGGTGACGGAGCGTAGGGGTTGGTAATGTTCTCTAGTTGCGCCGTGATTTGCTCAGTGTTCTGTCACTACATCACCGCAAAATCTACAGAGAGAGCTCGAAAATTCAAGCCCCTTGGGCGCTGTCATAGAGTTACATTAGAAGTGCCCATCCAAGAAGGCTCAAGGTCATTGGCCACAGATAAAATGACGTCAAATCACATTATATCTACCGTAGCTTTGATTAGACTGATCATGTCAACATCATACTTTCAAAATCTTAGCTAGCAAGCTAGCAGTCATCATCATGAATCAAGTCGACAATCTACTGGAAATTCCTTTTCAATCCTTGTCATATGAAGAGAAATAATGAAGAGAAATTATAGATAAAACGTATCGGTGCTCATCGGCCATTGGACATAAACATTACACAACAAGTTGGAAAATGCAAATTCAACAATGAGTGGTTTGGAAGGAATCAGTGACTAACTGCAAGCATTGTAAAGCAATCACTAGCCTGCTATTCAGTGGAGTGGGTGTGTGGTACAAGTCTGGGTTTAAGGGTGGCAGGTAGCTTAGTGGGTAAGATCAATCAATCAATCAATTTTATTTTATATAGCCCTTCTTACATCAGCTAATATCTCGAAGTGCTGTACAGAAACCCAGCCTAAAACCCCAAACAGCTAGTAATGCAGGTGTAGAAGCAGTAAGAGCGTCGTGCCAGTAACCGAAAGGTTGCTGGTTCTAGTCCCTTAGCCGACTAGGTGAAAAATCTGTCGATGTGCCCTTGAGCAAGGCACTTAACCCTAATTGCTCTGGATAAGAGCGTCTGCTAAAATGTAAGTGTCTCTTTTCCAAGCTTAAAAGGATAAACATTGGCCATGCTATCAATCCAGCATGACTTCTGCCGGGTTCAAAACAACTGGAAACTTGGAACTGGGAATCTCAGACTTCAGTGAATTCAAGACAACTGGGAACGCTGAAAAAAACAATCTCCGACTGGGAAAATACGTTTTGAACGGTCATCCAACTCGGAAATCCAAGTCGGGAACTTGGCCCTCTTTCTAGAGCTCCAACCTGAAGATCACTGAAGTCATGATTCGACCTTGTTTTTTCCCGATTTCCCAGTTGTCTTGAAAGCGCCATAAATCCAGAGAATGCCAGACTTTGATGACAAAGTTTGATGACAAAATTTGCCCACGAAGGACCGCCGGGCCACCTTCCTGTTCAAGTGAGCACAGCACAACAAGGTGAGTCCAAAAATGTATTGTATGCTGCTGCATAAATGATGTAATATGCCAGGGAGATATGTATACTGTAGCTAAGAAAGTAATGCTAAGTGTATGTTGTGTAGTAAGCTGTTAGTAGCCCATGTGCCTCACCCTAATAATTTGGCCCCTTTTCCCCTCATAACTTAGCCTACTGTTCTGACTTGGTGGTGCACATGTAGCCTACAGCCTGTTTTAGAGAAATGTCATCATTGAATATTGTAAGAGCTTTCATAGTCTGCTAATATGTCCCTTTATTTATCCTACGGTTCTGACTTGGTGTACAGGGAGACACACTGCAAGAATGGCCCATGTTCTGAATTCTGTCACTGCACATTTCAAAAGTGAAGAACAAATAGTTATATTGACTACGTCTGTCCTAGCTCGCTCATTAATGTCTTAATTGATATTACGGATTGCCTCTTATCCGCTCGTCGTCCCCTTATGCCATAGTTTGTACATTTCAATTGTCAGTAGAAACCACATTTGTTTAAGCAAGTCAGCCATATCAGCTATGTTTTTTTAAGGCAGAAAATGAGGCTGAATGAACTGTTTTGCTTCCAGACAAGGCTCCGCTGATAGCCAGGTGTAGCAGTGGTAAGGTGTTGGGACTCTGCTGTTGGGACAGCTTTATGTAGGCCCTAACAGTTTGTGGGCACCGTTTGTCACCGTTGTAGTGCAATTAATGTATAGTTTAGTGTTGTGTTGTGTAATGGCTTTGCTGGCATGCATCAACAACAAAAAAAAGGGAGTTTGCCCCACAAAGATTTACATGCTAAAATCACCACTGATTTTACAACAGACTTATAACCTATCTTAAACTAAATATGGAGCACACAATTACAAAGACAGATCGAATTTAATTTAGCCAATGAAAATGTCTCAGGTTTTACATATTAAAAAAAAACTAGTTTGGATTAATAAATAGGCTTACAATAATAACAATGATATACAATAATACTAATGTTAAAACAAATGATTATGAATAAATGTAAGTTCATCCTACCTAAATAGGGAGCTGCACAGTAGCCTGAATTGGGCCATGCCAACATTCTTCTCATCTTCCACTACAATATTAAAACATATTACATTCCCCTTGTAGGCATACTCTTTTTCCTGAAACGTTTGTTTTACTTCAATGAAAAAGGCTTCCATCTTCACAATCAACAGGGGCCCAGGCTCCTCACTCGCTCTCTCCTAAGCAGCAGGCTCACGTGCGCGTAAGGCATGAGAGAACGGTGCTGAGGGGCGAATTCGGAGTGTAGGCTATTTACATTTAAGTCATTTAACAGACGCGCTTATCCAGAGCCATACGTTTTCGTACTTTTTCGTAATGGTCCCCCGTTGGAATCGAACCCACAACCCTGGCATTGCAAACGCCATGCGCGATCTATACCACACGGGACCCACGACAGACAAGTCTCTTGTGGACAGTTTGGCATGCTACAATTTTATTTATTGACTTTTAATTTTTGTATTGGGCAAAAGCTGGAATTAGACTACCGGCTAAGGGAAACCCTTGTGCAATTTCCCATCAGAGTTGTGTTTCCATCAAATTGACTTGTTGCAGATAAAAGTCGGTGCGTAAATACATAGCGCACATAAAAATAACTTATGAGGTTAAATTCTCATGTAGCGAATAAAAATACAAGTTAAATGGGTTTCCATGGCATTTTCAACTCCATGCCTACTGATGGTTTTGTCGCTATTAAATGGAGTGTAGGTATAGCGAATGTGCCCACTCTAGTATTGGCACTTGCGCTCTAGCCAAAAGCTAGAGGGGGTAGCCTAATCAGATTAAAAACAGTATGACTGGTTGTGTTTATGCCACATATAAAAGGTAAGACATTTTAAAAGTTAAATTATAAACATTTAGGCTATATAGCCGCTCGGATTAGAGAGGAGGCAGAGCGCGTGTTAAGCTTTTCCTGAATAACTAGGCCTGCCAAGAGGGCGTATGTGTTGCTACATTATTATAGGACGACTTGGGAGAATGATGATCTGCAACAGACAGCGCATTCAGTATCAGAAGTAAAAATACAGCCATACTGGCCTGCTACTGTGCCCTTCTAGACCTTATAAAGCAGCGAGTAGTCCCACAACGGATCCACGTCGAATTAAACATTCAAATCACAGGGCTTTTACAGCGTCATTCCCCTGCAGCCTAGAGTAGAACGTTGCACTCACTTGAAAACAATAATGCAATTATTCATTGTATTGTGGTGTTGTAGACACGTCTAGGTAGGATAATGATGTTGTCCCTAAACAAGATCAATAGGGGAGCTTTCTGAGCTGTGTGTTCCACTGTTCTTTCATGCGCAATGATGCACCTGGCCTATCCGCTGCCTATCAGCTATTCCTATTTGTTCTTGTCGATTCATATTGAAAATTGATGCAGCTTTGAATAATTGTACATACGGTATGATTGTTAGTTAGCCTATCGCTGATCTGGACAAACATGGTCTTAGAGTCCTTTAGGTGCCTTTTTGTTAAACTCCAAGTGGGCTGTCATGTGCCTTTTACTGAGGGGTGGCTTCTGTCTGGCCACTCTACCATAAGGGCCTGATTGGTGGAGTGCTGCAGAGATGGTTGTCCTTCTGGAAGGTTCTCCCATCTCCACAGAGGAACTCTGGAGCTCTGTCAGAGTGACCATCGGGTTCTTGGTCACCTCCCTGACCAAGGCCCTTCAACCCCCGATTGCTCAGTTTGGCCGGGCGAACAGCTCTAGGGAGAGTCTTGGTGGTTATAAACTTCTTCCATTTAAGAATAATGTTCTTGGGGACCTTCAATGCTGCAGACATTTTTTGGTACCCTTCCCCAGATCTGTGATTTGACACAATCCTGTCTCGGAGCTCTACAGACAATGCCTTCGACCTCATGGCTTGGTTTTTGCTCTGACATGCACTGTCAACTGTGGGACCTTATGTAGACAGGTGTGTGCCTTTCCAAATCATGTCCAATCAACTGAATGTACCACAGGTGGACTCCAATCAAGTTATAGAAACATCTCAAGGATGATCAATGGAAACAGGATGCACCTGAGCTCAATTTCGAGTCTCATAGCAAATGGTCTGAATACTTAATTAAATAAGGTAATAATTGTTTAAATTTTTAATAAATTTGAAAACATTTCTAAAAACCTGTTTTTGCTTTGTCATTATGGGGTATTGTGTGTAGACTGATGAGGGGAAAAAAATGTATTGATCGATTTTAGAATTTGCTTGGATTGAAAACAAATACAGGAAGGCTTAACACCATCTGCTCAAATTTGATCACAACAAAGTAACTGAAGAAGATCTAAATGCATATTCCCATGAAACGAATTGAGATCAAATGAGTGGCAAGCAGATGCAGTTTGGACGTTTCACTGGTAAAACGTGAAGAACACCGCCAACATTTTGTAATAATGTAGGCTACACTGTCCCGCTAATGTCCCGCAAAATCATCCTGTTGTCCCCGCATTTCGGTATTTTAAATGTTGTCACCCTAGTCAGGAGACGATATACTTTTTACCATACGGGTCGATATATTGATTTATGTATGTAAACATTTTGAGATAGTATCGACATTTTGTTTTAAATAGTGGCGGGAAAGACCTTCCATACTTCTGCTACAATAATATCCTGCAGGTGCTTGACTCTTTCCCCGACACCAAGTCTATTGTTTCAGAATGGCAACACCCAGAACATTCAAAAGTAGGCCTACCGTTCAAACCGTTGGTTTAAAATTCATATGGTTAATTTTTTTAGGTATCACATGTTAAAAATGTTACTGAAAAACAGGGTTTCCTTCATCATGAAACCTTGTTTGATATACACCCTTTAACAAATACAAGTAAAGCTGATCAATATGCTACATCAGTACTGTGTGTCTAAGACAATTTTCCAAACAGTTCATCCTATCCTATATTTAAGAATAATTTACAGACGTTATATCAATTTAATCTGTGCAATAAGTTATGAACCAAAATTTCGTGTACAAGTTTTACATTTGATCAAGAATAGGCTAATCAAGGATAACGGAATACTTAAAACATTGACCATGGAAAACAATTCACCGTGCATATTTAAACATATTTCTTTTGATAACGGTAAACGTAATTGTTTGCTTTCGCAATGTATTTATTATCATCAAGAAAAACGACTTCTTCAGCTTCCTCATGCGATCTAAAATGTTTTACCTTGCCCGTTTTGACTTCCCTGATCCGGGGAGTCCTCTGATAATTATCATGAGCCTTGTCCTCTTTCTCCCCATTTTCAGTTACAATTTTCAGTTCTTTCACCGTTACAACTACTTAATAATAATCCTTATAACCAATTTATTACACCTTTCTGATGGTAACACGGTCGAGTGTTCGAGAGCGCCAACGTCTGTCTGTATGGTAAAGTCTTCTCGAATAGCCTACTGTTCACCCAATAGTTGCCTACCGACCCAACCCCAGGAAACTATGGGACTTTCCTGTCACTTGAGGCGTTGCACCAGCGACAGTATTTCATAGGTTGAATTGTTTTTGGCAACAGATCATAATAACTGCCTCAAAAACAACATGTAGCCTAAATGTAAAAATAAATAAATAAGGATAGCCTAACCTCAAAGCTTTACACATTAATTTAAGCATTTTTGTTTAAAAAAAACAACAACATTACAAGCCTATATATTTTGTTACATAGCCTTTTATTTATTTTTATTTTTACATCAAAACTGACCAAGGCACTCTTTCAAGAGAAAGGTTTTCAGATGCTTTGGGGAGATGGGCAGCGACTCTTTAAAACTGTAGTTTGAAAAAATCAAAGAAAAAGCAGTTGTTCACTCAAAAGAGAAGAGCAGCATGTCTTCATCACTAGAAGTTCCCTTCCTCTTGGCTTTGCTCCCAGCGGTTTATGGAGTAGCTGTCATAAATAAGTATTGTACATCCCGGATGATGGCAGTTTAAGCTTAAAGGCCCCAAACAGTCAATCTGATTGCCATGTAAAATAGCCTTTTGAGTAACTAAAATATCACCCATAATATTGGTTGTGGATAGAAATGCTCAAAATTGGAGGAAAATTACTTTTTTTCTCATGACTAACTACCAGGAAGTTTGAAAAGACAGCTGAATGGGCGGGGAGCTTACAGTGCATTAGGAAAGTATTCAGACCCCTTCTCTTTTTCCACATTTTGTTACATTACAGCCTTATTCTAAAATGGATTACATTCGTTTTTCCCTCATCAATCTACACACAATACCCCACAATGACAAAGCAAGAAATTAATTTTTTGTGTGTGTGCAAATGTACTAAAAATAAACAACTGAAATTGAGCACAGGTGCATCCTGTTTCCATTGATCATCCTTGAGATGTTTCTACAACTTGATTGAAGTCCACCTGTGGTAAATTCAATTGATTGGACATGATTTGGAAAGGCACACACCTGTCTATGTAAGATCCCACAGTTGACAGTGCATGTCAGAGCAAAAAACCAAGCCATGAGGTCGAAGGAATTGTCCGTAGAGCTCAGAGACAGGATTGTGTCGAGGCACAGATCTAGGGAAAGGTACCAAAACATTTCTGCAGCATTGAAGGTCCCCGAGAACACAGTGGCCTCCATCATTCTTAAATGGAAAAAGTTTGGAACCACCAAGACTCTTCAATATCTCGTACACAAAGTGTGGCATGACTGTGAAAATTACAATATTCTGAATCAGAGGAGGACGGAGAAAAAGTTTCAGATTTAGTCATCAACAACATGTCTGAACAAGGGGAAACTCGGTAACACTTTACTTGACACCCAGCGTCATAACACGTTATGATACGGTCATAACCATGTCATAATATGTCATAACAGTTGACATAATGTGTCTTAACCTGTCATGATATGGTCATAACACTGTCATGACACATATCTAGACCTGTTGTGACATATATTGCATTATTTTATGGCTGGTTATGCCACCTACATAAGAGTGTAAAACCCCCCAAAGCCTACCACAGTTAGTTATTATATGGCTGGTTGTGACACCTACATAAGAGTGTCAAAACCCACAAAACCTACCACACAAGGCAAGACATTCCATTACACCATAGCCTACGTGTCAACAGTATGTTTGTTATATAACTTTTTTATTTTTTTATTGACCATATAAAATTATAATTGTAATTGCACACGCATTTATGTCAGACACACACCTACCCCAATGCTCTGTTGCTGATGACTGGGATGAATGCAAGATCAGATTTCAGTAACAGGACAAGACACCCTCTTTTTGACTGATGACTGCGAAAGTATCCAACCCCCTTGGCATTTTTCCCATTTTGTTGCCTTACAACCTGGAATTAAAATTGATTTTTTGGGGGTTTGTATCATTTGATTTACACAACATGCCTACCACTTTGAAGATGCAAAATATTTTTGGTGTGTGATACAAACAAGAAATAAGACAAAAAAACTGAAAACTTGAGCGTGCATAACTATTCACCCCCTGCAAAGTCAATACTTTGTATAACCACCTTTTGCAGCAATTACAGCTGCAAGTCTCTTGGGGTATTTCTCTATAAGCTTGGCACATCCAGCCACTAGGACTTTTGCCCATTCTTCAAGGCAAAATTGCTCCAGCTCCTTCAAGTTGGATGGGTTCCGCTGGTGTACAGCAAGCTTGTCACACCCTGGCTCTGGGACTCATTATGTTGAGCCAGGGTGTGTTCATTTCTATGTGTGTATTTCTGTGTTGGTGTTCATTCTAGTTTGTTGTATTCTATGTTTGCCTGAGTGACTCCCAATCAGAGGCAACGAGTGTCAGCTGTTGGCTGGTTGTCTCTGATTGGGAGCCATATTTAACTGTATGTTTTCCCTTTGTGGTTGTGGGTTTTTGTTCCGTGTTCGGTCATTGATACCAGCCCGACCCGGCCTGTTCCTGCCACCCGCACCAAGTCTACGGTGCGCGTCGCCAGCCCGACCCGGCCTGTTCCTGCCACTCGCACCAAACCTACGGTGCGCGTCGCCAGCCCGGTCCGGCCTGTTCCTGCCACTCGCACCAAGTCTACGGTGCGCGTCGCCAGCCCGACCCGGCCTGTTCCTGCCACTCGCACTAAGCCAGGGGTGCGAGAAGTCAGCCTGGTAAGGCCCGTTCCTTCTCCACGCACCAAGCCAGGGGTGCGAGTCGTCAGCCTGGTAAGGCCCGTTCCTCCTCCACGCACCAAGCCAGGGGTGCGCGTCGTCAGCCTGGTAAGGCCCGTTCCTCCTCCACGCACCAAGCCAGGGGTGCGAGTCGACAGCCTGGTAAGGATCGCTCCTGTTAAGTCCAGTCCTGCTCCAGCCGGCGGGGCCAGACTGGACCAGGGGCACTATGGAGGGTGTATTGGAGGGTGGTGGTCAAGGCCGGAGCCAGAACCGCCGCCGAGGAGGTATGCCCGCCCAGCCCTCCCCTGGTTTGTTTAGTTGAGGCGCGGTCGCAGTCCGCGCCTTTGGGGGGGGGGGGTACTGTCACACCCTGGCTCTGGGACTCATTATGTTGAGCCAGGGTGTGTTCATTTCTATGTGTGTATTTCTGTGTTGGTGTTCATTCTAGTTTGTTGTATTCTATGTTTGCCTGAGTGACTCCCAATCAGAGGCAACGAGTGTCAGCTGTTGGCTGGTTGTCTCTGATTGGGAGCCATATTTAACTGTATGTTTTCCCTTTGTGGTTGTGGGTTTTTGTTCCGTGTTCGGTCATTGATACCGTGGACGTCACGAGTCGTGTTTTGTTTTGTATTTTGATGCTTTAACTAATTAAAGTATGTTTGTTCATCACGCTGCGCCTTGGTCTACTCCTTACCTCGATCGTGACAAAGCTTTAAGTCATACCACATATTTTCAATTGTATTGAGGTCTGGGCTTTGACTAGGCCATTCTAAGACATTTAAATGTTTCCACTTAAACCACTTTGAGTGTTGCTTTAGCAGTATGCTTAGGGTCATTGTCCTGCTGGAAGGTGAACCTCCGTCCCAGTCTCAAATCTCTGGAAGACTGAAACAGGTTTCCTTCAAGAATTTCCCTGTATTTAGCGCCATCCATCGTTCCTTCAATTCTGACCAGTTTCCCAAGTCCCTGCCGATGAGAAACATCCCCACAGCACTATGCTTCCACCACCATGCTTCACTGTGGGGATGTTGTTCTCGGGGTGATGAGAGGTGTTGGGGTTTGTGCCAGACATAGCGTTTTCCTTGATGGCCAAAAAGCTCAATTTTAGTCTCATCTGACCAGACTACCTTCTTCCATATGTTTGGGTAGTCTTCCACATGCCTTTTGGCGAACACCAAACGTGTTTGCTTATTTTTTTCTTTAAGCAATGGCTTTTCTCTGGCCATTCTTCCGTAAAGCCCAGCTCTGTGGAGTGTATGGCATAAAGTGGTCCTATGGACAGATTATCCAATCTCCACTGTGGAGCTTGGCAGCTCCTTCAGGGTTATCTTTGGTATCTTTGTTGCCTCTTTGATTAATGCCCTCCATGCCTGGTCTGTGAGTTTTGGTGGGCTGCCCTCTCTTGGCAGGTTTGTTGTGGTGCCATATTCTTTCCATTTGTTAATAATGGATTTAATGGTGCTCCGTGGGATGTTCAAAGTTTTGGATATTTTGTTATAACCCAACCCTGATCTGTACTTCTGCACAACTCTGTCCCTGACCTGTTTGGAGAGCTCCTTGGTCTTCATGGTGCCGCTTGCTTGGTGGTACCACTTGCTTAGTGGTGTTGCAGACTCCAGACTCAGAACAGGTGTAAATATACTGAGATCATGTGACAGATAATGTGACACTTAGATTGCACAAAGGTGGACTTTATTTTACTAATTATGTGATTCTGAAGGTAATTGGTTGCAACAGGTCTTATTTAGGGGGTGCATAGCAAAGGGGGTGAATACATATGCACGCACCACTTTTCCGTTATTTATTTTTTAGAATTTTTTGAAACAAGTTATATTTTTCATTCCACTTCACCAATTTGAACTATTTTGTGTATGTCCATTACTGTCAGGTGGTCAGTGTGATGCGGTAGGACGAAGTCAGGCGCAGGACACAGAGCTAATCGAAAACTTACTTTACTCATAGGTAACGTAAATAACATAACCTCCACGCAGGGAGGAACAAACCCGCTCACCAGACGACAACCAAACATGAACAAACACGCACAAAACACAGTGGGAGCCAGAGGGTTAAATAGGGAAGAAATCAATACATTATGGGAACCAGGTGTGAACAATAAAGACAAAACAAGTAGAACACAGAAACATAGATCAGTAGCAGCTAGTACTCCGGCGACGACAAAACGCAGAAGCCTGCCCAAGCAAGGAGGAGGAGCAGCCTCGGCTGAATCCGTGACAGTACCCCCCCCTTGACGCGCGGCTCCAGCCGTGTGCCGACACCGGCCTCGGGGACGGCCAGGAGGACACGGCGCAGGCCGAGTCGGATGACGACGGTGGAAATCCCTCAAGATGGAGGGATCGAGGATGTCCCTCCTAGGGACCCAGCACCGTTCCTCCGGACCGTACCCCTCCCACTCCACGAGATACTGCAGGCCCCCCACCCGACGCCTCGAATCCAGGATGAAACGGACCGAGTACGCCGGTGCCCCCTCGATGTCCAGTGGGGGCGGAGGAACCTCCCGTACCTCAGACTCCTGGAGTGGACCAGCTACCAATGGCCTGATTCTTAGTTGGCAAACCCTAAGAATCGCTGCACCTCCTTAACCATGGTTGGAGTCTGCCAATTACGCACAGCCAAAATGCGGTCAATCTCCGCGGACAGGCGGTACCCTAGGAAGGAGACTGACTTTTGAAAGAACAGACATTTCTCCGCCTTGACGTACAGGTCATGTTCCAACAGTCGACCAAGCACCTTGCGCACCAGAGACACAGCTCGGCTCGTGTAGCGGAGTATTTGAGAATATCATCTATATACACCACTACACCCTGTCAGTGCAGGTCCCTAAAAATCTAATCTACAAAGGATTGGAAGACTGATGGAGCGTTCATCAACCCGTACGCATGACAAGGTACTCATAGTGTCCAGATGTGGTACTAAATGCCGTCTTCCACTCATCTCCCTCCCGGATACGCACCAGGTTGTACGCGCTCCTGAGATCCAATTTTGTGAAGAAGCGCGCCCCGTGCAATGACTCCGTCATACTAGCAATGAGCGGTAGTGGATAACTGTACTTGACAGTGATCTGATTGAGACCCCGGTAGTCAATGCACAGGCATAAACCTCCATCCTTCTTCTTCACAAAAAAGAGAATCGAGGAGACAGGTGAAGTGGATGGCCGAATGTATCCCTGCCCCAGAGATTCGGAGACATATGTTTCCATAGCCGCCGTCTCTTCATGTGACAGGGGATACATGTGACTCCGGGGAAGTGCAGCGCCTACCTGGAGATTTATCGCACAATCCCCCTGTCGATGGGGTGGTAATTGAGTCACTTTCTTTTTACAGAAGGCGAGAGCCAAATCGGCATATTCGGGGGGAATGTGCATGGTGGAGACCTGGTTTGGACTTTCCACCGTAGTTGCCCCTATGGAAACACCTACACACCTACCCGAGCACTGACTTGACCATCCCTTGAGAGCCCTCTGTTGCCATGAAATCGTGGGGTCATGAGAAGTTAACCAGGGAAGCCCCAACACCACTGGAAATGCAGGAGAATCAATCAGAAAGAGACTAATTCTCTCCTCATGACCCTCCTGCGTCTTCATCCAGAGTGGAGCTGTGACCTCCCTAATCAGGCCTGACCCTAAAGGGTGACTATCTAAGGCATGTACAGGGAAGGGCACATCAACAGGAACAAAAGGAATCCCTAAACTACGGGAAAACTGACGATCAATAAAGTTCCCAGCTGCGCCTGAATCTACGAGCGCCTTATGCTGGGAATGAGGGGAAAACTGGAAATATGATATCAATACACATATGCGCAACAGCGAGCTCTGGGTGAGTCGGGTGCCTACTCACCTGAGACGGTCCACCAGTGCTCTGCCTACTGCCTCGACTCCCTAAAGACCCTCCCCAGCACCGACCAGCAGTGTGTCCTCTGCGGCCACAGTTGGTGCAGGAGATGGCCCTTCTTCCGGTCTCCCTAAGCGCAGCACCTCCGAGCACCATAGGGGTAGGGTCGGAGGTGCTGGGGGATGGAATGGACGGCCCCTGATCCAGACGTCCGCGGGTTGCCAACAGGTTATCCAGCCTTATCAACATATCCACCAGTTGGTCCAGGGTAAGGGTGGTGTCCCTGCAGGCTAGTTCCCGACGAACGTCCTCCCGTAGGCTGCATCGGTAGTGATCGATCAGGGCCCTCTCATTCCATCCTGCGCTGGCAGCCAGGGTCCTGAAGTCCAGTGCAAAGTCCTCTGCGCTCCTCTTCCCCTGTCTGATGTGGAATAGACGTTCCCCCGCCGCTCTCCCCTCCGGTGGATGATCGAATACCACCCGAAAGCGGCGGGTGAAATCTTCATAGCGCACTGACGCTGCGTCTATTCCTCCCCACTCGGCGTTGGCCCACTCTAGCGCTCTCCCCGACAGACAGGAGATGAGGGCGGACACGCTCTCGTATCCCGAAGGAGCCGGGTGGATGGTAGCCAGGTAGAGCTCTACCTGGAGCAGAAAACCCTGGCACCCGGCAGCTGTACCGTCATGTGCCCTCGGGAGCGAGAGCCGAATCCCACTGGACCCAGGTGACGAAGGGGTGGACAGTGGTGTGGGTGGTTGTGTAGTTGGAGGAGGTGTAGGACCACCACCCCTCTCCCATCGCTCCATAGTCTTCAACACGCGATCCATTGCTGTGCCGAGAGTCATGTATCATGGTCGCCTGCTGTTGGACACGTTCCTCCATTGATCCGGACGCGAATGTACCTGCTGACTCCATTTAAGGTGCGTGTTTCTGTCAGGTGGTCAGTGTGATGCGGTAGGACGAAGTCAGGCGCAGGACACAGAGCTAATCGAAAACGTACTTTACTCGTAGGTAACGTAAATAACATAACCTCCACAAATGAAACACAAATGTGGGTTTTTACACTCTTATGTAGGAGTCATAACCAGCCATAAAATAACACAATATACTGTATGTCACATCAGGTGTAAATATATGGGTCATGACAGTGTTATGACAGTATTATGACAGGTTATGACAAGTTATGTCAGCTGTTATGACAAGTTATGACATGGTTATGAGTGTTAGCGGAAACTCTGACTCGGAAACCCCTGCCAACAACCAACCAACCAAATTGAATGCTGCAATATGATGGCAGACTGAAGATGGCGGAGCAGAATGCCTCATGGGAAATTGCAATATTCATAATCTCTAAAACGGACTAAATAGTAGCACTACACTGATCCATTTACTCGCGGGCAATAACATTCAAGCTGGATAATAACCCCAAAATACGTATATATATGGCTAGAGAAGCTTATTGATAAATATTACGAACGCATTCGAGGTCAAAACATGTCGGAGAGGAACCAGAGAAAAAAACGGAGAACCAAACTCCAAGCGAAAACTACGAGAATCCTCGACAGACACCTGGTACGGTAAGAGTGGCTTTTCGCCACCTGGTACGGTAAGAGTGGAAACCGACCAGCTAAAATCAATAAATGATCAATTGGGCTAAAGTAAAGAACTAAAGGAGATGAAGGCCAGCCTCGAGATGAGTGACAAAAACGCTGCTACAATGGAGAAAGAAACAAACAAGCTAAAAGGTACAGTCAATACTATTGAAACGGACGTTAATTAACTTAAAAAGGAAAACATGTTTCTGAGAAAAGCCTTAGTCGGAATACAGACTAGATTTATGCGAAGAAAATCTGGTACTTACTGGTATTAAAGAAAATGAGGGTGAAGAGCCTGAAAGTGTGGTGAAAGAATTCCTCCTAAAAGCGCTACAGATCCCAGGCGATACTGTCGACACAATCCGTTTCGAACATGTACACCATTTCGGACAGAGAGGACAGCGATACCTAATCGTTGCCAAATTTGCCAAATCTTTAAAGATGAAATAACGGTTAAAAGCTTGGGCAAAAGACTTGCTGGCACGGAAATAGAAATGAATAATCAGTTCCCGAAGGAAAATTGCAGAACAGCGCTGTTGTTTTTTCTGTTCGCTGTTCAGTTCTGTACCCACTCTTCAAGGTAAATAGACTTAAAGGAGCTCTTGTAGTAGATAGATAACTGTCCATTGATAACCAACTGTTTCGAGACACCAAGACTACTCCATGGCTATTCTAAATAACACAAAGTTCCCATAGAGGAGTCGAATAATGGAACGACCAATACTATCCATGGTAGGGATTGTAATAAATAAAACATATAGGAAAACAATAAACTACAACAATTGATAAAGAAATAAACTACAAATACACTATTACCATTCATGATAGGGAATGTTGCAAAATAATTAGTATTCGACTTTCTATTCATAGCATTTATAAATAGATAAAAGACAGCATTCGAAGAAACGATAATTATTGAAATAATACATCTTAAAATATAATAAACTGGAACACAAAAGTACTTAAAAGCCAGAAATTAGGTAGGACTCAACATGGTAGCGAAAACAAAGCAAACAGAGGACATAGAAGGCACAGTATGTGGGTATGTGTACTCCCTGTTCACCCATGACTGCGTGGCCAAGCACGCCTCCAACTCAATCATAAAGTTTGCAGACGACAGTAGTAGGCTTGATTACCAACAATGACGAGACCGCCTACAGGGAGGAGGTGAAGGCTCTGGGAGTGTGGTGCCAGGAAAATAAAGTCTCACTCAACGTCAACAAAACAAAGGAGATGATCGTGGACTTCAGGAAACAGCAGAGGGTGCACCCCCCTATCCACATCGACGGGACCGCTGTGGAGAAGGTGGAAAGCTTCAAGTTCCTTGGCGTACACATCACCGGCAAACTGAAATGGTCCACCCATGCAGACAGTGTGGTGAAGAAGGCGCAACAGAGCCTCTTCAACCTCAGGAGGCTGAAGAAATTCGGCTTGGCACCTAAAACCCTCACAAACTTTTACAGATGCACAATTGAGAGCATCCTGTCGGGCTGTATCACCGCCTGGTACGGCAACTGCACCGCCCGCAACCGCAGGGCTCTCCAGAGGGTGGTGTGGTATGCCAAACGCATTACCGGGGGCAAACTACCTGCCCTCCAAGATACATACAGCACACGATGTCACAGGAAGGCCAAAAAGATCATCAAGGACATCAACCACCCGAGCCACTGCCTGTTCACCCTGCTATCATCCAGAAGGCGAGGTCAGTACAGGTGCATCAAAGCTGGGACAGAGAGAATGAAAAACAGATTCTATCTCAAGGCCATCAGACTGTTAAATAGCCATCACTAGCACATTAGAGGCTGCTGCTGCCTATTGAAATCACTGGCCACTTTAAGAAATTGAATGCTAATCACATTAATAATGTTTACATATCTTGCACTACTCATCTCATACAGTTGAAGTCGGAAGTTTACATATACTTAGGTTGGAGTCATTAAAACTCGTTTTTCAACCACTCCACAAATTTCTTGGTAACAAACTATAGTTTTGGCAAGTCGGTTAGGACATGACACAAGTATTTTTTCCAACAACTGTTTACAGACAGATTATTTCACTTATAATTCACTGTATCACAATTCCAGTGGGTCAGAAGTTTACATACACTAAGTTGACTGTGCCTTTAAACAGCTTGGAAAATTCCAGAAAATGATATCATGGCTTTAGAAGCTTCTGATAGGCTAATTGACATCATTTGAGTCAATTGGAGGTGTACCTGTGGATGTATTTCAAGGCCTACCTTCAAACTCAGTGCCTCTTTGTTTGACATCATGGGAAAATCATAAGTAATCAGCCAAGACCTCAGAAAAAAAAATCTATGCAAATAGCACTGCTGGGTGATTTAAAAAGTCATAGTCAATCAATTAATAATACAATAATACTCTTAGCAAAAATGTTTATCTTTAATTTACAATATGTACTTTAGAATCTATGAGAATAGAACGTTTCAGAACTTTTGTGAAACATGACAGCACAGTTGAAAAACACATGGCAAATAGAAATCAAAACTGGATGGTGTTCAGAGATAGATGGGAGGGGTTGAGTGGAGCTGAAGGATGGGACTAAAAACAAACAAAAGATAACAATTGTAAAATATATGGTGTCCGTAAAATGTATATAGTATGTATACGCCGGAGGTAGAAGCCTAAGAGTTGTTGTCCATTACTTTACTCCAATTAGGGGAGGGTGTCACGCCTACTCCTGCTCCCTCCCTCTGGCGCTCTACTAACCACCGGTCCTGGCAACCCACATTGCGCACACCTGGCAACCATCATTGCGCACACCTGCTCCCCATCGTTAAGCACACCTGGACTTCATCACCACCCTGATTACTCTCCTTTCATATAGCCCTCACCAGATTCAGTCATCAGTCAGTATTGGTTCAGTTTTCATGTCCAGACACTTCTACTCCACCAACACCACGACCAGCTGGCTCTACTGGGTACGACCATGAAGGAGGTCCTCTGCGTTCTCCACCACCTCGACACCACCAGCGAGGTTCTCCATACCTCTGACGGAGGACCTCCTACCACGGGTCGTCACAGTGAGCCAGTCCCCCAGCCTACTCAGCCATCCACCCAGGTCAGCGATGCCCAACTGTCCCTTCTGGAGAAGTATGACGTCATTCCATTGAAATGCCGTGGCTTCCTACTCCAGTGCTCCCTCTATTTCGCATATCAGACGGGAGCCCCCACCACCGAGAGGTCCAAGGTTGCCAAGGTCATTTCCCTGCTGACGAGACGGGCGTTGGAGTGGGCTACGGCAGTCTGGGAGAGAGGAGAGGAAGAGCTGGGTTCCTATGAGAGGTTCAGGGTCGTCTTTGACCATCCTCCAGAAGGCAGAGGGGGAGGTGAGCAACTTCTCCAGCAGGGTGCCCAGACCGCTGCCGAGTACGCCCTCACCTTTCGGACTGTTGTAGCCTCCATCGGATGGAATGAGCCGGCGCTCCGCACTCTAAACCGCAGTGGACTGCGTGAAGAGGTCCAGACTGAGCTGGCGTGTCGAGACAACAATCTCTCCATGGACGCACTCATCGCGATGGCCATCCGTCTGGATAACCTTCTTCAGGAGCGCCGGTGCCCACCTCGCCACTCGCCTCCCTCCTTTGGCTGTCCTGAGGCAGAGCCTGAACCCATGGAGGTACGGGCCACACACCTCTCTGCGGCCTCGCCGGAGACAGCTGGGGCTCTGTCCCTATTGCGGCCAGGAGGGGCACCAGCTTCAGTGGTGTCCGGTGCGTCCTAACCCGGGGTCCACTAGAGCAGAGGGGCGGCCCCGTGACCTTCCATCTCCCAGGGTAGCCGTGAGTATTCCATTATTATCGCTTTCCGCCAAACCCTTTCTGGTTCCCATTTCACTGGCTGGCTGTCCCTCAAGCGTTGTCTCTACAGCTCTAGTGGACTCCAGTGCCGCGGGGAACTTTATCAACCAGGCCCTCGCCTCCTCCCTGAACTTAACCTCATCCCGCTCTCCTCTCCTTTTCCTGTCCAAGCCCTGATATGTGACCATTGGGGTCCGGCACAATTACTCACATCACAGCATCACTCACCCTGACCGTGTGACCCAAGCACCAGGAAAGGCTTCCCTTCATCATCATCATCACCGCACCCGTACACAAAGACATCCTCGGCCTCCCGTGGCTGTAACTCCATAACCCCACCATCTCCTGGTCAAAGATGAGAATCACCGCCAGGGGACCAGGATGCCGGAGGACCTGTTTTCCCGCACCCTGTGGTTCCACGTCGGTGGAGGGTCCTGTGAGTGTCCTCCAGCCCATCAAGCAGTCCTCCCGTATCGTTGGCCCTGTGTTTTGGGACGTAGATGTGGACATCCGCCAGGCTCTGGAGAGGGAACCTGCCCTCCAGAGCGCATCTACGTCCCCACGGGGTTGAGAGATCGGTTGTTGACCTGTTATATCAGCCTGGCAACCATCATTGCGCACATCTGGCAAACATTGTTAAGCACACCTGGACTTCATCACCACCCTGATTACTCTCCCTTCATATAGCCCTCACCAACCTCAGTCATCAGGCAGTATTGGTTCTGTTTTCATGTCCAGCTATTAATAAACTCACCATCTGCACCTGCGTCCTGACTCCCTGCGTCTTCGTTACAGAGAAATGGTAGGGTTAAGGGAAAATATATATTTACAAAAAAATATATGGGGGATTTGAAATGATGCAGACAATTACATTGATGGAAGCCACAATTTATCTGCAATATTGAAGCTGATCTTCCCCCTAACATTTAAAAAAAATAACTGACACTGATCTGACTCAACCTCCACTACCACCTAGGAGCAAGTAATCTTGAAACCAGCTTCAACCAGTCTTGTGGTTAGTCAGATAACGTTTAGCGTTTCAAGTACAAGCAGCCTGTGTGTATGTGTTTGAGGTTGATCAACTCTTAGTCCTAGCTGCCAAGCATTGCAGAGACATTTGAACTGATGTAATTTTCTAGTCATTGTCACATCCTTTGTACTCGAGAAGCTAAACGGCATCTGACTAACCACAACGCTGGGTTCAAGATGACTTCCTACGAGGTGGCACTGGAGGTTGAGTCAGATAAGAGTCCGAGTTTCATGCTGAGATCGCCTAGTGGGTTGGGCCAGTAACTGAAAGATTGCTGTTTCGAACCCCAGAGCTGACAAGGCTGAGATCGCCTAGTGGGTTGGGCCAGTAACTGAAAGATTGCTGTTTCGAACCCCGGAGCTGACAAGGCTGAGATCGCCTAGTGGGTTGGGCCAGTAACTGAAAGATTGCTGTTTCGAACCCCAGAGCTGACAAGGCTGAGATCGCCTAGTGGGTTGGGCCAGTAACTGAAAGATTGCTGTTTCGAACCCCAGAGCTGACAAGGCTGAGATCGCCTAGTGGGTTGGGCCAGTAACTGAAAGATTGCTGTTTCGAACCCCAGAGCTGACAAGGCTGAGATCGCCTAGTGGGTTGGGCCAGTAACTGAAAGATTGCTGTTTCGAACCCCAGAGCTGACAAGGCTGAGATCGCCTAGTGGGTTGGGCCAGTAACTGAAAGATTGCTGTTTCGAACCCCAGAGCTGACAAGGCGCTGTCGACGGTAAGTGACTAAAATGTAAGAATAATGATGGAATCTGACACTACTTTTCCCCAATGTTATTCATATCCCAATTGACCTTCAACAGACATTATGATTTACAGGCAGACAGACAGACTAAACAGATTTGTCATATTCGGTTTTCTCTTCAATAGCTATTGAATCAAGCATGCAATGACTATGAAGATGGTATATTCTGAATCGGGGAAGGATGGAGAAAAAACAACGTCTCTTTCTGTTTGAAATGTTGATATTTGTTTATAAAGAACTGTAATTGTTAAAGAGCAGGTTGTTGGGGTGGGAGGAGGGGATTCATGGACGGACCCATCCACTCTGGCTGTTACACCATATGCAAATCAAAATTTCAAAACAGAGAGTGAGGAAAGGTAGGTGTGTGAGAGAGAGATACAGAGAGAGAGAGAGGGGATGACGGCTCATTAACCCAACCAATAAAACTGCACTGTATTATAATGCCTTGTTCTCCTGGCTGTAACCTCCTGGCTGTAACCTCCTGGCTATAACCTCCTGGCTGTAACCTCATGGCTGTGACCTCATGGCTGTGACCTCATGGCTGTAACCTCATGGCTGTAACCTCCTGGCTGTGACCTCCTGGCTGTGACCTCATGGCTGTAACCTCCTGGCTGTGACCTAATGGCTGTAACCTCCTGGCTGTGACCTAATGGCTGTAACCTCATGGCTGTAACCTCCTGGCTGTGACCTCCTGGCTGTGACCTCCTGGCTGTAACCTCCTGGCTGTGACCTCCTGGCTGTGACCTCCTGGCTGTGACCTCCTGGCTGTAACCTCCTGGCTGTGACCTAATGACATTTATTTGTCCACAATATGTTGAAGGGAATTTTAACTTTAGATCAAACGTGGATGGTTTCCAGTGGACCAGCCTCGTAGAACAATCACACGGAGGATTTCCCAACGAGCATCCTCTAGTAGGAACAGGTGTCATTTAGAGCCACTCAAAAACAATGACAACACCACTCTGTGTTGTGGCTTGACTCAATCATAATGGTCTGATACTGAAGCATTCCACAGCTGACATAATGATAAAGTCGGGGTTCCCTGTGCTGTGTGTGTGTGTGTGTGTGTGTGTGTGTGTGTGTGTGTGTGTGTGCGTGCGTGCGTGCGTGCGTGCGTGCTTTAATGCATCAGTTCCCCAGTTGCACTACACTCCATTGGCTATCTGTCTCCTGTCTGCATCAGGCCGTTTCGGGGGAAGAGGGGTAGGACTTCTCCTCTCTCCTGCTCTGAGAGAACACAGTAAGAGTGTGGTTGAAAAAATGAACTCCCTCTTGATTTACTCTTTCCTGTGACTGTTTTCAGGTCTTTCAGCAAAAGGAGGGCAGGGATAGAGGGGAGGGTATGGATTCTTCCTCTCTGAACAAATCGCTTTGGACAGTTGATAGTTATGACCAGAGAAGATCGGTATTGGGTTCCTCAGTCCCCCCCCATCCTGTCTGCCTGCATCCAGATGCTGAGATCAGGTTACGTCTCTATCGCAGTCTCGCCACGCTGGGATTAATGTTTATTTTGGCGTTCTTTCGCTTCCTGCGACGTTCCGAGTTTACTTCCTCATCTTCTACCTACATGCCTTCTCATCATCTCAGCTGTCCGATATCACAAAGACACGGTGCATTCATAAAGTATTCAGACCCCTTGACTTTTTCCACATTTCGTTACGTCACAGACTTATTCTAAAATTGATTAAATAGTTTTTCTTCATTAATCTACACACAATACCACATAATGACAAAGCAAAAACTGTTTTTTAGATATTTTTGCTAATTTATAAAAAGTAAAAAACTGTCATATCACATTTACATAAGTATTCAGACTCTTTACTCAGTACTTTGTTGAAGCACCTTTGGCAGCGATTACAGCATCGAGTCTTCTTGGGTATGACGCCACAAGCTTGGCACACCTGTATTTGGGGAGTTTCTCCCATTCTTCTCTGCACATCCTCTCAAGCTCTGTTAGGTTGGATGGGGAGTGTTGCTGCACAGCAAGTGTTCTTGGGGACCTTCAATGCTGCTGTTATGTGAATTATTTAACAAACTATTTTTAGTGTCTCTGTGCGTCTCCCAAAAGGTTGTAAGTCTTTTGGGATTTAAGTAACGGCCAGAATCCCGGTCTGCATAGTCAGAGATATTTATTCATTGAGAATTCTGCCATCACAATTTCAGAGTCCATCTTTTATACTCATATGTCATACAAAAAGAAATCCCTCCCCTCTGTAGGCGGGCTGTAGTTTTCCACTCTAAAACTGCTCTACTGACCTTCAGTTCACACACACACACATATACACACATGCATACACACATACATACACACACACACACACATATCCTACTCCCTGCTTTACTCAGTTATTGCCGTTCTCACAATATTCTGCACCATGTTTTCATAACAGTTTCTCCCCTCCCTAAATTGGGAGGCCTCTTTATCTTAGTTTCTCAGTTGTCTTTGTTGTCTGGCCTGACTCTTACTCACATTGCTAAATAGTGGCTCAATGCCATAGCCTTTACTGGTCCTACACTCACACATTTCTAACACATTATACACAGTTTCAGGGTGTAATAATTAGTCATTAATAATTAATCTATAAATTCCACCCTTTGACTAAATATTACACACATACAAAATATATGTTGTTATAGAAATGAATCACACTCATTAAAGTATATAAGTTGGTTTGCATATAAAAACATTACAGGTTCATCAGGGTTACCCCATGATTAAAAGCGTAACGTTACTTTTTAGCAATGGTAACTAGTACATCATACTTAAAATGAGACTTTAATACACAAAAGATCATTACAATAACTTTTAAACTAGAGATTTATAGTTCTAGGAAAACATCCAGTCTCAAATTATCTGGATCGTCGTCGTCCTCCACCAAGCCTGGTAGGTCATATCCTTCAGTCGGAGTCCGGGATTGGGCCATATCTCACCATCTGTTGGGAAACCGCCTTGCTCACCAACCCTCAGACACAGGGAATAAGACAACATCCACAAAGAACAAGTATACCCATAGAAGCTATAACTTCACCCAGAATAGTTACAACAATAGTTTTCCATTTACCAAATATGTTATCAAACTAACCGTTTAGGGAGCTATCAATACCAGAGTTATCAGCCAGTTCGTTCGCCAGCGTGGTGAGTCCCTGAAGCGCTTTGGTCACGGACCCGTCCGGTGCTGTATTGTTGGGGATGAAAGTACAGCACATAGATCCAAACAGAACACAAACTCCATCCCGCTCAGCCAAAAGCATATCTAAAGCTATTCTATTCTGCCATGCCATTAAGCTAGTTGCCGCTGTCTGCTCAGCCAATCCTTTTATTGCATCACGAGTGTGGTTTATAAATCTTTGCTGGTTATAGTAAATATAATTTATCCAATCTACGTTTTTATTAATTGTTGACCACCAGAAAAGACTTGATTCAAACCCAGCTGCGATCTGATTCCTAGCTTTGAATTCTTCTGGAACCCCTCGAGGTACTCCTATCCCATCAATATATATCCTTTCATCAAAGGATCCCGGGAGGAGGTCCCGCTTTCTACATGACAACTCACCAGTCTCTGACACGTTTGATTGTTTGATGAGAGTGAAGGGCATTACCAGCTGAGCTAGCGCACAGGTTCCTGTCCAATTAGTATGTAGGTGAGGCCACAGTCTGTCATCACCACACAACCACCAGATGTCAGCACGGGCCTGGTTTTGGCTCCTAAAATCCTCTGGCTGCAACAAAGAGGAGAGATTAGTCATGGTCTCTTTAGTTGTGACATTCTCTGTGTGGGAGCAGGAGCTAAGATGCCCTACCCTGTATCCTATTTTATCAGTCCTAGAGAAACAATAGTAAGACTTCCCTGAGACTTCAAACGGAGGTAACCTAGGTCGGGGTGACTTTGTTATCGGGGGATACAGATAGTGCAAGTTACTACAAGACTCCTTCACCACATTCCCAGGTGGCTTGAACAATTTAATCATGCAAGATAAACCTGACGGAGAGTTAAAGCCCGTCAAGGGGAACGGAGTAGTTGTTAACCTTGGTTTGGCTGTCCCACAGGCATAACAGTCCTCTTTAGACATAGTTCTTGCCGTATACTGAATCCATTCCAACCACAGGTTAGGATCCCTGTACCCCGTCTCCACCTGTACTACTTCCTTCAGGTCTATAGTTTGCACTGTCTTCACCACGGCCCCGGTCTCACTACCTCCCTCAGAGAGGTTTACTCTATAGGGTGCCCCAGTTGAAGAGGATATCTCACTTGTCAGGTCTGTAACATCTGCTGGGTTGATTACTACCCAGAAAGCCACTAATGGGTCTCCACAACATTTGCGGTCAAATCCTATGTACCACATTCCCATATCCGTAGCCTTTACCTGTTTTAGCGTAATTCGGACTATCAGACAGTACCTACCCTTATATGGGTCGCACTGCCATTTCTGGTAATTCCCTACTTTCACAATACTCCACCTGTCCTTAAACTGTGTATGGAGATTGACATATCCCCCCCCCCGCTCGGTATGATCAACAACATGGTCCCAGGATGTACATGGTGACATACATATATATCTCCCATCCTTTACGATAGTACCAGCCAGTAGTCCCCAACTCCCCAACTGGTCCGCAAAGACCTCAAAGGTGATGTCCTTCCCTAAAGTCCCTAGTACTTCCCCTTTCCCTACATCTAGCCGTCTCCTATGCCTTCGTAGACTGTGCTCAGGTATTATTTTATCAACTTGTGTTACGTTAACTACTACTTCTGGCGGATCAGGAGGGTTTGAGTGTGTTAGGAATATGGCCCCCACAATCCGACAGCTACCTACCGTCAGGAGACCTGTGAATCCCCACCCTCGCCCTGAGAACATGTCAGATGCCAGAGGCCAACCCATTGCTTTACCTTCTATCGAACTCACACAGGGATGATCAGACAGGGTAAGGGAATCTTCGTTAAGGAGCCAACCCCCGAGCCCTAGTGGTGATCGGATCTTTCTCCTAACTCTGTGTTTGTTCGTCAGGTATAGCTGGTTTTACCTTTTTACAGTGTGTGACATGCACCCAGATGGATCTCTCAGCTATTCTGCTGGCAAAGGCAGTACTTGGTAGGGCCCTTCCCGCCAGGCCTGCTTCAGTCTCCTGGTTAGATAGAGTGGGTCACCTTCTCCTTTAATTCACCTGTGGGGGCACAAAACCTCTGACATACAGGTGTGGTTAATAAACGACCTTCTCACGTGTTCTGCTAGGGTGCTCTCTAGTTCTATGTCTGCCTGTCTGGTCCTGCCAACTGTGGCATTCTGTAAGGTCTTCCAAACACTTTCTCAAAGGGGGATAACCCATCTTTATCTGGGGTTACTCTAAATTTCTTCCCTTCACTCCGTGATAACTCTATAAAATCCATTTCCAATTGCTGGAAAGGGTACTTAGCCGGAGGATACTCAAGCTGAGGTGCCCTTTGTCTGCCCTGGTGATTATTTTGAGCACAGATAACACATCTTTTTTTTATATATAATTAGTAATCCCATGTGCAACAAAGTGTTGTCTAATCTGTTCTACCATCCATCCCTCCTTTTGACACATGTCACTGCCCATGTGTCAATATTATCACCTACCTAACAATCACTTAGGTAATATTGGTAATTTATCATCCAATTGCCATCCCTTATTTTTATTTATTGGTAAAATAAACTATCTTAAAGTCCTCCTCTCATGCCTTTAGAATTTACCAGTGTGGATGATTAATTAACACCAGAAAGTTAAAACAGAGTTCAGAGGCAATTGAAATTCCATCCCATAGTATACCAAACATTACCATTATTCTAAATATTTAATAAATGTTACTTATCCCAAGTGTTCATTAATCCTCATGACATTCATTCTCATAAGAAATCATATATACCCCAAACTCAGCCAAAACCTAAAAAACTCCATAAAATTCACTGTGTGCTCCTCTAAGACCTATCACCCTTGACCTGCTGAAAACCCCCCAAAATTGAAACAACAAGGCTTTATAAACATCATACTAGGTGTGTTGTTTTTTATTTGAAAACCCCAATTAAAAAACAACAACCAAACAGCCAGGTCATGAGGACTCCTGATTTCTCTCTTCCCCTTCTGCCTACAGTTTCTTAACTGGAGCCCTTTCCTTGCACAGTAACTACACGGTTCCTCACATTCTCTAGCAAAATGTCCCGTTTTGTCACAATTGTAACACTTCCACTCACTCCTGTCTCCACTATTACCATTTCCTTCTTGTCTGTCTTTGCTACCGTAACCTCTCTTCTCTCCTAGGTATTGACTAATAGTCTCACTGTCTCTAATTCAACACAAAACCCCATCATCCAATGTACTCCCAGCAGAACTGAAAAAAAAAAAAAACTGACTGTGATTTCCAGGACACTGCACCTTTGTTTCTGGCCTCACTATCTCCCCGGGAATTGGCCCTCCCTCAAGGTCCCTCCCAATCTGCTCTTGGTAAACTGCAAACCTTTTATTGCTTCTGGTTTCATAGGGTATTGCTTCTGATATGGCCTATGATTAGATTTGGGTATCACCTGTACTGGAATTACCCCTTTTATTAATCCTACGTCTGCTGGACCCCGGGACCACAAATGCTCTGGAACTTCTTTTAAGTCTGACTCCTGTTGTTCTGTCAACAGGTATTCCTCTCCTCAGCATCTGCTATTCTCATCTAAATGTACTATCTGTGGATGGGCTGTGTTGATCGCCACTCACAATATTGACCCAATCAGTGATCCTCTTACCCTTGGATACCCACTGGCCCATGTCTTTCCAGTCCTCTGCTGGCTCCTTTGCTAGGGACACATGTGGGCTACATCTTTCCCTGAACAGTCTCTGACTTTGGGGCCCTATTTCCACCTCCACTACTGCGTGGGTGTTGTCATAGTGAAACCATTTCAAGGCTATAGTCCTTTCTGTGGTTTTAAATAATGCTTTCTCATAGATTGCATCTGGACCTGGGTGTTTGTTATACCAGAGAGTACAGTGTAGGTCATCGGGGGACATTTTAGTGGGGCCTGGTACTACATCATCAGCAAGTTCCATCAAGGTTCGGGGAATATCAGTTATTCCCCCCCTAAACAAATCTTGCCTATCCCAATAACATGGCTCCCCTTCCCCACAGACCACCATATTGTCTCTGACTATGTGTACTTTCATTCCCCTCTCAGCGGAAATGACAGCCACATTCAATTTAGTCATTACATCACGTCCTAGTAAATTTACTCGACACAGCTTAGATATCAGGATAGGTATGGTTGCCTCTCATCCTGATTGGTCATGTTTTAGGGTTATTGGGGCTGATAACCTTTCAATAAATTGATGACCAGAGGCAGATCGCACTATGATTTTCTCCCCCTCAATCCTGACTCCATCTGGCTTGTCTGTTGCACAGGTTGCTGTCCTGCAGGCTCCCGTATCACAAAGGAATTTAATTTTCATACCCATTACTGTCAATGTCAAATAAGGTTTCTGTTCCTGTTGAAGTGCTAAGTCAATAGTAGCCAATTCAAACACCTCACAATTTGGATCAAAGGGTTCCTTAGTCTTCCCCCCACTAGAGTCTACTATTTCTCCCTCAAGGACTAGTCATGCCTTATCTTCCTCTTCCTCACGCTCAAAGCTGGGGGATGGACTTCTCTCTCTCTCTCTTCTCTCTTTTCTCTCTTTTCTCTCCTGTCTGACTTTCTCTGCCCTTGTCTGGTACTCCTCTACCTCTGGCTCTTCCTCATCTTCATCTTCCCTTCCTCCTCCAGCCCCCTCCTTCATAGGGAGGTGGGGCCGGTTGGGGGGGCAACATTATTCCCCTGCACTCTCCTTCTCCTCCCTACATATTCATCATCTGGATTTTCTCTCCATGCCTGGTCTGCCAAGTTTGGATATAACCTTTCTGCCCTCTGCTCTGGGGGAGGCACGGAGACCTCAACCTTCACTTCTCTTTCCCTCTCACTCACTTCTCTTTTCTTCCTGCCTTATCTCCTCTCTCTCCTAAGTTTCTAGTTCTACCCGCCATCTCTCCCAGAGTGGCAATTAGTTACTCTGCATCTTCCTCTTCTTTCTTGGCTCTGTCCTGTCTGTTATTCTGCTCATGATGGATTGCATGTCTCTCTGAGGCTATTACACAATTCAGTTATTTTCCCAACATACTCTCCGTAATCGGCCCATGGCAAAAGTGTCCTCTGGGCATCCCCTGAAACCCACTGCCCTCTAACGGCAGCCCAAACCTTACTATTCCTGTTTTGGGGTGGGTCATTCCTTCTACCGCTCTGGCCACGTCCTCTGTGTTCATGGCCTGTCTGCTAAATGGCATATTATTATTATTACTGTATACATCTAAGGTTGCTGGGGCCCCTTTCATTCCCCGCCAATAGATTAGGTAAGGCTATCAGTGGGTACTGGCCCCCTCCTACTCTCTCTCTCTCTCACTGCTTATTTCTCCTTCACGCACCTTATGTATCTGTTTAAGCATGGATTCGAGTTTATCTGCGTCTAGACGTCCCTCAAAACCATACCTCTCCCTCCACCTGGTTACATAATGGAGATTTCTTCTATCCCTGGATTCCATTTTAATACATCAAGTATTTCTCGTCCCCAGTAAATTCTGGGACCTCTTGTGAGGATTTGCCCCCCCCATGGTTGGTACTGTTAAAAATCCCTTAGCCACCTCTTCTATATAACAAGTCAATTTAACAAGTAATTCAAAATAGCTTCACACAACAACACCTTGAATCACCCCTTCCTGTATATGTAATCTTGACTAGTCCCCCAGAATTATCTCATACTTTTACAGAGGGATTGATCCCCACAATGTAATCTTGATAATTCCTGACAGTCTCATACAACAGGAATGGGTTCTCCCTCCTCTATACAACCACCTCTCCCTGTATATGTAGTCTTGACTAGTCCCCCAGAATTATCTCATACTTTTACAGAGGGATTGATCCCCCACAATGTAATCTTGATAATTCCTGACAGTCTCATACAACAGGAATGGGTTCTCCCTCCTCTATACAACCACCTGGAATTATTCATGTGACTTTTGAGCAAACATTAGGTCTCACACGTATACAACCTTACATGATTATTGGTGTTGTATCGGTAACCTGGAGTTTATAAGGCTCCAGAACGGATAGAGTTACAGCAAAATCTACAGTTGTTTGTGACTTTTGACTTAACTAATATTCTATTTCTCACACATGCTATTTTAATTCCTTCTGGTGTACTTTTTGTATTTGTTTAACCCAGATTATTTGTTGACTGCTCAATAATCTCTTACAGGTTACATCCCATAGGTGTACTTTTAATAGTTCCTTCTATTTCAACACCGGGTAGTTTCTTTTGGTAATGGCCTATTACCGTGAATCATTACGGACCCACCAACAGGTTGACTAGTCCCCCAGAATGATCTCCTACTCTACGGAGGAATCTATCCTCACAATGTAATCTTGATAATTCCTGACAGTCCCCTACATTTCACTTAAAATGGCTAAGCATTGATCAATTTGCTACTTTGCAATATTTTAGCAAGTTCTCAAATCAATTTCACCAAGTTAATGAATAAAGACTACTGACCTTATCCTTGCAGCCGAGATTCAATGTAGGTTTGGATTCCGTCACCGTCTCTGTCATTAATCAGGTGTCCTCTGGCCTGTTTTAACCCTTAATGTCAAAGGGCAGGACTTTCTATTTACGAATGTATCATTCGCCCGTCGACGGTTTTCAGAGTTACCTGGAATGACAGAATCAGGGTATTGGAGTCCGGCTCAGAAGGACCAAGCTGTTACGTGAATTATTTAACAAACTATTTTAGTGTCTCTGTGCGTCTCCCATTATCATAAGTAGCCTTGCTATAGTTGGCTAGGTCAACCAATACATTATCATGAGTAGCCTAGTTATAGTTGGCTAGGTCAACCAATACATCGTCATGAGTAGCCTAGCTATAGTTGGCTAGGTCAACCAATACATCATTATGAGTTGCCTAGCTATCGTTGTTTAGGTCAACCAATAGAGACCAAGTCTTTGAGGGCATGCATCCTCCAAAGATGGAGAGGGACAGTACATGGCTTGATCAGAGGAAGGTGGTCAGGGAGAGTGTTGATGAAGATGGAGTCTGGTGACGATCTTGTACAGCGCCACTCTGGGAACCGTGTAGCCACTTCTCAATGTATGGCACCCACTTGGGTGTTGCCTCAGCAGCTCTGGGCGCCAGAAAGCTCGACCACAGACAGTTCAGAGTAGTAGCCAGTCGTTCTCATTACGAGCCCTCAGCCTCAGCACTGCATTCCTCTACTGCAGTGTTTCCCAACTGGGAGTTAGCGTACCCCTAGGGGTACATGGGGAGATTTTCAAAAATGTGAAGAAAAAAAAATAAGTTCAAGTTATTTCACTGGTGTGAAACTTGATTTTATATTTATAGGACTACTTTTTTACTTTAGTTGCGCATTGCTTTGTCTCCCTGGCCTCTGCCCGCCCGTTGATCTTGAGTGCCTGCTGCTTGTATCCTTGCAGAAACTATGATTGATCAGACAGCAGCTGATGCACTGAACACGGTGTGCCGTAGGGCGTTGATATTGTTGAAGTGGTGGAAAAGTTGCTCTGCGGTTGAGGAGGGTGCAATTGCGGCCTGCAAGCCAGGTCGCTCCTGCATTGTGGCCGTTCCCACTGAACCCCTCTTTATACTTCCATTGGTCCATAGTTAAGTTAGGACAGGCGGGAGGCGGGGGCACTCCAGTACAGTAGGTGGGGCTAATGCACAATAATGTTGGATGCCAGCCGCCGATAAACCCCACAGAAGAAGCGGCAGGGATGACAACGGTAGCTGAGTCAATATCACTATGAGGTGCCTTTGGTGTCCTCATCAGACTCACTCAGTCATCATGAAAATGTAGCAGAATAATGAAAGTCTGAGGTCTTATTATAAGTGGCCAAACATTTGCACACATATCAGTAGAATGATACGTCTCTAAAAAAGTGTTTCCTTCATTTTATTAAATTTTTTTCATTGGATGTACGTGATTTTGGCAGGTCCCACACACTGCTCTGCTAACTACAGTGTGTGTAATAAGTGGTTAAATGATACTAAATCCAATTTTTTTTTACATGGTTTTACTGTCCACAATAAGTTATTTGATAAAACAAGTAATTTTGATCATGTATATTGTATTTTCATAATCATATTGAACATTTTGCATGTGTCCCTGAAATTGCTGTCCACCCTGTCATTATGGGGTAACTGCCCCTTTAAGAAACCCACTGATGTTTTCAGTGACATCACTACGAGCATTTTGTCTTTCTTCAATGAAGGCTGAAGCAGTGTCTAGTTGCAGAGTAAGTATTTACACTTATGTTTCATAATTTTCATCATATTATGTGTGTAGTTGGATGTTGTCAAGCTTAACATGTCCACTCTGTCATAGTGAAATATCAATTGATAGGTTTTTCTATCAGAACATTGAAATATATTTGTAAAACAGTACACAGTCAGCTTGCTAACTGTAGTATGTTGCTAAGTGAAGGTCCACCATGTGCTCATTAAATGCTAACATTAGCCAAAAATGTCCACCCTGTCATTTTCCACCCTGTCAGCAAGCCTTCCATGACAGGGTGGACATGGTTCATGACAGGAAGGACATGTGCATAGTTTAGGCCACATACTGATAATGTTACACATATTACAACAGCTATTACACACAATTCATAACAGTACATGCTATACATAGTAAGAATGGACAATATGGACAATTTTTTTGGCGATATCGGTATCAGCAAACCTAGTTTGATAATGCAAGCCTAGTTTACCGGGACTGCCAATTAAAGTGTGTAAGGGAACATTTTGAATCGTCTTTTTCAAGGAATGAGATCAAAAGGAGCTGAGATAGCAAGGAGATATCGGGAATGTCGTGATGCTGACCCAGACAGAAGAAGAAAGTACCTTGAGAAAGAAAGGGTCAAATGGAAAAAAGACAGAGAGACTGGAAAGAAGAAGGGTGTCAATGAGCTCAGTGAGAGAGAGAAGAGGGCAAAAAGAAAGAAATGGAGAGAGGCAAAAAGTCAAGCCAGAGCCAGAAACAGGGCCAGTGCTTTGCTACAGTCAGAGACACCACCCAACTCCCCTGCTGAAACTCCTGAAAATCAGCATGAGCCAGGGCCCTCCAGGTTAGATCATTGGCTTAACACAGATTTCCAGGAGAGGCTTCTCCATTTTAGGAGCCATGTCTTCAACATTAAATGGCAGTTTGATGCCTACAGGGAGCTCAGGAGGAGTCTGAAGCACAATGAGTCCCTCTTGCATATAGATTTTAGCGAAAATTACTCATGTAAGTACAGCGAAGAAATACAATCTGTGCATTTTGGAGGCTCACACAAGCAGGCCAGTCTGCACACTGGAGTGCTCTACACCACTGGTGAACAAGCGCCACACACCTTCTGCTCCATATCACCCTCCAGAAGACACAACCCTGTGGCCATCTGGGCCCACCTTGATCCAGTTCTGAAGGTAGTGAGAGAACGACACCCTCAAGTCAGCACACTTCATTTTTTCAGCGATGGGCCTGCAACGCAGTATCGACAAAAGGGACATTTCTTCTACCTCTCAACGGAACCCTACAAGTATGGCTTCAAAGAAATAACGTGGAATTTCTTTGAGGCTAATCATGGGAAGGGGGCACCAGACGGTGTGGGTGGGGCCCTCAAGAGGTCAGCAGACCGGATTGTAGCCCATGGAGGAGACATTCCTGATGCCCAGAGCTTGTATAACAAGCTGAAAAGCCTGGACACATCTGTCGAGCTGTTCTTCATCCCAGAGAGGGATATTGAATCAAAGCCTGAGGTACCTGCAATAGCTGCCATAAAAGGCACTATGAGAATCCACCAAGCTATCAGTCTGACACCCGGCCAACTGAAATACAGAGACATTTCATGTCTGTGTAAAAGGGAGGAAGGTGTTTTGGACTGCCCCTGCTTTAACCTTCAAGAGGTCACTCTAGCTAATGTTCCTGTTTCATCTGACATGTCCCCAGCATGTGGAAAGACACCAGATAATCCTAGGAGACCAGAAATGATTGAGGTCAATCAATCAATCAATTTTATTTCATATAGCCCTTCTTACATCAGCTAATATCTCGAAGTGCTGTACAGAAACCCAGCCTAAAACCCCAAACAGCTAGTAATGCAGGTGTAGAAGCACGGTGGCTAGGAAAAACTCCCTAGAAAGGCGAAAACCTAGGAAGAAACCTAGAGAGGAACCAGGCTATGAGGGGTGGCCAGTCCTCTTCTGGCTGTGCCGGGTGAAGATTATAACAGAACCATGCCAAGATGTTCAAAAATGTTCATAAGTGACAAGCATGGTCAAATAATAATCAGGAATAAATCTCAGTTGGCTTTTCATAGCCGATCATTAAGAGTTGAAAACAGCAGGTCTGGGACAGGTAGGGGTTCCATAACCGCAGGCAGAACAGTTGAAACTGGAATAGCAGCAAGGCCAGGCGGACTGGGGACAGCAAGGAGTCACCACGGCCGGTAGTCCCGACGTATGGTCCTAGGGCTCAGGTCTCTCAGTTGGCTTTTCATAGCCGATCATTAAGAGTTGAAAACAGCAGGTCTGGGACAGGTAGGGGTTTCGTAACCGCAGGCAGAACAGTTGAAACTGGAATAGCAGCAAGGCCAGGCGGACTGGGGACAGCAAGGTGTCAGCATGCCCGGTAGTCCTGACGTATGGTCCTAGGGCTCAGGTTCTCAGAGAGAAAGAGAGAACGAGAGAATTAGAGAGAGCATACTTAAATTCACACAGGACACTGGATAAGACAGGAGAAGTACTCCAGGTATAACCAACTAACCCCAGCCCCCCGACACATAAACTACTGCAGCATAAATACTGGAGGCTGAGACAGGAGCGGTCCGGAGACACTGTGGCCCCATCCGAAGAAACCCCCGGACAGGGCCAAACAGGAAGGATATAACCCCACCCACTCTGCCAAAGCACAGCCCCCGCACCACTAGAGGGATATCCTCAACCACCAACTTACAATCCTGAGACAAGGCCGAGTATAGCCCACAGAGGTCTCCACCACAGCACAAACCAAGGGGGGGGGGCGCCAACCCAGACAGGAAGATCACGTCAGTAACTCAACCCACTCAAGTGACGCACCCCTCCCAGGGACGGCATGAAAGAGCACCAGCAAGCCAGTGACTCAGCCCCTGCAACAGGGTTAGAGGCAGAGAACCCCAGTGGAGAGGGGAACCGGCCTGGCAGAGACAGCAAGGGCTGTTCGTTGCTCCAGAGCCTTTCCGTTCACCTTCACACTCCTGGGCCAGACTACACTCAATCATATGACCTACTGAAGAGATAAGTCTTCAGTAAAGACTTAAAGGTTGAGACCGAGTCTGCGTCTCTCACATGGGTAGGCAGACTGTTCCATAAAAATGGAGATCTATAGGAGAAAGCCCTGCCTCCCGCTGTTTGCTTAGAAATTCTAGGGACAATTAGGAGGCCTGCGTCTTGTGACCGTAGCGTACGTATTGGTATGTACGGCAGGACCAACTCGGAAAGATAGGTAGGAGCAAGCCCATGTAACGCTTTATAGGTTAACAGTAAAACCTTGAAATCAGCCCTTGCCTTAACAGGAAGCCAGTGTAGGGAAGCTAGCACTGGAGTAATATGATCAAATTTCTTGGTTCTAGTCAGGATTCTAGCAGCCGTATTTAGCACTAACTGAAGTTTATTTAGTGCTTTATCCGGGTAGCCGGAAAATAGAGCATTGCAGTAGTCTAACCTAGAAGTAACAAATGCATGGATTAATTTTTCTGCATCATTTTTGGACAGAAAATTTCTGATTTTTGCAATGTTACGTAGATGGAAAAAAGCTGTCCTTGAAACAGTCTTGATATGTTCGTCAAAAGAGAGATCAGGGTCAAGAGTAACGCCGAGGTCCTTCACAGTTTTATTTGAGACGACTTTACAACCATCAAGATGAATTGTCAGATTTAACAGAAGATCTCTTTGTTTCTTGGGACCTAGAACAAGCATCTCTGTTTTGTCCGAGTTTAAAAGTAAAAAGTTTTCAGCCATCCACTTCCTTATGTCTGAAACACAGGCTTCTAGCGAGGGCAATTTTGGGGCTTCACCATGTTTCATTGAAATGTACAGCTGTGTGTCATCCGCATAGCAGTGAAAGTTAACATTATGTTTTCGAATAACATCCCCAAGAGGTAAAATATATAGTGAAAACAATAGTGGTCCTAAAACGGAACCTTGAGGAACACCGAAATGTACAGTTGATTTGTCGGAGGACAGACCATTCACAGAGACAAACTGATATCTTTCCGACAGGTAAGATCTAAACCAGGCCAGAACTTGTCCGTGTAGACCAATTTGGGTTTCCAGTCTCTCCAAAAGAATGTGGTGATCGATGGTGTCAAAGGCAGCACTAAGGTCTAGTAGCACGAGGACAGATGCAGAGCCTCGGTCTGACGCCATTAAAAGGTCATTTACCACCTTCACAAGTGCAGTCTCAGTGCTATGATGGGGTCTAAAACCAGACTGAAGCATTTCGTATACATTGTTTGTCTTCAGAAAGGCAGTGAGTTGCTGCGCAACAGCTTTTTCTAAAATTTTTGAGAGGAATGGAAGATTCGATATAGGCCGATAGTTTTTTATATTTTCCGGGTCAAGGTTTGGCTTTTTCAAGAGAGGCTTTATCACTGCCACTTTTAGTGAGTTTGGTACACATCCGGTGGATAGAGAGCTGTTTATTATGTTCAACATAGGAGGGCCAAGCACAGGAAGCAGCTCCTTCAGCAGTTTAGTAGGAATAGGATCCAGTATGCAGCTTGAAGGTTTAGAGGCCATGATTATTTTCATCATTGTGTCAAGAGATATAGTACTAAAACACTTAAGTGTCTCTCCCGATCCCAGGCCCTCGCAGAGCTGTGCAGATCCAGGACAGCTAAGCCCTGGAGGAATACGCAGATTCAAAGAGGAGTCCGTAATTTGCTTTCTAATGGTCATGATCTTTTCCTCAAAGAAGTTCATGAATTTATTACTGCTGAAGTGAAAGCCATCCTCTCTTGGGGAATGCTGCTTTTTAGTTAGCTTTGCAACAGTATCAAAAAGAAATTTTGGATTATTCTTATTTTCCTCGATTAAGTTGGAAAAGTAGGATGATCGAGCAGCAGTGAGGGCTCTTCGGTACTGCACGGTACTGTCTTTCCAAGCTAGTCGGAAGACTTCCAGTTTGGTGTGGCGCCATTTCCGTTCCAATTTCCTGGAGGTAAAGCACATTGGAGAGTGGTGCGTCGTTAATTATGACAATGAAGCATACCCAGGTATCATCATGGATGCAGAAGGGCACAGTGTGAAAGTTAAGTGTATGCAACGCCATGGCATAAACAAGTTCAAATGGCCAAGTCTTCGGGACGACATCTGTTGGTACATTTACATTTACATTTTCGTCATTTAGCAGACGCTCTTATCCAGAGCAACTTACAAATTGTCATCACAATCGTATTGGCACTGAAAGGTATAGATAGTTAGACATAGAGCTGGTGCTAAACTGTAACATCCTGCTTAGTGACCAATAAAGGAGCTGCTATAGAAGGAGAAGGGATGTTATTGGTGCCAGAAGCAGACTCAGTCAAGACAGCCAATAGGCTACAGATGGGGACATGCATGGCTGGGACCAGGCAACTAGAGACAGATCTGGGACACAGACAACACCAGTTAGACAGTTCTCAGTAGAAACAGAGCAGATGTTCAGGCTAGGGCCCATTGGTGTCAGTGTGCTACAAAGGGGATAGGGTACCATTCAGGAGGTTTAGTCTTTGGACTGTACCACTGCTGCCAGACTGGTTTGTTCAACTCCACCAGAGCTCTCTGTTTATCTTAAGAGAACAGAAAACACACCACTGACTGATGTTACTACACCCTGTTAGCTACTACGGCCACAGTGAGTCAATGCAGGTCTAGCTACGGCCACAGTGAGTCAATGCAGGTCTAGCTACGGCCACAGTGAGTCAATGCAGGTCTAGCTACGGCCACAGTGAGTCAATGCAGGTCTAGCTACGGCCACAGTGAGTCAATGCAGTTTTAGCTACGGCCACAGTGAGTCAATGCAGTTTTAGCTACGGCCACAGTGAGTCAATGCAGTTTTAGCTACGGCCACAGTGGTACCATGAAGAATGATGTACAGAGTTTAACGCTAGAAGGCCACATTAATGTCTCATTTTGGGCATCTTTATTCAGTGGCTGCATGCAGGTAGAGTGGATCAAAAACAGTCTGTTCAACTTGTAATTTCCCCCTACATGGAAAAGGCATTTTTTACATCATTTTCTTGCATTGTTCCTTGCATTTATGAGGCCATTCAATGACATTTCACAACGTGTCCACCCTGTCATGTCACTGTCCACCCTGTTATTTTCATTATCTATGAAAATAAACAAATTATTTTCACAAGTTAGCAAAATCTTTTGTGTGATTCCTTTATAAACAAATGAGGGCCAAATAGTATTGTTTGAAAGTTTGACCAGATATCTTTTTTGTTAGATTTTATTTAGAAAAGAAAGTGCAACTCTCGCAGATTTTATAGAGAAACAAATAGTTTGCCATAATTTCATTATTATCCAAATACTTTTCCCATAAACTAAAATATATTGTTGAGAAAGTGATTAAATAGTTTTCTGAAAATGTACGTTTTATAATCACTATGTAATTACAATGTATTTATTCTGCTTTGAAATTGTCCATGACAGGGTGGACATATTTTGCTGTTTGCATGTAAATTGTCTGCTTGCAGTTAATTTATAAAAAGTGTGGGAGCTTGACCAATATGCATTTCTAACAGCATAACATATACTTAATACAATGAATATGAAGTTCAATGGAAAATCTCAGCTTTTTGGGGGGGAAATGGGGAAGTCTCAAAGGCACCTTATGGTGATATTGACCCAGCTAACTAGCCATACACCGGTAGACAGTGTTGATTCAGGAACCAATGGGCTGCTTGAGGAGTGGTGTTAATGCAGGAACCAATGGGAAGCTCAAGGGGGGCTGTTCATGAAGGAACATTGGGATGCCGACTGTTTAAAAGGCTCTGTGACGTTAGTGGGACTGAGCACCAGCAGCTAGTGCTTCAAACCGACGTCCATTGGCTATCCAGAGGGAAAACACTACAGAGGCTTTTTGAGCTGAGCGGCGAAGTAAGTGATTTTCTGTCTGAGTACTCGCAACCCCTTGTGGATGTGTTGGAGGACACAGACTGGGTAGCCCGCCTAGCCTATCTTGCTATGTTCAGCAAACTGAACAAGCTGAATCTAACTCTGCAAGCTAAAGACACACATCTTCTAAACATGTACAGATGTAGGATCTTAATTTGAGCCAGTTTGCTACAGCAAGAAAATAATCCTGCAGCAACAGGAAATGTGAATTATTATGTGGACTATAATAAATTGACATTTTTTGTAGGGGTTGATACATTTTTCGTTTGGGCAAATCAATTCTGACATTTTAACGTGGCAATTGCAAACTTTAGAAGCATTTTTAAACCTTGAAAACACTACAAGTTTGCATTTCCTGATGTGAAGGGAAATTCTCAGCAAGAAAATAATAATAATAATAATAATAATAATATGCCATTTAGCAGACGCTTTTATCCAAAGCGACTTACAGTCATGTGCGCATACATTTTTACGTATGGGTGGTCCCGGGGATCGAACCCACTTCCCTGGCGTTACAAGCGCCATGCTCTACCAATTCAGCTACAGAGGACCAAAAGAGTGATCAAATTAAGATCATACATCTGTGTGACAAAGTGTGTGGATTCATGAAGAAGATCAAACTCTGGGAGAGGAAATGTGAAGATGGGGATATATGATTTTTCAAGCAGCTCGACGCTAACCTTTCTACAGGTGACGTTGACAGAGCTCCTATGGTGCAGATATTATGTTCACATTTATCCAAACACAACTTCCCTGACATTGAAAACAATTCTGCAAAACTTGACTGGATGCGTAAAGCTTTAATGACTGACAGTACCAACAACAACATTCCTACCAGACTATAAGGAAATATTCTGTATGTGTCCTCAGACTGTGGCCTGAAGATGAGGCACTCAGAGACAAGACTGTCGCAAAGTTCTGGTGTGATTTTTTTCCACGCCACTTTCTGGTCGCTCACGGTTACAACAACTTCGTAAAAACCGTTACTACTCCTTTCTGACACTATTGTGTTGTCGAGAGCTCCAACTTCCGGACAGTCAAGTAGTCTAGGGTCAAATACAGTTCACCCAATAGTTGGCTACCGACCCAACCATAGAAATTCAAACCAGGACCCAACCTCCTAGGAAACCAGGGGACTCTCCTCTCGTGTCTGGCGTCGCACCGGCAAGTCATTATATGGTGACGTTGATGAGGGACCATCTTAGACAACAGAGCATACTGAAGTCACAAACAGAACATTGTAGATGCAAACTTGTAGATTTTTTTATTTATTTAAGTAAAGTAAAAGTAAATTACATATTTTTAAACATCAGAAAAGAAGGAACTCATTTTAGACCAATAGGTGTCTTTCTGCAGAGTTGTTGTGTGCAATAGCAATAGCAATAGCACAGTAGGAAAATGTTTGTCTTCGTAGTTTGGTACCTCCATCACCTCTGTTTTAATTAAATCTAGTAGCCTACAGCGCAGTCCACTTTTCTGTACTGTATAATGCTGCCATCATTATTAAAAAGAAACGTATATCTGTATATACACGATACCGGGGTATTTGGAAAAAGCCTTGGTTTTTCAATACAGTCAATACCTTTGAAACTATTTCTTATAAGTTTTTCAATACATTTGAATATTTGTATGTATTTAAGTACTGTATAGGCTACTGTAGCCTGGTCCCAGATCAGTTTGTGCTCTTGCCAACTCCTATAGTCCTATGGTCACACCGAAGACAGTAGCAGTTGGCGAGCCAGCAACAGACGGGTGACTAGGCTATGTAAACATTTACATTTGACATTTTGGTCATTTAACAGACGCGACTTACGAGTCAGTGCAAGAAAGACAAGTACAACAGCAAGGCATTAGTTGTTTGTTTGTGTGTGTGTGTGTGTTTGTGTGTTTTCTTTTAAAAAAGCGAAGAAAAAGTAGTTGTTCACACAAAAGAGAAGTGCAGCATGTCTTCATCACTAGACGTTCCATTCCTCTTCGCTTTGCACCCAGCAGTTTATGGAGTAGCGGTCGTTAAGTACATCCCAGATGTTGTAAGCTTCTTCCCAGCGATCCTGAAAGTTCCTGAACTTTTGTTTGGGTATCTTACCACGACACCAACTATAGGGAGAAAACACAGCTTTTTATCATTGATAAATTATGTATAATTTATAGATAATTAATAACAATCTATTGATGGTTTTAAAACCGGTAAACAAGTATACTAAATCAAATCAAATGTTATTGGATCACATACACATTTTTCACATATGTTATTGCGGGTGTAGCGAAATTCTTGTAAACAATCATGCCCCAATGCACATGTACTGTGTGTAGACTGTGAGAATGTAGGCTATTTATGAAGAGGTTGTTTCTGACCTGTAGAGCTCGTTGATGGAGAAAGCGTTTTGAGGATAGCCTTCAGGCAGCTCCATTATAGTAATGTGATAGTCACCCTGTTGCATCCCCTGAGATGAAATGATACTTTATTATGACATGAATCTCTTTAATCTGTCCGTCTGTCTGTCAGAGGACCAATTGGGATATTAATTACATTGTAAAAAGTAGAATAACGTGTCAGATTTATCGACAACATGTCTAACCAAGAGGAAACTATCTGACTCTGCCTCCAGCACCACCTATTAGGAAGTAATCTGGAAACAAGCTTCAACCAGTCTTGTGGTTAGTCAGATGCCGTTTAGCTTCTGAAATACAAAGGATGTGACACTGACTAGAAAATAAGTGGAGAGTTTCAAAAATAACATTAATTGTCTCTGTAATGCCTGGTAGCTGGGACTAACTAAACTAGAAATCATACACATATCAAAACACACACACACACACACACACACAGGTCCTCACCATGTGGACATAGGGCCACATCTCCCAAAGAGAAATGTTTGTGTTGTAAACGATGATCGGATCCACACCTCTGTTCAAGGCCTTAAAAACTGTCAAAACAAGACAGAGAAACAGAACTTTGAAGAAGAACAAACTACCTGTGTAATGACATTAAAAGCAGATCGTTTCTGCCCCCGCCCCGCCCCCGCCCCCAGCCACCCAATAGGCTTACACCACCCAATACACACCATCCTCTCTATTCCGCCGATGGTTGCAATGAAAGAATCTATTGTCGTAGTTGGACATTTCATGGTACTTGTCAGCTGAGAAAATTCCTCCTTCTATTCCATGTCTTGCATATTCAACACAGAGATTTCTGGAAAACAGAAGGAAATTATATATTTATATTTTACAAATAAAGTGTTTATGTCTAATCAAAATTACAACCAACTGATTGCAGCAACACCGCAAAAATGGAGGAGGCAAGTGGAAAGGGGAGAAGGTAAGGAACTTGTCTCTTGACCCTGCATTAAAGACCAAATCCTCTGAAAATTGTGATAAATAAAAAAGTACACCAGTTCCATTTAAGGACCAAAACATTGACAGCTGCACCATACAGGTTGCAAAATAGTTGATAGGAGATTGTCGATGTGCCGATTCCATGGCACATGGTTTATGAACTGATACACAAAACACGATGCCGGTTTAAGCTCCCAGCGGTCTAAGGCAGCGGTGCTAGAGGCGTCACTACAGACCCGGGTTCGATCCCGGCCTGTATCACAACCGGCTGTGATCGGGAGTCCCATAGGGCGGCGCACAACTGGCCCAGCGTCGTCCGGGTTAGGGTAGGGTTTGGCTGGGGGGGGGGCTTTACAAGTAGGCCGTCATTGTAAATAAGAATTTGTTCTTAACTGAGTTGCTTAATTAAACAAAGGTTACATAAATAAAAATGTACTGATACACAAAACGGCGCTGGATTCAAAACGTAGAGTTTTTCCATTTAAATTATTATACAAAATTCTTGCAACCAACAGAATGTTATATATATATATGGGATATACAACTATCCCAGCTCTGCAGATTTTGCTGTGAAGAGACAGAATCATTAGATCACTTATATCGGTACTGCCCATACGTAGCTTGCTTTTGATCGCAGGTTCAAGAATGGCTGAAAAATTCAACATTTACTTAGAGCTAACTCTTCAAATAGAACTGCTGGGTAATTTGATAGTCAATCGATCAATAATATAATAATACTATTAGCAAAGGTGTTTATCTTTAATTTACAATCTGTAGAAACTATGAGAATAGAAAGGTTCAGAACATTTAAGAAACATCACAGCACAGTGGAAAAATATATGGCTGATAGAAATGAAAACTGTATGGTCTTCAGAGATAGATGGGAGGGGTTGAGGGTATCTGAAGGCTGGGACTGGGGCTGTTGTGGTGACCGTTTTACGAGTCATGAAGGCAGTGAAATTCCACATGACCGTTTAGTCACAGTAATTAGGCTTCTCCAAGCTCTCATGCTGCTGCAGTCTTGAAGGAGTTCCCACATATGCTGAGCACTTGTTGGCTGCTTTTCCTTCACTCTGCGGTCCAACTCACCCCAAACCATCTCAAATGGGTTGAGGTCAAAGGACAGATTTCCACTGGTCTAATGTCCATTGCTTATGTTTCTTAGCCCAGGCAAGTCTCTTCTTCTTATTGGTGTCCTTTAGTAGTGGTTTCTTGGCAGCAATTCGACCATGAAGGCCTGATTCACGCAGTCTCCTCTGAACAGTTGATGTTGAGATGTGTCTGTTACTTGAACTCTTTGAAGCATTTATTTGGGCTGCAATATGAGGTGCAGTTAACTCTAATGAACTTGTCTTCATCAGCAGAGGTAACTCTGGGTCTTCCTTTCCTGTGGCAGTCCTCATGAGAGCCAGTTTCATCATAGTGCTTGATGGTTTCTGCGACTGCACTTGAAGAAACTTGAAAAACGTTCTTGACATTTTACGGATTGGCTGACCATCATGTCTTAAAGAAATGGACTGTCGTTTTTATTTGCTTACAGTGGGGAGAACAAGTATTTGATACACTGCCGATTTTGCAGGTTTTCCTACTTACAAAGCATGTAGAGGTCTGTAATTTTTATCATAGGTACACTTCAACTGTGAGAGACAGAATCTAAAACAAAAATCCAGAAAATCACATTGTATGATTTTTAAGTAATTAATTTGCATTTTATTGCATGACATAAGTATTTGATCACCTACCAACCAGTAACAATTCCGGCTCTCACAGACCTGTTAGTTTTACTTTAAGAAGCCCTCCTGTTCTCCACTCATTACTTGTATTAACTGCACCTGTTTGAACTCATTACCTGTATAAAAGACACCTGTCCACACACTAAATCAAACAGACTCCAACCTCTCCACAATGGCCAAGACCAGAGAGCTGTGTAAGGACACAAGGGATACAATTTTAGACCTGCACAAGGCTGGGATGGGCTACAGTACAATAGGCAAGCAGCTTGGTGAGAAGGCAACAACTGTTGGCGCAATTATTAGAAAATGGAAGAAGTTCAAGATGACGGTCAATCAACCTCGGTCTGGGGCTCCATGCAAGATCTCACCTCGTGGGGCATCAATGATCATGAGGAAGGTGAGGGATCAGCCCAGAACTACACGGCAGGACCTGGTCAATGACCTGAAGAGAGCTGGGACCACAGTCTCAAAGAAAACCATTAGTAACACACTACGCCGTCATGGATTAAAATCCTGCAGCGCACGCAAGGTCCCCCTGCTCAAGCCAGCGCATGTCCAGGCCCGTCTGAAGTTTGCCAATGACCATCTGGATGATCCAGAGGAGGAATGGGAGAAGGTCATGTGGTCTGATGAGACAAAAATAGAACTTTTTGGTCTAAACTCCACTCGCCGTGTTTGGAGGAAGAAGAAGGATGAGTACAACCCCAAGAACACCATCCCAACCGTGAAGTATGGAGGTGGAAACATCATTCTTTGGGGATGCTTTTCTGCAAAGGGGACAGGACGACTGCACCGTATTGAGGGGAGGATGGATGGGGCCATGTATCGCGAGATCTTGGCCAACAACCTCCTTCCCTCAGTAAGAGCATTGAAGATGGGTCGTGGCTGGGTCTTCCAGCATGACAACGACCCGAAACACACAGCCAGGGCAACTAAGGAGTGGCTCCGTAAGAAGCATCTCAAGGTCCTGGAGTGGCCTAGCCAGTCTCCAGACCTGAACCCAATAGAAAATCTTTGGAGGGAGCTGAAAGTCCGTATTGCCCAGCGACAGCCCCGAAACCTGAAGGATCTGGAGAAGGTCTGTATGGAGGAGTGTGCCAAAATCCCTGCTGCAGTGTGTGCAAACCTGGTCAAGACCTACAGGAAATGTATGATCTCTGTAATTGCAAACAAAGGTTTCTGTACCAAATATTAAGTTCTGCTTTTCTGATGTATCAAATACTCATGTCATGCAATAAAATGCAAATTAATTACTTAAAAATCATACAATGTGATTTTCTGGATTTTTGTTTTAGATTCCGTCTCTCACAGTTGAAGTGTACCCATGATAAAAATTACAGACCTCTACATGCTTTGTAAGTAGGAAAACCTGCAAAATCGGTAGTGTATCAAATACTTGTTCTCCCCACTGTACTTGAGTTGTCCTTACCATAATAGGGCAATCTTCTGTATACCATCCCTACCTTTTCACAACACAACCGATTTGGTCAAAGGCATTAAGGCAAGAAATTCTACAAATTAACTTTTAAGAAGGCACACCTGTTAATTGAAATGGATTCCAGGTGACTACCTCATACAGCTGGTTGAGAGAATGCCAAGAGTGTGCAAAGCTGTCATCAAGGTAAAGGGTGTCTACTTTGAAGAACCTAAAATATATTTAGATTTGTTTAACACTTGTTTGGTTTATACACGATTCCATATGTGTTGTTTCACAGTTTTGATGTCTTCACTATTATTCTACAATTTAGAAAATAGTAAAAATAAAGAAAAACCCTGCAATGAGTAGATGTGTCCAAACTTTTGACTGTTACTGTATATTTACAACAAAATATATGTGGGATTATGCACTCAATTACATTGATAGCAGCCACAATCCTTCTGCAATATTAAAGCTGATCTACACATAAAAAAATAAAATAAAAAAGTGTTGGGTTTCATTTCCGCTGTCCCTCAGGAAATGAAACCACGATCTCAACACAATACATATTTTTACAAAAAACCTGGGATAAAGCAGGCTCCCAAAAGATTGGTTTGACTCGCTTACTCTGCCGTCGCTTTCTTTCCAACTCCTGGCAAACCTCGAAGGATGAACAGGTTCTTCCTGCTTTGTCTTCGTCTTCTCCCGCTCGCCATTTCTCTTCTACTTCTGACTGCTACACCACCAAACTACAGTACACAGCACATCGGCAGCTGTACTCTTATGATTAGAAGAGACGCCCTCCCACCCAATAACTGAAACCAAACCGTCTTCTTCTTCTTCTTCTTCTTCTTCAGTGGGGTTTATCGGTTGGCATCCAACTTAATGGTGCATTACCGCCACCTACCGTACTGGAGTGTGGGCCAGAGCTCGGGATAAACTAAATCCTACCTGCCAACACCGTTTCTCTTAAAAAAGACAACAAAATATTTGATACTATATCTAATGACGTTCTACTCAACATACTCTTTAAGCTAATTTCCTGTATCCCCTTCTCCCTCATACTTAATATAATCCTATCTCTTTCCCTCTGATACTGCCCACACTGTAGCAATACATTTACATTTTAGTCATTTAGCAGACGCTCTCATCCAGAGCGACTTACAATACGTGCTCCACAGTCTCTATTTCCTGACAATAATCACACTTCCCTGTTGGATGCGTTCCTATCACATGTAATGTCTTATTCAACTGGCTGTGTCCCACCCTTAATCTTGTAAATATAGCCTCCTCTCTTCTGTCCCTTCCTGCCGTCCTCCCCTCCCCGACTTTCCTCTGTACTTGAAATAAATGCCTTCCCTTATTATCTCTATTCCACTGCTCCTGCCATCTCTGCACCATCACTGTATATATATCAGTCTTTTTGCCTCTGCCTTGCTCATTGACACTTCAACATCAACAGCCCCACTACTAAGTGCTTATTTAGCCTGTTCATCTACTGCCTCGTTCCCCTCCACCCCCACATGGGCTGGAACCCAAGTAAATCTTATCTGAATACCAATCTGTCTAATCCTGCCATGGGTTTGTAGCACTTCATAAAGCAGGTCTTGTCTGCTACGTGAGCTAAAGGACTGGAGACTCATTAACACTGCACATGAATCAGAGCAAATAACTACTCTGTCTTGTTTGACTTCCTCCACCCACTGCAAGGCCAACAGTATGGCCATCAGCTCCGCCGTATATACCGCCAGATGATCTGTAACACGTTTCCTGACTTCCACCCCACATTCCTGCACTACAAATGCTGACCCAGTACGTCCTGTCCTTGGATCTTTTGAACCATCTGTGTAAATGGCCACAAAATCCCGATACACAGTTTTCAGACGTCTCTTAAAAAAACCAGCTGGATCAACACCCTCCCTATCTTTCTGTAATCTCTCCAACATTTCTAGCTCAACTACTGGAGGCGGGAGTAGCCATGGTGGATTTACAGGAATTACTACCGTTGGACTAAACTCCCTTCCATACAGTCCCATCTCCTTCGCCTGGGTATTATCCACCCACCCAAAGCTCGTGTTCTGTCTTCTCTCATGTTCCCAGCATGCCTGTAAAGTCCCTATCGCAGGATGAGACACCCCATGTCCTTGTAGGTTAACCCAATAATTAATTGCCAGCTGCTGTCTCCAACCAAACCGTCATAGCCGTTCTGGTATTATATCAGTCTAATGTCGATGCTGAATACATGCAAATCAGTACTGTATAGCCCTTCTGTATTTCATGAGATTAGGTGCCATGAAATAGCTATTTGTCACTTTTAGCAAATTATTTCAGGCCAGTGCAGATTAAGGAAAGGAAACAGAAGGAGGGGAAACTTCTTTAGATTAATGAAATGCTGCCAAAAATCTAGCACAGCGTTCACTAGTTGGGCATTCCGAGTATTTTCGGTGAGCCGCCTCATTTGGCTCTGTTCCCGTAAAAGAGCCAGCCTAAACGGCTCTTAATTCAAAAGGCTTAAAAATCGACCTAGAACCATGAAAAAAGTTAAAATCTCCCATGTAAAGCCCAAAAAGTAGGCTACCATTATCTCATAGTGAAATGTGCGTTCAAATACATTTTTACACGGCCAAATTAGATGGCCTGCAAAAAAATTACTAAATTTTTTTACCCCCTGAAAAAAATCAGCATGCACCAGATTGATGCGCTCTCCCCATTAGTTATTGGTTCTGCAGTGAGGATTCATCCTCTTTAGATAATTATTTATTTTAAGTATCTGCAGAAAAAACGTTGTTTTGAGCTCAAAAAGCAGTAGTAATTGGCCCAGCCTCGTCCGGGTTTGGCCGTGGTAGGCCGTCATTGTAAATAAGAATTTGATCTTAACTGACTTGCCTAGTTAAATAAAGGTTAAATAAAAAAATAATAAATATAAAATAGTAGCAGTATGTAAATCAGGGAGCCAAATAAACGGCTCTTTCACCGATGCGATTCGGCTCCCGACGTTCACCAAAAAGAGCCGTTCGTTCGCGAACGACGCATCACTAGCGTTTACGGTCTGAGTTTACCGTAGATGTCATTTTCCACTTCACAGTCCAAACATGTTAGATCATTAACTGTCCCAAATAATGAAGGAAGGAAAAATAACGGAATGTAAGAATGGATGGAATACAGAAAGGAAATAAGAGAGTGCGGAAGGAAGGAAAGAAGGGACGAGGGAAGGAAGCAAGGACTAAAGGGAGGATACACTGGAAATATTCAAACAGGGCCTGAGCGTCCCCTCACTAAGCGCGGTTCCCAGTGCACACACCTGTCCTCACTTGACCGGCTAATCATCCAACATGTCTGGCCCAATTAGCGCTGTGGGTGACGTCTTGACTGGAGGACGGACGTGCACATATAAAGCACAGCAGACGCCCTTTGTCTTCTATACACGATGGAGGGGTTTATGTTTTCTCCGTTCAACTTTAATGGCTATCCAGGCTGCGGTCCCATGATGGCGCCTATCCTCCATGGCAACCCGAAGTTCAAGCCTCACACCTGGGGTAAGGGGAGCATCTACGTGCCTCCGGAAGCGCTGGACTACCTTGACGTGTGTAAGCGGGCCCAGCTGAAGGCCATCCTGTCTCAGGTGAACCCCAACCTTACCCCTCGTCTCCGGAAGGCCAACACCAAGGAGTTCGGGGTTCAGGTCAACGCCCAGGTCGACGCGATGGTCCAGTGTTCCCTAGGACCCAAGACGCTGTTTTACCGGGAGAGGAAATTTTCGAAGTCGCCTGTGAAGTGCCAACAGAGTCCCTCAGCGGTGTCTTCTCTGGACGGGAAAGCGTTGCCGAGCACTCCGGTAAACAACGTGCGCTTCTCGCGACCCCTCGCTATCTACTCTCCGGTGTTTGATCGCCGGTTCTTCGCGCTGCCGGTGACAACACAGGATGACAGCGCGTGCTGTGAGGGAGGAGAGGGGGACGGTAACGGGGGTAGTGACGAGGATGGCGAGGCCGACGCTACCGAGCAGGAACACCACGGAGGACAAGGGTAGACCGGAAAACCCGCGTGCTGATGTCAGGAAACCCCTCCACCAGATGCCCAAAGGGTTCAACTTTCAGGTCAGTCATTCCAGGGTTTTATACAAGGGGAGAATAAGAATTTTAGAATCGATTCTGTAGAGTTCTTGAACATGAATTGAGGAATAACTTATTTCGTACTGTGTAGTTATATCTGCAATGCGTCCAATTTGTCACCAATATGCCCTTTTTATGCACAAGCCTACTTGAAGTGCCAGTCATCCTGCATAGGATGTTGCATGTTTTAGAGATTTCGATTTAATTGATTAACTTTCCCCCTCTGTAGTTTCTGGAGCAGAAGTATGGGTTCTTTCACTGCAGCCAGTGTAACGTCCGGTGGGAGAGTGCCTATGTGTGGTGCATCTCTGGAAGTAGTAAGGTAACGCTGACAACCACTGCATCTCTGCCAAATGAGAAATATTAGTTTTAAGATTCTGGTCAGTAGGCCTTCATGAGCACTGCTTCCATCCTTTCGTTCTTTGCCCCTCTGACAAGCCTGAGTCGACAGTAACACTGTCCACTGCCTATTTCTGCGCTGTCATTTCTTCAAATACTTTCTAAGTTTGATGAATGACATGTTTTTATCCTCCCGTTCACGTGGTTGTCACCCCTCTGATCTCAGGTGTACTTCAAGCAGCTCTGCCGTAAGTGCCAGGTGGGGTTCAACCCCTACAGAGTGGAGTCTATCCAGTGCAAGGTGATGTCATATGCTAGTGATGTCATGCGCTAAAACAATTAAACTTTCAAGATGTCATGTCTTTTTACTTTCATTGTCTTGTTTTATGGATACAGGACCTACAGGTGAACTGACATGTCTACCCCCCCCCCCCCCCCCCCCTCTTCACCAGCAGAGGTCAATATTGCTCTAATGATATCCTCCCTGGTCTCCTGTGCCCCTCAGGTGTGTTCCCAGACCCGGTGCTGCTGTGAGCAGAAGGAGAGGCACATTGACATGAAGAGGCCTCATAGACAGGACCTGTGTGGCCGTTGCCGGGGAAAGAGGATTTCCTGTGACACTACCTACAGCTACAAATACATTGTCTGAACTGAACCATCCCTGCTACAGGCCTAACCACAGATCTAGGATCAGATTTAGCTCATCGCTAAGCGTCCTTTAACTTTTTGGTGGATATATCTGAACTCGGATCAGTGGTTAGAGGAAGATGGCTGTAAACCAGTTTTCTAATCCTGGACCTAAAGGGGTGCACCTATTTGCCTTTGCCCTAACACCTGACTGCACCCCTTTGGGTCCCCAGGATTGTGAAACGTTGCTGTAATCAGATCCTAGATCTGTGCTTTGGGGAACTACCAGTTCTAAACTTACCCTTTTTTTGGAGTGATGCACAACCTGACCTTAGCCCAGTATCTAGGGCCCACAGTATCCTACTCTGAGCGTTCCCACATGGCAGGATAAACAACACTATGCCACGGAAGTAAATGTTTACCCTAACTACAGACCTAGGGTCAAGGTCAACCTTCCTCCAATCCTATCCACGGTTGTTAGGGAGGTGACACCTATCTGGCAAGGGGGGTGGTAATCAACTTGTTTCTAACCTGCCAAGGTCATGTCTTAAATGTCCTGCCACAACTTTTATACCCTTTCCACCATGATCAACTGAGTGAATCAATTTTTGTAAAAATGAAATAAACTTATTGCAGCATTAACCTTTTTTTCATGGATTTGCTCATTTTGCTGTGTGCATGAACTAGATCCTCAATGCACTCTGCTATAAGTCATGTGTGTGTATATATATATATATATATAGAGCTGATATCCTAATTTACAGGTGCAACCTGGCTGTTTGGACTTCCTCTTTAAAAGGGCAATAAGGACAGACAACCGTAAACTGTACGAATATTTATTCCTGTCAACGGCAGTGCACCAAAAGCGCACAACGTGAAATTATTTTGGGGTCTTTATTTTGAGACTTGTACTTGGCATCAACTCAACGACGTCACAAAGCTGTAAAACTATTTACAAAGTACTATTTTTTTTTTCCCACCACAATGCTTAAGTGCAGTTTCTTTTGGATGCACACTTCTCGCACACAAACCTTTTGTACCTCATACAAATGTGTCTTTCAGCTAAAATATTAATCTTATGAATACATTTCTAAAATTACATACAATATACATGCATGGCAGTTAAAATTGGTTTGAATTGAAGGAACATGAGAAATTGATAAAGCTGGTAAGGAGTAGGTTAGCTCTTAATCGGGTATAAATAAGCCTAAAGACTGACAACTCGAAAGTAAAATCACAAGTGACTAACCACCACAGGAAGTACCCATGGCCCTGTTACAGTTATAAAAAAAAAAAAAAAAAAAAAAAAAAAATGCATCCTTCCTTGGCCGCTTCACTAAATATATCAAACCTCTGTATTTGAACCTTTTGCTTAGACCTACCCACCCTTAATGATTCCTTGAAAGGATGGAAGTTAAGGACTTAAAAGTATTGGAGCAGGGCCCAGCAGTTATTTGAACAGTAGCTCAACATGTTTAGTTTTGAACATGAAACAAGTGAATGTCAGCGCACACGTCCACGTTACAGTGGACTATGGGAGTATTTCAGTGTTTGTGTGTACACGCACACATCACAATATAGGACGGTCACGGTAACAAGTGTGTGTATATACGTAGGCCCACAATTTGTTCGATATGCTACAACAATGTATATGGGTGTACCACAGTAGTCTGAGGAGCTGGTTCACTAGTACACAAGAAGCTTTCAGGTTCAAAACCAGGCAAAGGGATTAAACACACGAATACTGGTCTGCATCCTGTCTGCACACAATGCAGCTCCGTGTGGAAGGGGGAGGGCCGCGATGCAGACGGATCCTAACAGTCTTTATCGTGAATGCTCCCTTCTGTCAGTTGTAGAACTAAACATCGTCCAGGTAACCAATGCTAACTAGAGGCCAGGGATTCTGGAACAGACCAGTAGATTCTAGAATACAGCATTCAGCTAGGTCATGCATTGCACGTTCTCCCCTAAATAAACTCTTTAAACAGTAGATACACACGTGGTGAGAGATATAACCTTCCAGTCCTTGGCCTCTTATCTCCCTCTCTCACAGATATACAGCATGATTGAATTTCTCTCTCAGTAGTAGTAACGGCTCCTCCTCTCAGAAGCCCCATGTTAGTGCAATAGAAGCCGTGACTCTGGGACATTCACCCAGTAAGGTAGAGGTTCCCCGGGTTACCTGGTGGTAACGGGTAGATACTTCCTTCGTCAGGGTCATGTCGTACCCATCTTGTCTTCCCCAGGTAGGACTAGCTAATGCTGAGACCAGGTATTCTAATCTTCAGCTCACGGTTTGATCATCCCCAGGTCTCTCCCGGTTGAGGTCTTGGTCAGCTGTCATCAAGATCAGGTTTGTTAATTCTAATTCAAACAGTTTCTTCAGCAGATTTTTTTTGTTATTGCTGCCTGGGATCAGGTTCCGGTGTGGGTACTCCACAGGTGTGTCAATTCTGAGGTATGGCTGGGAGAAGGTCACATGATTATAACGTGTAACTACGATCAGGTAAGTCAATCCTAAGGTTTCACTGAGATCAGGTATTTTCATTGACAGGTTGAGTCTGATTTCAGGTCAGGTAAATCCTCAGGTTCATCAGGTGTTTCAGGTATTGTCCTTTGGTCCCTCGGGTACTTAGGTCTTTTAATCCACAGGTGGGGTCAGCATCATCAGGTGTGTTGAGATCTTCAGGTGTGGTCAGCATCATCAGGTGTGGTTGAGATCTTCAGGTGTGGTCAGCATCATCAGGTGTGGTTGAGATCTTCAGGTGGGGTCAGCATCATCAGGTGTGGTTGAGCTCTTCAGGTGTGGTCAGCATCATCAGGTGTGGTTGAGATCTTCAGGTGTGGTTGAGATCATCAGGTGTGGTCAGCATCATCGGGTGGGGTCAGCATCATCAGGTGTGGTTGAGATCTTCAGGTGTGGTCAGCATCATCAGGTGTGGTTGAGATCTTCAGGTGTGGTTGAGATCATCAGGTGTGGTCAGCATCATCAGGTGGGGTCAGCATCATCAGGTGTGGTTGAGATCTTCAGGTGTGGTCAGCATCATCAGGTGTGGTTGAGCTCTTCAGGTGGGGTCAGCATCATCAGGTGTGGTTGAGCTCTTCAGGAGGGGTCAGCATCATCAGGTGTGGTTGAGCTCTTCAGGTGGGGTCAGCATCATCAGGTGTGGTTGAGCTCTTCAGGTGGGGTCAGCATCATCAGGTGTGGTTGAGATCTTCAGGTGTGGTCAGCATCATCAGGTGTGGTTGAGCTCTTCAGGTGGGGTCAGCATCATCAGGTGTGGTTGAGCTCTTCAGGAGGGGTCAGCATCATCAGGTGTGGTTGAGCTCTTCAGGTGGGGTCAGCATCATCAGGTGTGGTTGAGCTCTTCAGGTGGGGTCAGCATCATCAGGTGTGGTTGAGATCTTCAGGTGTGGTTGAGATCTTCAGGTGTGGTCAGCATCATCAGGTGAGTCAATCAGGTATCAGGTATATTGACCCTCAGGTGTGAACATCGGAGGGTTTTTTAGGGTTCAGGAGCCCCCCCAGTCTGAGTAGGGGCCGGGCGGCGTGACCCACCTTCCCCAGGTAACGGGACAGGGGTGTAGCATCCCCTCCGAGGGTGCAGCAGCACCCCCACCCCACCTCTGCACCTTGGGCTGGGAGAAGAGGAGGAGGAGGAGGAGGAGGAGGAGGAAGAGGAGGAGGGAGAGGGAGAAGGAGAGGGGCCAGACCTTGTGTATCTAAGACTGGTTCTGGTTGTGTGTATGGGGAGTAGAGGCAATGTGGTCCACGAGGTGGGATAGGAGGAAATGTGTGTTTGTCAGAGTGTGTACTAAGACGGGTTAGTATGGGGGTTGGAGGTGTGTCTAGGACAGGGGGAGGGGTTGGATGGAGGTGTGAGCCACAAGGTGGGATAGGAGGAAATGTGTCTGTGAGTGTGTGTGTGTGTAAGTCTGGGCAAGAGGCTACGGTCGGCAATGTGTTACCTGGTTTGAGTGGAGTGTGTGTGTTAGGGCTGAGGTTTGGGATGCGCTGTAATGAGTGTGTGTGAGAGGCCTGACGTGTGTTTGTGCACTCATGGTGGGGTGTGGGGAGGTCTGGGGGAGGGTAGGAGAAGTCTACGAGTAAGGGCAGAAACCAGTCTATGGTTGAGCTGGAGGGAGAGGCCAGAAGAGAGGCTGGGTTTGGGGCAGTTGAGATGTGGGGGGTGGCAGAGTTATGGTCGGGGGTAACAGCACCACCTGCGATGGGATTAGGGACAGTAGGGGTGACAGGGATGATGAGGTTTGTGGGGTCAGAGTGGGTGGAGGAGGAGGGGTACATGGGGGGCTCCTGTGCTGCTGTCAGAGGCTGGTCCCTGAGGCCGAGGAGTCGGGGAGGTAGGTGTTGACCACCCGGTAGCCCTGGGCGCGGCGGATCATGTCCCGGATCTCCCCGTTGAGCTCCAGCAGCTTGGAACAGATGAGGCTGAGGTCCTGGCGTGACCCGACCAGGGCGATGGTTCCCGTCTGGCCCAGGGTCTGGTGTCGGAAGTAGACGTTGAGGAGGGTCTGCACCTCGCTCTCTGACCCACCGCCAAACACACCGTTAGGCCACAGCCTCCTGGAAGGGGGGTAGAGGAAGAGAGAGAGAGGGAGAGACAGACAGGAAGAGAGAGACAGACAGACAGGAAGAGAGAGACAGACAGGAAGAGAGAGAGAGGGAGAGACAGACAGGAAGAGAGAGACAGACAGGAAGAGAGAGAGAGAGGGAGAGACAGAAAGGAAGAGAGAGAGAGACAGGAAGAGAGAGAGAGGGAGAGACAGACAGGAAGAGAGAGAGTGGGAGAGACAGACAGGAAGAGAGAGAGAGACAGGAAGAGAGAGAGAGGGAGAGACAGACAGGAAGAGAGAGACAGACAGGAAGAGAGAGAGAGGGAGAGACAGACAGGAAGAGAGAGACAGACAGGAAGAGAGAGAGAGGGAGAGACAGACAGGAAGAGAGAGACAGACAGGAAGAGAGAGACAGACAGGAAGAGAGAGAGAGGGATCAGGATGTATTAGTATTGTTTTGTGATTGTTCTCGCTCTGTTTGGTGGGATTATTTCTATCAATGACGAGTACAGGGTTTTTATTCTTAGCACCACAACAAAATAGTGTGTGTCTGTGTGTGTGTCTGTGTCTATGCATGCCTTTTGGATCTCACCTGCACTCGTGGATGTAGCGTATGGCCTTGCTGAACTCCTGGTTGTTGAGGCACTCCAGGATGGCCTGTACGGCTGCCTCGGAAGAGGTGAAGCTGGGCAGGGCGGCAGAGGCCTGCGTCTGGGTGTGGGCCAGCTGTGTGTGCTCCAGGTCGCTGGCCACTGCTGCCTCTGCTGCTCTCAGACTGGTCTTCAGGTCACTCAGCTCTCGAGACATGTTTAGCAGCTACAGAGGGGGGGGAGAGGAGGAGAGAGAGGGGGAGAGAGAGGGGGGAGGGAGAGGGGGAGAGAGGGAGAGAGAGAGAGAGAGAGAGAGGGGAGAGGGAGAGAGAGAGAGGGAGGGAGAAGGGGAGGAAGAGAGGGAGAGAGAGGGGGGAGGGAGAAGGGGAGGGAGAGAGGGAGAGAGAGAGAGAGAGGGGGAGGGAGAGAGAGAGAGAGGGGGGAGGAGAGAGAGGGGAGGGAGAGAGGGAGAGGGAGAGAGAGAGAGAGAGAGAGAGGGGGGGAGGGAGAGAGAGAGGGAGGGAGAAGGGGAGGAAGAGAGGGAGAGAGAGGGGGGAGGGAGAGAGGGAGAGGGGGGAGGGATAAGGGGAGGGAGAGAGGGAGAGAGAGAGAGAGAGGGGGAGGGAGAGAGAGAGAGAGGGGGGGGGAGAGAGAGGGGGAGGGAGAGAGAGAGGGGAGGGAGAGAGGGAGAGGGAGAGAGAGAGAGAGAGAGAGAGGGGGGGAGGGAGAGAGAGAGAGGGGAGGGAGAGGGAGAGGGAGAGAGGGGGGAGGGAGAGAGAGAGGGGGGGAGGGAGAGAGAGAGATGGGGAGGGAGAGAGAGGGGGAGGGAGGGGAGAGAGGGAGAGAGAGGGGGAGGGCGAGGAAGAGGGTGGTGGAGATCAGTGTGTGATCATATACATTACTTTTGTGAGAAAAAAATCTACGGATACACGTAAAGAGAGGAAGAAATGCAAAAAAGCAAAATTAATCTCTTGATTCACTTTCAACAGGTATACAACATCTAAAAAAGCTGTTCATTCCTGTGGCGGTCCTCATGAGAGCCAGTTTCATCATAGCTCTTGATGGTTTTTGTGACTGCACTTGAAGAAACGTTCAAAGTTCTTGAAATGTTCTGTGTTGACTGATCTTCATGTCTTAAAGTAATGATGGACTGTTGTTTCTCTTTGCTTATTTGAGCTGTTCTTGCCATAATATGGACTTTACCAAATAGGGCTATCTTCTGTATACCTACCTTGTCACAACACAACTGATTGGATCAAATGCATTAAGAAGGAAAGAAATTCCACAAATTAACTTTTAAGAAGGCACACCTGTTAATTGAAATGCATTCCAGGTGACTACCTCATGAAGCTGGTTGAGAGAATGCCAAGAGTGTGCAAAGCTGTCATCAAGGCAAAGGGTGGCTACTTTGAAGAATCTCAAATATAAAATATATTTTGATTTGTTTAACACTTTTTTGGTTACTACATGATTCCATATGTGTTATTTCATAGTTTTGATGTCTTCACTATTATTCTACAATGTAGAAAATAGTAAAAAATCAAGAAAAACCTTTGAATGAGTAGATGTTCTAAAACCTTTGACCGGCAGTGTATGTGTGTGTGTGTGAGTCTGTCTGTTTATAGAAATGTCTCTGGGTCGCTTTTGAAGCATCCAATCACAGTCCTTCACTTACCTCAGGCACAGCGCTGACAGCGTGGACCTGTCCAATCAGCTTGCAGTAGGACTGGAAGAGGAGGAGCAGCTGGAAGTGCAGCTTGTAGAGGCGCTGACACAGCTCCAGTTGCTGAGAGGAGAGAGAGAGGACAGATTCATAGACAGTACAGTACAGTATACACAAACACACACACACACACACACACTGCACACACCACACACACACACACACACATAAAATCCTCAACCTGAGCCATCTAAATCAGTTCATACACAGTATTGTTGTGTTGGTTATTTTGGCAGCAGTAGAATCATCAGTTTGAGAAGGAACACTAGAGGGTGAAGTGAGAAAACACATTAGATGATAGTAGATCATAGTAGGACTTAGTAAAGGACTTATAGTAAAGGACTTAGTAAAGGACTTAGTAAAGGACTTACTGCCAGAGATTCCATTTGCTACACAGCCAGAGAGCATGTTAGAAGGTGAAAGAGAGAGAGGGAGAAGCAAGAGGAGAGGAACACACATCAATAAAACACATGCAGTATAGTATAGTATAGTGTATATATATATAGTATAGTATAGTGTATAGTGTAGTGTATATAGTATAGTGTAGTGTAGTGTAGTGTGTATAGTATATAATATATAGTATATAGTATAGTATATAGTATAGTGTATATATATATTATAGTATAGTGTATATTGTAGTGTATATAGTATAGTATATAATATATAGTATATAGTATAGTATATAGTATAGTGTATAGTGTATATAGTATAGTATAGTATAGTATAGTATAGTATAGTATAGTATATATTATAGCATATAGTATAGTATATAGCATAGGGTATAGTATATAGTATAGTGTAAAGTATAGTGTATAGTATAGTGTATAGTATTGTATAGTATATAGTATAGTATATAGTATAGTATATAGTATAGTGCATAGTGTATAGTATGGTGTATAGTATAGTGTATAGTATATGGTATAGTGTATAGTATAGTGTATTGTGCATAGTGTATAGTATAGTGTATAGTATTGTGTATAGTATTGTGTAGAGTATAGTATATAGTATAGTATCATTTATAGTATAGTGTATAGTATAGTGTATAGTATATTGTATAGTTTATTATATAGTATAGTGTATAGTATAGTGTATAGTATGGTGTATAATATATAGTATATAGTATTGTAAAGTGTATAGTGTAGTATATAGTATAGTGTATAGTATAGTAGAGTATATAGTATAGTGTATAATAGTATAGTGTATAGTATAGTAGTTTATAGAATATTGTATAGTATAGTGTATAGTCTAGTGTATAGTATAATGTACTATATATAGTGTATAGTATAGTGTATAGTATAGTGTAGTGTATAATATATAGTATATAGTATATAGTATATAGTATATAGTATAGTGTAGTATATAGTATAGTATATAGTATAGTATATAGTATAGTGTATAGTATAGTGTATAGTGTATAGTATATAGTATAGTAGTGTATAGTATAGTATATAGTATAGTATATAGTATAGTGTATAGTATAGTGTATAGTATAGTGTATAGTATAGTAGTGTATAGTATAGTAGTTTATAGAATATTGTAAAGTGTATAGTATAGTGTATAGTATAGTGTATAGTATAGTATAGTGTATAGTATAGTGTATAGCATAGTATAGTGTATAGTGTATAGTGTATAGTATAGTGTATAGTATAGTGTATAGTGTATAGTATAGTGTATAGTATAGTGTATAATATATAGTATATAGTATAGTAAAGTGTATAGTGTAGTATATAGTATAGTGTATAGTATAGTAGAGTGTATAGTATAGTGTAGTGTGTATAGTATATAATATATAGTATATAGTATAGTATAGTGTATATTGTAGTGTATATAGTATAGTATATAATATATAGTATATAGTATAGTATATAGTATAGTGTATATTGTATATAGTATAGTATAGTATAGTATATATTATATCATATAGTATAGTATATAGCATAGGGTATAGTATATAGTATAGTGTAAAGTATAGTGTATAGTATAGTGTATAGTATAGTATATAGTATAGTATATAGTATAGTGCATAGTGTATAGTATAGTATGGTGTATAGTATAGTGTATAGTATATGGTATAGTGTATAGTATAGTGTATTGTGCATAGTGTATAGTATAGTGTATAGTATTGTGTATAGTATTGTGTAGAGTATAGTATATAGTATAGTATCATTTATAGTATAGTATATAGTATAGGGTATAGTATATTGTATAGTTTATTATATAGTATAGTGTATAGTATAGTGTATAGTATGGTGTATAATATATAGTATATAGTATTGTAAAGTGTATAGTGTAGTATATAGTATAGTGTATAGTATAGTAGAGTGTATAGTATAGTGTATAATAGTATAGTGTATAGTATAGTAGTTTATAGAATATTGTATAGTATATAGTCTAGTGTATAGTATATTGTACTATATATAGTGTATAGTATAGTGTATAGTATAGTGTAGTGTATAATATATAGTATATAATATATAGTATAGTGTAGTATATAGTATAGTGTATAGTGTATAGTATATATTATAGTGTATAGTATAGTGTATAGTGTATAGTATATAGTATAGTAGTGTATAGTATAGTATATAGTATAGTGTATAGTATAGTGTATAGTATAGTGTATAGTATAGTGTATAGTATAGTAGTGTATAGTATAGTAGTTTATAGAATATTGTAAAGTGTATAGTATAGTGTATAGTATAGTGTATAGTATAGTATAGTGTATAGTATAGTGTATAGTATAGTATAGTATAGTATAGTGTATAGTGTATAGTGTATAGTATAGTGTATAGTATAGTGTATAGTATAGTGTATAGTGTATAGTGTATAGTATAGTGTATAGTATAGTGTATAATATATAGTATATATTATAGTAAAGTGTATAGTGTAGTATATAGTATAGTGTATAGTATAGTAGAGTGTATAGTATAGTGTATAATAGTATAGTGTATAATAGTATAGTGTATAGTAGTTTATATAATATTGTATACTATAGTGTATAGTATAGCAGTGTATAGTATGGTGTATAGTGTATAGTATAGTAATTTATAGAATATTGTATAGTATAGTATAATGTATAGTATAGTGTAGTGTATAATATATAGTATATAGTGTATAGTATAGTAGTGTATAGTATAGTATATTTACATTTTAGTCATTTAGCAGACGCTCTTATCCAGAGCGACTTACAGGAGCAATTAGGGTTAAGTGCCTTGCTTAAGGGCACATCGACAGATTTTTCACCTAGTCGGCTCGGGGATTAGAACCAGCGACCTTTCGGTTACTGGCACAACGCTCTTACCCACTAAGCTACCTGCCGCCCCATATAGTATATATTATAGTATATATTATAGTATAGTGTATAGTATAGTAGTGTATAGTATAGTAGTTTATAGAATATTGTAAAGTGTATAGTATAGTGTATAGTATAGTGTATAGTATAGTGTATAGTATAATGTATAGTATAGTGTATAGTATAGTGTATATTATAGTATAGTGTATAGTGTATAGTATAGTGTCTAGTATAGTGTCTAGTGTATAGTATAGTGTATAGTATAGTGTATAGTATAGTGTATAGTATAGTATAGTGTATAGTATAGTGTATAGTATAGTATAGTGTATTGTGTATAGTGTATAGTGTATAGTATAGTATATAGTATAGTATATAGTATAGTATATAGTATAGTGCATAGTGCATAGTATAGTGTATAGTATAGTGTATAGTATAGTATAGTGTATAGTATATAGTACAGTGTGTAGTATAGTGTATAGTATATAGTACAGTGTATAGTATAGTGTATAGTATAGTGTATAGTATAGTATGGTTTTAAACTACAGTGAAACAGGTGCATGTTGTCATGGGGACCTATTGACTTCTTACCTTCTCCTCTGAGTCTCCTGGCTGACAGGTAATCACGCCATCGCCAGGGCACCTGGGAAACGTGTCCTTACAGTTCCTCAGCCACTGGAAATGAAGAAGAGAAAGTGAAAGGGAGGGGGGAGAGAGGGAAAGAGAGAAAAAATAGAGAGGGGGAGAGAGAGAAAGAGGAGAGTTACTGATCAGGGCTTGTTAGACTGGGCTAGCTGGTCAAAATCTCAACTAACAGATTGTAGCGTAAATTCTAGACTTTTCTGTCAAGTCCAACTCATAACGATACGTTTGAGAAAAGAGCTTAACAGCTCAAAGTCAGTATCGCTATGGGTGGTAGTGTCTTAACAGCTCAAAGTCAGTATTGTTATGGGTGGTAGTGTCTTAACAGCTCAAAGTCAGTATCGTTATGGGTGGTAGTGTCTTAACAGCTCAAAGTCAGTATCGTTATGGGTGGTAGTGTCTTAACAGCTCAAAGTCAGTATCGTTATGGGTGGTAGTGTCTTAACAGCTCAAAGTCAGTATCGTTATGGGTGGTAGTGTCTTAACAGCTCAAAGTCAGTATCGTTATGGGTGGTAGTGTCTTAACAGCTCAAAGTCAGTATCGTTATGGGTGGTAGTGTCTTACTGAGACAGCGGCCTCCTCTCTGTTGTTGTAGGTGTCCAGATACTCCTGCAGCTCCAACACACTGAACTTCATCTTCTCTAGTAAACCATAGGAGATGATCTGGAGCGAGGGAACAGAAGAGGAGAGGAGAGGAGGATGGGAGGCGAGGAAAGAAGAAGGTTGGAGAGAAGAGGATAAGGATAGGAGAGGAGAGGAGAGGTGGGAGGAGAGGAGAGAAGGAGACGAGAGGAGAGAAGGAGAGGAGAGGAGAGGAGAAGGAGACAAGAGGAGAGAAGGAGAGGAGAGGAGAGGAGAGGAGAGGAGAGGAGAGGAGAGGAGAGGAGAGGAGAGGAGAGGAGAGGAGAGGTGGAAGGATACGAGAGGAGAGGGGAGAAGGAGACAAGAGGAGAGAAGGAGAGGAGACGAGAGGAGAGGAGAAGGAGAGGAGAGGAGAGGAGAAGGAGAGGTGAGGCGGAAGGAGAGGAGAGGAGAGAAGGAGAGGAGAGAAGGAGAGGAGAGGAGAGGAGAGGAGAGGAGAGGAGAGGAGAGGAGAGGAGAGAAGGAGACAAGAGGAGAGAAGGAGAGGAGAGGAGAGGAGAGGAGAGGAGAGGAGAGGAGAGAGGCGGGAGAAGAGGAGAGGAGAGGTGGGAGAGGGGAAAGAGTTATATATAAGATATATAAGAAGTTGTTGTCACCATACCAGAATTTAGACTTCAATACCAATACCAGGTTCAATATCACAATTCTCCATACCGTCATGATAATCAATACCAAAACGGATACTATGGCAAAAAAGAAGGCATATTAACCAAAGTAATAATAATATGCCATTTAGCAGACACTTTTATCCAAAGCGACTTACAGTCATGTGTGGATACATTTTTACGTATGGGTGGTCCCGGGGGTCGAACCCACTACCCTGGCGTTACAAGCGCCGTGCTCTACCAGCTGAGCTCCAGAGGAGATTAAGAGGTCTCTCTCTCTCCTGTTCTAACAGTGTCTCTCAGAGAATGGCAGTTGATGCAGACAGATAAACCTTTAGTTCAATATCATTACATTTGAATTTTTATACGTCAAAATTTTTCAGAGACAGTCATGCATACATTAATGAATCAATTATACAATCAATTTGACTTTGTTTTGTTTTTACCAATCTAACTACATAACAACATAATGGTAATAATTTGAAAGGTAAATATCTATTGATAAACTGGGTAAATCAAGATGTAGGCTAGGTCTACTCACAATACAGGTGAATGCATATTCAATAGGAGTGTGTGCATGCATTGAGTTATTGAGCTTGTTTTGCCTGATTTCATGGGGCTACAGATGACAATCTGTTTCCCTTCTATTTGGGACTTCTTTTATTGAACTGATCAACAACATTTGCATAGAAGTAGCTTATTTTATAAAAATGTCTCTTTAACTAGTAATGATGTCAAGACAAGAGGTGGTTGGCCAGTCCGAGCACAGTCAGTTCACTGAGGCAATGGATCATCTTTGGGAGAGATGTGAGAGAGAACAAATAAATGAATGGATAAAGTTTTTGGTGGCAATCAGCTTTGAAATCAGCATATTTTGCGTTATGGTTTGCATATTTTTATATTATCACAAACAAAGTACTAGGGGTAGTAAACTGATGTTAGCTTTAGCTGTCAGCTAGCAAGGAAAGCTAGCCTACAATTGCTGGAAGCTAACAGTATCTTCTTGCATCAAATCAAATCAAATGTGTATTGGTCACATGCTTGGTAAACAACAGGTGTAGACTAAGAGTGAAATGGTTACAGGCCCTCCAACAATGCAGAGAGTAAAATAGAGGAATAATATAAAAATAATAACACAAGGAATAAATACACAATGAGTAACGATAACTTGGCTATAAACACTGGGTGCCAGTACCTAGTCGATGTGCAGGGGTACGAGGTAATTGAGGTAGATATGTACATATAACTAGGAATAAAGTGACTAGGCAACAGGATAGATAATAAACAGGATTATATGACTAGGCAACAGGATAGATAATAAACAGGATAGATAATAAACAGTGACTAGGCAACAGGATAGATAATAAACAGTGACAAGGCAACAGGATAGATAATAAACAGTGACAAGGCAACAGGATAGATAATAAACAGTGACAAGGCAACAGGATAGATAATAAACAGTGACAAGGCAACAGGATAGATAATAAACAGTGACTAGGCAACAGGATAGATAATAAACAGTGACTAGGCAACAGGATAGATAATAAACAGTGACTAGGCAACAGGATAGATAATAAACAGTGACAAGGCAACAGGATAGATAATAAACAGTGACTAGGCAACAGGATAGATAATAAACAGTGACTAGGCAACAGGATAGATAATAAACAGTGACTATGCAACAGGATAGATAATAAACAGTGACTAGGCAACAGGATAGATAATAAACAGTGACTAGGCAACAGGATAGATAATAAACAGTGACTAGGCAACAGGATAGATAATAAACAGTGACAAGGCAACAGGATAGATAATAAACAGTGACTAGGCAACAGGATAGATAATAAACAGTGACTAGGCAACAGGATAGATAATAAACAGTGACTATGCAACAGGATAGATAATAAACAGTGACTAGGCAACAGGATAGATAATAAACAGTGACTAGGCACAGGATAGATAATAAACAGTGACAAGGCAACAGGATAGATAATAAACAGTGACTAGGCAACAGGATAGATAATAAACAGTGACAAGGCAACAGGATAGATAATAAACAGTGACAAGGCAACAGGATAGATAATAAACAGTGACAAGGCAACAGGATAGATAATAAACAGTGACTAGGCAACAGGATAGATAATAAACAGTGACTAGGCAACAGGATGGATAATAAACCGTGACAAGGCAACAGGATAGATAATAAACAGTGACTAAGCAACAGGATAGATAATAAACAGTGACAAGGCAACAGGATAGATAATAAACAGTGACTAGGCAACAGGATAGATAATAAACAGTGACAAGGCAACAGGATAGATAATAAACAGTGACTAGGCAACAGGATAGATAATAAACAGTGACTAGGCAACAGGATAGATAATAAACAGTGACAAGGCAACAGGATAGATAATAAACAGTGACAAGGCAACAGGATAGATAATAAAACAGTGACTAGGCAACAGGATAGATAATAAACAGTGACAAGGCAACAGGATAGATAATAAACAGTGACAAGGCAACAGGATAAATAATAAACAGTGACAAGGCAACAGGATAAATAATAAACAGTGACAAGGCAACAGGATAGATAATAAACAGTGACAAGGCAACAGGATAGATAATAAACAGTGACAAGGCAACAGGATAAATAATAAACAGTGACTAGGCAACAGGATAGATAATAAACAGTGACTAGGCAACAGGATAAATAATAAACAGTGACAAGGCAACAGGATAAATAATAAACAGTGACAAGGCAGCAGGATAGATAATAAACAGTGACTAGGCAACAGGATAAATAATAAACAGTGACAAGGCAACAGGATAAATAATAAACAGTGACAAGGCAACAGGATAAATAATAAACAGTGACAAGGCAACAGGATAGATAATAAACAGTGACAAGGCAACAGGATAAATAATAAACAGTGACAAGGCAACAGGATAGATAATAAACAGTGACTAGGCAACAGGATAGATAATAAACAGTGACAAGGCAACAGGATAGATAATAAACAGTGACTAGGCAACAGGATAGATAATAAACAGTGACAAGGCAACAGGATAAATAATAAACAGTGACTAGGCAACAGGATAGATAATAAACAGTGACTAGGCAACATGATAGATAATAAACAGTGACAAGGCAACAGGATAAATAATAAACAGTGACAAGGCAGCAGGATAGATAATAAACAGTGATAAGGCAACAGGATAAATAATAAACAGTGATAAGGCAACAGGATAAATAATAAACAGTGACAAGGCAGCAGGATAGATAATAAACAGTGACAAGGCAACAGGATAGATAATAAACAGTGACTAGGCAACAGGATAGATAATAAACAGTGACAAGGCAACAGGATAGATAATAAACAGTGACTAGGCAACAGGATAAATAATAAACAGTGACAAGGCAACAGGATAGATAATAAACAGTGACAAGGCAACAGGATAGATAATAAACAGTGACAAGGCAACAGGATAAATAATAAACAGTGACAAGGCAACAGGATAGATAATAAACAGTGACAAGGCAACAGGATAAATAATAAACAGTGGCAGCAGCGTACGTGATGAGTCAAACAAGTTTGTGCAAAAAGGGTCAATGCAGACAGTCCGGGTAGCTATTGGTTAACTATTTAACAAACTATTTAGCAGTCTTATGGCTTGGGGGTAGAAGCTGTTCAGGGTCCTGCTGGTTCCAGACTTGGTGCATCGGTCCCGCTTGCCATGCGGTAGCAGAGAGAACAGTCTATGACTTGGGTGGTTGCAGTCTTTGACAATTTTTAGGGCCTTCCTCTGACACCGCCTGATATAGAGGTCCTGGATGGCAGGGAGCTCGGCCCCAGTGATGTACTGGGGGGTATGCAGTACCCTCTGTAGTGTCTTGCGGTCGGATGCCAAGCAGTTGCCATACCAAGAGGTGATGCAGCCAGTCAAGATGCTCTGGTGCACCTGTATAACTTTTTAAAAGATCCGAGAGCCCATGCTGAACCTTTTCAGCGTCCTGAGGGGGACGAGACGCTGTCGTGCCCCCTCTTCACGACTGTGTTGGTGTGTGTGGCCCATGATAATTCCGTAGTGATGTGTACACCGAGGAACTTGAAGCTCTCTGCCCACTCCACTACAGCCCCTTCGAAGTGGATGGGGACGTGCTCTAGCCTGTAAAGTGTTCTAGCCTGTATGGACATTGGTTTTTTTGCCAACAGGAAATAACGGTTTCAACATTTCTACATGGCGTGTAGCATTAGTGCAGCATGAGTGGGGCTCTAACACGATGCAGCCCCGACTCCCAGTGCAGACTAGCAGTGGGTGAGTGGAGCAGGCACAGTGTGTGCTATAGCAAGGGGTAGGTAGTCTGCGCTGATATAGACTTGATCCGTGAGACATCTGACAGAATAACCGTTTTTTTCTAGTATCTAAAAAGTACAGACGTTTCGGTATACCGTGCAACACTAGTATCAACTCAAACCTAAAAGTTTGACATTACCTACTGATTACAATCAATGGACATTATTGTTAGATATTTCTATGAAAACACCAAATCCATTGCTATATTTTCAGTCATATAAATGCTATGGTTTGAGTCCAGCCAACCCTGCTCACCGTATCAGCGTCGACGTAGAGCGTGGGGCAGTCGGAACACGTTGTCAACATGTCAGATGACCTCACGAACTTTGACCCGATGCCCCTCAGGCCGTCTCCTAGGTAACTAGCGGCGTCACTGGTCAGGGAACAGAACTTAGACTGGATGTTCTGAGAAGAGAGCGAGAGAGAAAGAGAGAGAAAGAAAGAGAGAGGGGGAGACGTTTCATGTTATATAAAACATAAGAGCAGTTACACCAATGACGTCACTCCAATGACTGTTACACCAATGACTACATAGAACCTTGCAGAGTTTGATCAGTTGATTTATTGACTGACTGATCAATCGACTGATTGATTACCTGGAAGAGCGATGAGAAGACGTGGAAGGTATAGACGGCACAGGAGCCGTCTGAGTCGGTGACCAGATGGTTGATATGGCAACGCCACGCCTCCTCTGCGTCGTCACAAACAGTGGGCTGGAACGCAGCCAAGATGGCGGAGAAGAACGGTGAGGGGGGAGGAGGGAAACCAAGGTCCTCTAGGTCATCCACGTCATCACGGAGACTATCAGCACGGCAACGGGAGACACAAGAATGGGACAGGCACACAGTAAGTTAGACATTGATTTAGGAGTGATACAACCACTACTCATTGATTTAGGAGTGATACAACCACTACTCATTGATTTAGGAGTGATACAACCACTACTCATTGATTTAGGAGTGATACAACCACTACTCATTGATATAGGAGTGATACCACCACTACTCATTGATTTAGGAGTGATACAACCACTACTCATTGATTTAGGAGTGATACAACCACTACTCATTGATTTAGGAGTGATACAACCACTACTCATTGATTTAGGAGTGATACAACCACTACTCATTGATTTAGGAGTGATACAACCACTACTCATTGATTTAGGAGTGATACAACCACTACTCATTGATTTAGGAGTGATACAACCACTACTCATTGATATAGGAGTGATACCACCACTACTCATTGATATAGGAGCAGGGACGGCTTGTTCAATAGGGCGATATGGGCGACGCACTGCCAAACGGGAAAAGGAAGGGATTTTTTTTCTAATCAATTATACAAAAAAAAAAAAAAAAAAAAAATTATAATTTTTTTAAATAAATTTATAAAAAATTATATCACGGCAACAGCAGTTATCAGTGTTCACGTCTGATCTGACAGCCACTAAATGTCAAATCAGGCTAAAGTCGTGCTTCAAATGGCCCCGCCCGTTTTTTGGGCGATTTCAGTCAGGTTGAAAATCGCCCAGAAGTCTCTCATAGCCTGTCATGTAAAATATTTTTTTTTCACATTTCAAAGCTTTCAATACATTCTCTATGGGTGTCTGTGGGCTTGCACTTACGCGCTTTCGTCATACATAACGTAACCACGAATGAACGTAACTAAGAAAAGACCAGGTAGCAGCCTCAATCAATTCACTACTACTATCAAAATGGCTAGGCTTCAGTCCAACTCGATTGTGTCTTTGAAAGAAGTTCCTTTTTGTCGGCGAACAAATTAAGATAAATTGGCAACGAAACAATTAGGACCTCCCAGACCAAATTTAATAATTCAACAGGTTTCTACTAAAGGCGGAAAGTCCTACACCCGAGGATTTTCAAAAAATTGGTACGAACGAAAAAAGACATTGCCACTCACTCAACTGGATGACGAGGGATACAGGCTAGCTGTCCGCCGCCACAACGATGAGGTTAGTGTTGATAATCACAAGTTTACTGGATGTGGATATGGTGTAATAAAGGCAGTTTATTCAGAGGTAAATATATCTGGAATCGCGTTCACGGACCCGTTCGTCAAACTCTTAGGGAGCTATAAATTAAGCCCCATTACTTACCATATCAGATAAGAGAAATTGCTGCAGCTACATATATTTTACATCCTGGCCCTACATAGTTCACTATTTGCATCACTTACCAAAATATTACATGTGGTCATATATGCTTGGAAAGTGGAGATGCCATAGAACGTCAAAAAAGTAAACATTGCTGGAGACACATTGTCGTTTTGGAGAAGACATCGCGTTTGCTAGCGAAGAGATTTGTTGTGGCAAATGAACTTGGCCTGGGAATTGCCAGGAACCTCACGATAAGATATATGCATCAGCATTGCGAGTCTCATGATTCTATACGTATTGCGATTCGATACTGTGATTTTATTGCGCACCATATGTCTGTTGCAGAGGGATCAGAAAGCCATGAGAACGAGTTTTGATCAGTCATGGAAATAAAAGTGCTGAAAACTAATTGGCTCCCAATGTGAAAAGATTGAGAACAAGCTATGAAGGAACAATAATGGTGTTTTGGTGCAGGTACAGCCAACTAGCGCTAAAATATTGCGATATTGTCAATACAGTATATCGTAAAGTATCACTATGTAACTCGATTTCTTTCACCCCAATCCCTCAAATTAACGCTAAATAACTGAATTGTTTGCCCCACATTTAGCTAAGATGATTAGCTAGCCAGCTAAAATGTTTTATTTAGTTAGCAGTCGCATCTACAATAGTTTACTGTCAATAACATGTCTCCAAAAATGACGTGGTGTCTCCAATTGTGTTGACATTTTACAATTGCAATGCGCATCCATGAGTATCCACTTTCTGTAGCTCAGCTGGTAGAGCACGGCGCTTGTAACGCCAAGGTAGTGGGTTCGATCCCCGGGACCACCCATACACAAAAATGTATGCACGCATGACTGTAAGTCGCTTTGGATAAAAGCGTCTGCTAAATGGCATATTATTATTATTATTATTATTATTATTATCTGAAGAGAGCCCCGAAACATTGTGTGCAGACATTTTATGCAATAAATGAAGTAGGTTCAATCTAGTAGTTCTGATCTTCTGATTGGTCCTGATGAGTTGGGCGAGGTCCCCTCCAGGCTACTGTCACTGTTGCATTGGCTCTGAGTCGGGTTCTCTGTCTTCAAATGTTCAGCCTAAGAGAGGGGATTTTTGTGTGTGTGTGTGTGTGTGTGTGTTTAACAGTGATGATGTGTGTGTGTGTGTGTGTGTGTTTAACAGTGATGATGTGTGTGTGTGTGTGTGTCCTCAGAGCAAGAACTCGTGAGTTGGAAGAACTGAGAGGCCTATGGCGTGGGTGTTGTCCTTGGCCACCTGCTGACAAGGCTGACAAGATAGGACCCTTTTGTCCATTGTTATTGGATAGGAACAGAACTTATAACCAGCTCCTGACCTAAATAGATCTTAGCACAACATTTTACTCAACATATCATATTCCATATTCACTATAACAAATATATTTACTACGACATTAGCAAGAACCGCCTCATCCTCAGCCGGCTAATCCAGTGTGTGAAGTTTTGCGGAGTGTTTGAGTTAGCTTTGCGAGGCAAAGATGAAACTGAGGGCTCCACCAACCCTGGTAAGCCAACACTTTTGAGATCAGTCAATAAATGCTTCTGGTATTGACTTATATGCTGCCCCTGTCTTCATGTTGTTGCTGGACATATCTTTTTTTTTTAAATGTGTGTAGGTCACCTAAATCATCAGAAAAATTGCCCCTCCTGAGAATTTTTTCAGGAGCCGCCACTGTATAGGAGTGATACCACCACTACTCATTGATATAGGAGTGATACAACCACTACTCATTGATATAGGAGTGATACAACCACTACTCATTGATATAGGAGTGATACCACCACTACTCATTGATATAGGAGTGATACCACCACTACTCATTGATATAGGAGTGATACAACCACTACTCATTGATATAGGAGTGATACAACCACTACTCATTGATATAGGAGTGATACAACCACTACTCATTGATATAGGAGTGATACCACCACTACTCATGACCGCAAACTATGGCTGAACCGTGGTTGACTGTCCTCGACTATCGTAGCAGTTTTTTGTGTTGGGAACCGTGTGACCTGAGCCCTTTTCTTGTACAACTAGCTTATCAGCAGTAGTCATCTTGTTATCAGTAGTAGTCATCTTGTTATCAGTAGTAGTCATCTTGTTATCAGTAGTAGTCATCTTGTTATCATTAGTAGTCATCTTGTTATCATTAGTAGTCATCTTGTTATCATTAGTAGTCATCTTGTTATCAGTAGTAGTCATCTTGTTATCAGTATTAGTCAGTCATCTTGTTATCAGTAGTAGTCAGTCATCTTGTTATCAGTAGTAGTCAGTCATCTTGTTATCAGTAGTAGTCATCTTGTTATCAGCAGTAGTCAGTCATCTTGTTATCAGTAGTAGTCATCTTGTTATCAGTATTAGTCAGTCATCTTGTTATCAGTAGTAGTCATCTTGTTTTCAGTAGTAGTCATCTTGTTATCAGTATTAGTCAGTCATCTTGTTATCAGTAGTAGTCATCTTGTTATCAGTATTAGTCAGTCATCTTGTTATCAGTAGTAGTCATCTTGTTATCAGTATTAGTCATCTTGTTATCAGTAATAGTCATCTTGTTATCAGTAGTCAGTCATCTTGTTATCAGTAGTAGTCATCTTGTTATCAGTATTAGTCAGTCATCTTGTTATCAGTAGTAGTCAGTCATCTTGTTATCAGTAGTAGTCATCTTGTTATCAGTAGTAGTCAGTCATCTTGTTATCAGTAGTAGTCATCTTGTTATCAGTAGTAGTCAGTCATCTTGTTATCAGTAGTAGTCAGTCATCTTGTTATCAGTAGTAGTCAGTCATCTTGCTATCAGTAGTAGTCATCTTGTTATCAGTAGTAGTCAGTCATCTAGTTATCATTAGTAGTCATCTTGTTATCAGTAGTAGTCATCTTGTTATCAGTAGTAGTCATCTTGTTATCAGTATTAGTCAGTCATCTTGTTATCAGTAGTAGTCATCTTGTTATCAGTAGTAGTCATCTTGTTTTCAGTAGTAGTCATCTTGTTATCAGTATTAGTCATCTTGTTATCAGTAGTAGTCATCCTGTTATCAGTAGTCAGTCATCTTGTTATCAGTAGTAGTCATCTTGTTATCAGTATTAGTCATCTTGTTATCAGTAGTAGTCATCCTGTTATCAGTAGTCAGTCATCTTGTTATCAGTATTAGTCAGTCATCTTGTTATCAGTAGTAGTCATCTTGTTATCAGTATTGGTCAGTCATCTTGTTATCAGTAGTAGTCATCTTGTTATCAGTAGTAGTCAGTCATCTTGTTATCAGTAGTAGTCATCTTGTTATCAGCAATAGTCAGTCATCTTGTTATCAGTAGTAGTCATCTTGTTATCAGTAGTAGTCATCTTGTTATCAGTAGTAGTCATCTTGTTATCAGTATTAGTCATCTTGTTATCAGTATTAGTCATCTTGTTATCAGTAGTAGTCATCTTGTTATCAGTATTGGTCAGTCATCTTGTTATCAGTAGTAGTCATTTTGTTATCAGTAGTAGTCATCTTGTTATCAGTAGTAGTCATCTTGTTATCAGTATTAGTCATCTTGTTATCAGTAGTAGTCATCTTGTTATCAGTAGTAGTCATCTTGTTATCAGTAGTAGTCATCTTGTTATCAGTATTAGTCAGTCATCTTGTTATCAGTAGTAGTCATCTTGTTATCAGTATTAGTCAGTCATCTTGTTATCAGTAGTAGTCATCTTGTTATCAGTAGTAGTCAGTCATCTTGTTATCAGTAGTAGTCATCTTGTTATCAGCAATAGTCAGTCATCTTGTTATCAGTAGTAGTCATCTTGTTATCAGTAGTAGTCATCTTGTTATCAGTAGTAGTCATCTTGTTATCAGTATTAGTCATCTTGTTATCAGTAGTAGTCATCTTGTTATCAGTAGTAGTCATCTTGTTATCAGTAGTCAGTCATCTTGTTATCAGTAGTAGTCATCTTGTTATCAGTATTAGTCAGTCATCTTGTTATCAGTAGTAGTCAGTCATCTTGTTATCATTGGTAGTCATCTTGTTATCAGTAGTAGTCAGTCATCTTGTTATCAGTAGTAGTCATCTTGTTATCAGTAGTAGTCATCTAATTATCAGTAGTAGTCAGTCATCTTGTTATCAGTAGTAGTCATCTTGTTATCAGTAGTAGTCATCTAATTATCAGTAGTAGTCAGTCATCTTGTTATCAGTAGTAGTCAGTCATCTTGTTATCATTAGTAGTCATCTTGTTATCAGTAGTAGTCAGTCATCTTGTTATCAGTAGTAGTCATCTTGTTATCAGTAGTAGTCAGTCATCTTGTTATCATTAGTAGTCATCTTGTTATCAGTAGTAGTCAGTCATCTTGTTATCATTAGTAGTCATCTTGTTATCAGTAGTAGTCAGTCATCTTGTTATCAGTAGTAATCTTGTTATCAGTAGTAGTCAGTCATCTTGTTATCAGTAGTAGTCATCTTGTTATCAGTAGTAGTCAGTCATCTTGTTATCGGTAGTAGTCATCTTGTTATCAGTAGTAGTCAGTCATCTTGTTATCAGTAGTAGTCATCTTGTTATCATTAGTAGTCATCTTGTTATCAGTAGTAGTCATCTTGTTATCATTAGTAGCCAGTCATCCTTTCTCTGTCTGGGTCTGTTCCTGTCTCTGTCTGGGTCTGTTCCTGTCTCTGTCTCTGTCTCTGTCTCTGTCTCTCTGTCTCTGTTCCTGTCTCTGTCTGGGTCTGTTCCTGTCTCTGTCTGGGTCTGTTCCTGTCTCTGTCTCTGTCTGGGTCTGGGTCTGTTCCTGTCTCTGTCTGGGTCTGTTCCTGTCTCTGTCTCTGTCTGGGTCTGTTCCTGTCTCTGTCTGGGTCTGTTCCTGTCTCTGTCTCTGTCTCTGTCTGGGTCTGTTCCTGTCTCTGTCTGGGTCTGTTCCTGTCTCTGTCTGGGTCTGTTCCTGTCTCTGTCTGGGTCTGTTCCTGTCTCTGTCTGGGTCTGTTCCTGTCTCTGTCGCTGTCTCTGTCTGGGTCTGTTCCTGTCTCTGTCTGGGTCTGTTCCTGTCTCTGTCTGGGTCTGTTCCTGTCTCTGTCGCTGTCTCTGTCTGGGTCTGTTCCTGTCTCTGTCTGGGTCTGTTCCTGTCTCTGTCTGGGTCTGTTCCTGTCTCTGTCTGGGTCTGTTCCTGTCTCTGTCTCTGTCTGGGTCTGTTCCTGTCTCTGTCTGGGTCTGTTCCTGTCTCTGTCTCTGTCTGGGTCTGGGTCTGTTCCTGTCTCTGTCTGGGTCTGTTCCTGTCTCTGTCTCTGTCTGGGTCTGTTCCTGTCTCTGTCTGGGTCTGTTCCTGTCTCTGTCTCTGTCTGGGTCTGGGTCTGTTCCTGTCTCTGTCTGGGTCTGTTCCTGTCTCTGTCTCTGTCTCTGTCTGGGTCTGTTCCTGTCTCTGTCTGGGTCTGTTCCTGTCTCTGTCTCTGTCTGGGTCTGTTCCTGTCTCTGTCTGGGTCTGTTCCTGTCTCTGTCTCTGTCTCTGTCTGGGTCTGTTCCTGTCTCTGTCTGGGTCTGTTCCTGTCTCTGTCTGGGTCTGTTCCTGTCTCTGTCTCTGATCTGTCTGGGTCTGTTCCTGTCTCTGTCTGGGTCTGTTCCTGTCTCTGTCTCTGTCTGGGTCTGTTCCTGTCTCTGTCTCTGTCTGGGTCTGTTCCTGTCTCTGTCTGGGTCTGTTCCTGTCTCTGTCTCTGTCTGGGTCTGTTCCTGTCTCTGTCTGGGTCTGTCTCTGTCTGGGTCTGTTCCTGAGTAGAACCTAACATTGTTATCATTAGTTTTTCATCAAAGAAAATGTAAATGTATTCCTTCATCACTGTATTCATGTGTGTCCCACACCTGGGCAGACAGCTAACAGGGGTCTACAGGTTGCTATGTTTATCTGTGTGTGTATTTGCTCCAGTACCTGGGCAGACAGCTAGAGTCTAGAAACCCCAGCGGGGGTCTACAGAGCTCCATGCTGTGTCCATGGTGTCCATGGTGGTCCAGGTCCAGAGGCTGACCAGCCAGGTCCAGAGTGAAGCTCTCACCCTCCCAACAGTCAGACCCCAGGCCCTGGGGAAGGTCATTCACACTGAGAGACAGGTCAGATCCCAGGCCCTGGGGAAGGTCATTCACACTGAGAGACAGGTCAGATCCCAGGCCCTGGGGAAGGTCATTCACACTGAGAGACAGGTCAGATCCCAGGCCCTGGGGAAGGTCATTCACACTGAGAGACAGGTCATCGTCCTGTCCCTGGGGAAGGTCATTCACACTGAGAGACAGGTCATCGTCCTGTCCCTGGGTGTCTTCATCCTCACCACATACACTCACACCCCCCTGGAGGAGGAGACGAGGAGGGGGGAGGAGGGATGGAGGAAGAGAAAGAAACACCATAAGGACCAAGGCCTTTGTCTAATTGTGTTTTTTAAGTCTTTACGTGGGTGTCTGCCTATATGTATACTAACCCGTAGTCCTCCCTGCTCGTCATGCGGAGGTCCCTGGCTGGTCCCTGGTGTGGTGGCGTTGAGGGATTGTGGGTCGGCTGACGAGGTGTCGTACGACATAGAGAGCGAGTCTGTGTGGTTGGTCTCTTCTGATGGAGAGAGGTTAGTCTGCAGGGAAAGACAACATAAGACATCTCATTTCTGGGACAAACAATGGACCTACATATACAGTACACTTCAGACCTTCTTCTGATGACTCCCAAGTTGCCATGTCCTGGGGTCAGTTTTAAGGCTATGGCCGTGCTTGGCCATTTTAGTGATATTCATGTTGTGTTCTGTTGCGGTTGTGTTATGTTCATCTCATGGTCAGTACTAACCAGTTGTGTTATGTTCATCTCATGGTCAGTACTAACCAGTTGTGAGTGAGACAGACTTTGACTAGTAGAGGACTCGTCTTCCTCTGATGATTGGTCAGAGTCCTGTGGGTCTTCCTGTCCCAGGCTGGGGGTGCTGCCAGAGTGTTGGCTCTCCTCCAGCAGGTCACCCAGCTCTGTACTGTCCAGAGAACGCCTCCGCACACCCCAGTTAAAGTTATCCACGCTCTCGCCCTGAAAACACACACACACACACACACAGGTCAACTTTAGCAGTGCTCCTCTGCAAAACTCATATCTGGTATGCATTTGTTCAAAATGGCACACAAATGTCATCAGACTTAAAAGGATAAATCAAATAAGTTACAGAATTACTTTGGTAAAAAAAACACGTCTATGTCATTTTAGAATTCTGGGCAAACTATCTCTTGAACTATTCATGGGTTGCATGTTTCGTCACAATATTGTTTTGAATGTTCATTTTGAACTGATGCCCGACAGCATTCTACCCAATGCATCGTTAATGAGCGCTGATGAAGATTTCATCAAAAGTGAATTATAGTGGCTTGGAAATACAATGACATTCAAAAGGAGGTATATAATTAGTAAGAAAACCTTTTGTCATAATTTTGATGTCACCAGATTGACTTTAGATGCAGTATAACGTTAACTAACTAGTGTTGGGTTTTATTTTTTAATTGGATCTGTACGTGATGAATAGCTTGGAAGGAATGCATTAATGAGGAGCACTGTACTGATATGGATTGTTTCACAGGGAACGTTGGGGGTGGGACAGATAAGACTTGTATTTCTTACAGATAAGAACACTCTCTCTTTGTTGTCTGTGAAACTGTCCTTGAACATGGATACAGTGAAATTGTGTATTTTCGGTGCTGACTCCGCAGGTTATTATCATAGCAACTATGCCTGGCAACAAATGGAACGGATTGGCTGAAATGGAGTCTGGACCACACTCAGTCCTTTGCTCTGGTTGGCCAACAGAAGAGGTGGAGGCTTTCTGTCAGAGTATTTGAGAAAGAATTTGTAAACAATAATTCTAGTTCTCTGTCGGCCCTGCGTGGTTTTTCAGTGAGCCCGTATACGAACCTTCATACTTATCATACATACATTTTGCATATAATAAATTTAGCTTGGATTGAATATCTCTTGATTATGTTTTCTCTTATTCCAATACCAGATTTGAATTACGCAATTTCTAACACTAGCTAAGATTGAGGGGAGGCCACTGGATTTTAGCTAGTTAACGTTAGCATTGCTAGCTATTTTTGACTAACTTTGCTAGCTAATGACAACATTGCCATCTGTCTAAAGTAAATTTGACAACAAGATAATGCAAAGTTTTTTCCTACTACATATTTGACTACTTTAGCCATGTCATCATATTTCCAGGCTCTATAGTGTAATTTAGACTAAATAGTATTTAGCCTCCGTCCAGATTTACTGGGTTTATCACCACTTTAGGGCACCATAATGGCGCTGCCAGTAGAGGGCGGTTTGAGAACGTTCATAACAACGGCATGATGCAACCGAGTGACGGAGGTGCAACCTATGAATATCAACATCCATAAGTTACCGTAACAACACTACAGCACTGTTATGAGCTCATGCACAGAACAGCTGACTGGATCACCATAGCAACAGGTATTTCAGTGTGACATCATCAGTGCTGCCTACTGCACACGCTCAGAGCACCACATTCTCAGAGTGAGACAGAGCTTACCTGGAGCTCCTAACGCAGCAGAGGGGAGAGAGAGAAACACAGAGTTAGAGAGAGCGAGAGAGAGAGATGGGGGGAAGAGAGAGAGAGAGAGAGAGAGAGAGAGAGAGATGGGGGGAAAGAGAGAGAGAGAGAGAGAGAGAGAGAGAGAGAGATGGGGAAGAGAGAGAGAAGAAGAAAACATGACAGAAACAGTGTGTTAGGGACAGAGAAAGGGAGAGAGAAAGGGAAAATACTGTATATACATTTGTAAAAGCAAAGATGTACATGAGTAACGTCAGTGTGGGAGTGGCCTGGTACTGTCTTTGGTAACAGTCTAAGTGGGTGTGGCCTGTCTCCTTAGTAACAGTATGGGAGGATGTGGCCTGTGTCCATGGTTACCCTTAGTGTGGGTGTGTCTCTGTCTCCATGGTAACTGTCTCACCTCTCCGTCCTCCAGCTCTACATCCAGGAAGTCAAAGTCTCGGAACACTCTGAACTGCTGCTCCGACGCCGTGTCATCCAGCGTGTCTTCTCTGGTTCCACCCTCCTCCGAAGACACGCCGCTCCCCTGAACCTCCATCATCATGTCCAGGTCCCCACAGGACGAGAAGATCACCTGGAGGACAGGTAAACATAACGACAGGTTTATAACAGTGTAATGGCAGTCTGCACCTCCATCAGCTCCAGACCACCTGAAGGAGAAAGGGACAGGTAGGGAGAAAGGGACAGGTTAGGAGAAAGGGACAGGTAAGGAGAAAGGGACAGGTAAGGAGAAAGGGACAGGTAGGGAGAAAGGGACAGGTAAGGAGAAAGGGACAGGTAAGGAGAAAGGGACAGGTAAGGAGAAAGGGACAGTTAAGGAGAAAGGGACAGGTAAGGAGAAGGATGTTGACTCACCGAGGGGTTTTTGGTGAGGCCAACCTCTTGTCCACACAGAGACAGAACATTCACCAGCTTCTCTCTCGTTCTCTTCTGAAGGAAGAAGTGTTATTCAACATATGAAATATAGCTTTAACATTTACATATTATGAAACATCTTCTTCAACTAAACACCCTAACATAGTTACAGTACCACAATGAAACAACCTTCAACAAACCACTTCAAAACAAAACAACTGAACAGGTCTCTCTTGCAAAATAAATCTCAATGAGACAAACCTGGATATTTTTTTTAAAACACTGAATGTCTCCCTTTGACTGAGTGGTGTGTTACCTGTGAGGACTGAGGTCTCTTCCAGCTGACAGGCACTAGGACGGTGTTGGAGTTAGAACCAGAGGAGGTGGAGGAGGTACTACGGGTCACAGCCCTGGCCTTCCCCTCTCTACCCCCTGACCCCTGCAGCTCATCAAACCTCCGCCCGATCACTGGAGTCTAGGAGAGAGAGAGAGACAGAGAGAGAGAGAGAGAGAGACAGAGAGAGAGAGAGAGCGAGGGTTGTCAGTCGTTCAAAGTAAGACGGAGTATGCGTGTCTGTGTTCGATGGCTCTCCCACCTCTGAGATGTCGAAGGTGAAGTCCAGTGTCTTGCCGGGAAGGGCCTTGGCTGATCCGTCCCAGATCCTACTGACCTCCAGGTTAGAGAGGTCACTGTGGGCGTGGCTATATGCCGGGTGGACCAGACTGGCTGACCTGGACACCACCAGCTTCAGGATGTTCAACGCATCCTTCCAGTGCACCGTCTGATGAGACAGACACACACAGGGAGAGGGTTATACACACATACACACACAGCCAAATGTAGGACGCACTGTCTGAAAACACAGAGGATGACTTCCAAACAAACACATATACAGTATTTGGGGAACATTGTAGTACTTGGGAGATATTGCGGTATTAGTGCAGACATATGCAGTATATGGGGTAGATATTGCAGTATTGGGGCAGGTATTGAGGTGGGTAGGTAGGACTGACCTGTACAAACTTCTCGATGGTCTTCAGGACGTCAGCGTTGAACTGTTTGACCTGGACAGCCGTCATGTCCATGTGGCTCAACAGACAGTAGATGATCTGGAGCAACGACTGTTGCATGCTGGGTAGGCCCTTGTCCAGGAGCTACAGCAGACAGAGAGGGGCAGGGAGAGGGGGAGAGAGAGAGAGAGAGAGATAAAGACAGAGAGAGAGAGAGAGAGAGAGAGAGAGAGAGAGAGAGAGAGAGAGAGAGAGAGAGAGAGAGAGAGAGAGAGAGAGAGAGAGAGAGAGAGAGAGAGAGACATTTCAATGGTTACTGTTAATATTTTTTATGTTTATTTCACTTTTGTTTATTATCTATTTCACTTGCTTTGGCAATGTAAACATATGCCCCTTGAATTGAGAGAGAGAGAGAGAGAGAGAGAGAGAGAGAGAGACTACTTCACTTGCTTTGGCAATGTTAACACACGTTTCCCATGCCAATAAAGCCCTTAAATTGATAATTGATAAAAATTGAGAGAGAGAGAGTGATGATAAGCTGTAGACCACACTATCTACCAAGAGAGTTTTGATCTATAATTTTCATAGCTGTCTATTTCCCACCACCAACAGATGCTGGCACTAAGACTGCACTCAACCAGCTGTATAGGGCCATAAGCAAAGCTCATCCTAGTGATGTCACCTGTGCAACTAGAGGCGAAAAAACTCTAGATCACCTTTACTCCACAAACAGAGACGCATCCAAAGCTCTCCGTCGCCCTCCATTTGGCATATCTGACCATAACTCTATCCTCCTGATTCTGGCTTACAAGCAAAAGCTCAAACAGAAAGTACGAGTGATGCGCTCAATACAAAAGTGGTCTGATGAGGCAGATGTTAAGCTGCAGGACTGTTTCGCTAGCACAGACTGGAATATATTCCGGGATTCATCCGATGGAATTGAGGAGTTTACCACAGCAGTTACAAGCTTCGTTAATAAGTGCATCGACAATGTTGTCCCCACAGTGACCGTACGTACATATCCCAACCAGAAGCCATAGATTACAGGCAACATCCTCACTGAGCTAAAGGCTAGAGTTGCCGCTTTCAAGGAGAAGAACTCTAATCTGGATGCTTATAAGAAATCCCGCTGCGCCCTCCAACGAACCATCAAACCGGCAAAGCATCAAAACAGGACTAAGATTGACTCCTACTACACCGGCTCTGATGCTCGTCGGATGTGGCAAACTATCACGGATTACAAAGGACAACCCAGCCGCGAGCTTCCCAGTGACCCGAGCCTAAGGTAAGCAACACTGAACCATGCATGAGAGCACCAGCTGTTCCGGACGACTGTGTGATCTCACTCTCCGTAGTCGATGTGAGTAAGACCTTTGGCCGCCTAGAGTCGATGTTCGTGACCCCGCAGACATCTAATTAGCATAATAAAAACAATCCCCATCAAAATGTGTCCGTTTATTTTGCAGCCGATCTGCCTACTTCTGTCTGTAGCGTCCGAACAGTTTGGGCTACACACTAATATGACCCCTCTATGGAAAGGTGAGTCTCTCACGAACACATGCATGTTGGTTGTTGCTCTAGGACGCCCACAAGCCTCACAAACCTAGTCTGAAGGTAGCTGGGTACCAGTTAAAAACATTTATGGAAGTATACAGTGGGGAGAACAAGTATTTGATACACTGCCGATTTTGCAGGTTTTCCTACTTACAAAGCATGTAGAGGTCTGTAATTTTTATCATAGGTACACTTCAACTGTGAGAGACGGAATCTAAAACAAAAATCCAGAAAATCACATTATTTGATTTTTAAGTAATTAATTTGCATTTTATTGCATGACATAAGTATTTGATACATCAGAAAAGCAGAACTTAATATTTGGTACAGAAACCTTTGTTTGCAATTACAGAGATCATACGTTTCCTGTAGGTCTTGATCAGGTTTGCACACACTGCAGCAGGGATTTTGGCCCACTCCTCCATACAGACCTTCTCCAGATCCTTCAGGTTTCGGGGCTGTCGCTGGGCAATACGGACTTTCAGCTCCCTCCAAAGATTTTCTATTGGGTTCAGGTCTGGAGACTGGCTAGGCCACTCCAGGACCTTGAGATGCTCTTACAGAGCCACTCCTTAGTTGCCCTGGCTGTGTGTTTCGGGTCATTGTCATGCTGGAAGACCCAGCCACGACCCATCTTCAATGCTCTTACTGAGGGAAGGAGGTTGTTGGCCAAGATCTCGCGATACATGGCCCCATCCATCCTCCCCTCAATACGGTGCAGTCGTCCTGTCCCCTTTGCAGAAAAGCATCCCCAAATAATTATGTTTCCACCTCCATGCTTCACGGTTGGGATGGTGTTCTTGGGGTTGTACTCATCCTTCTTCTTCCTCCAAACACGGCGAGTAGAGTTTAGACCAAAAAGCTCTATTTTTGTCTCATCAGACCACATTACCTTCTTCCATTCCTCCTCTGGATCATCCAGATGGTCATTGGCAAACTTCAGACGGGCCTGGACATGCGCTGGCTTGAGCAGGGGGACCTTGCGTGCGCTGCAGGATTTTAATCCATGACGGCGTAGTGTGTTACTAGTGGTTTTCTTTGAGACTGTGGTCCCAGCTCTCTTCAGGTCATTGACCAGGTTCTGCCGTGTAGTTCTGGGCTGATCCCTCACCTTCCTCATGATCATTGATGCCCCATGAGGTAAGATCTTGCATGGAGCCCCAGACCGAGATTGATTGACCGTCATCTTGAACTTCTTCCATTTTCTAATAATTGCGCCAACAGTTGTTGCCTTCTCACCAAGCTGCTTGCCTATTGTCCTGTAGCCCATCCCAGCCTTGTGCAGGTCTACAATTTTATCCCTGATGTCCTTACACAGCTCTCTGGTCTTGGCCATTGTGGAGAGGTTGGAGTCTGTTTGATTGAGTGTGTGGACAGGTGTCTATTATACAGGTAACGAGTTCAAACAGGTGCCGTTAATACAGGTAATGAGTGGAGAACAGGAGGGCTTTTTAAAGAAAAACTAACAGGTCTGTGAGAGCCGGAATTCTTACTGGTTGGTAGGTGATCAAATACTTATGTCATGCAATAAAATGCAAATTAATTACTTAAAAATCATACAATGTGATTTTCTGGATTCTTAGATTCCGACTCTCACAGTTGAAGTGTACCTATGATAAAAATTACAGACCTCTACATGCTTTGTAAGTAGGAAAACCTGCAAAATTGGCAGTGTATCAAATACTTGTTCTCCCCACTGTATATGTAGATAGTTTAGTGCCTAAAATAAGAGGTTAAATACAAAATAGTTTCCTGATCTTTCTTATATCTCTCAGATATAGGACAGACACTTCAGAACAAACTTACTTTAGATTTTTTGGGGGACTATCTGTTTATCCATGTATGAAGCTGTTTCTATGGGCTAATAGCAGTAGGTGTTCAGTCCCACCCCCCCGGGACTGAAGACCTCCCTCTGCAACTGGATCCTGGACTTCCTGACGGGTCGCCCCCAGGTGGTAAGGGTAGGCAACGACACATCCGCCACGCTGACCCTCAACACGGGGACCCCTCAGGGGTGCGTGCTTAGTCCCCTTCTGTACTCCCTGTTCACCCACAACTGAGTGGCCGCATATGACTCCAACACCATCATGGAAACTGCTTGGGATCTGACTGCAAGGCACTACAGAGGGTAGTGCGTATGGAGCAGTACATCACTGGGGCCGAGCTCCCTGCCATCAAGGACCTCTATACCAGGCGGTGTCAGCGGAAGGCCTTAAGAATTGTCAAAGACTCTAGCCGATGGATCAAGTCTGGAACCAACAGGACCCTGAACAGCTTCTACCCCCAAGCCATAAGACTGCTAAATAGTTAGTTAAATAGTTAACCAAATCTGCATTGACCCTTTTTGCAGTAAGTTCTTTTAATCATCACATATGCTGCTGTTACTGTTTATTATCTGTAGCTTTATTCCTAGTTACATGTACATACACTACATTACCAAAAGTATGTGGACTCCTGCTCATCGAACATCTCATTCCTGATTCCGAGGGTGTTGGGTTAAATGCGGAAGACATATTTCAGTTAATGCATTCAGTTGTACAACTGACTAGGTATCCCCCTTTCTTTTTCCTTTCTGTTCCAAAATACGGAGTTGGTCCCCCCTTTCCTGCTATAACAGCCTCCACTCTTCTGGGAAGGCTTTCCGCTAGATGTTGGAACATTGCTGCGGGGACTTGCTTCCATTCAGCCACAAGAGCATTAGTGAGGTCGGGCACTGATGTTGGGCGATTAGGCCTGGCTCGCAGTCGGCGTTCCAATTCATCCCAAAGGTGTTGGATGGGGTTGAGGTCAGGGCTCTGTGCAGGCCAGGCAAATTCTCTCACACCGATCTGGACAAACCATTTCTGTATGGACCTCGCTTTGTGCACGGGGGGCCTCCTCCAAACTGTTGCCACAAAGTTGGAAGCACAGAATCGTCTAGATTGTCCTTGTATGCTGTAGCGTTAAGATTTCCCTTCACTGGAACTAAGGAGCCTGAACCATGAAAAACAGCCCCAGATCATTATTCCTCCTCCACCGAACTTTACAGTTGGCATCCGCCAAACTCAGATTCGTCCGCCGGACTGCCAGATGGTGAAGAGTGATTCATCACTCCAGAGAACGCTTTTCCAATGCTCCAGAGTCCAATGGCGGCGAGCTTTACACCACTCCAGCCAACGCTTGGCATTGCGCATGGTGATCTTAGGCCTGTGTGCGGCTGCTCAGCCATGGAAAACAATTTCATTAAGCTCCCGATGAACAGTTATTGTGCTGTCATTGCTTCCAGAGGCAGTTTGGAACTCGGTAGTGAGTGTTGCAACCGAGGACAGATGATTTTTACGTGGTACGCGCTTCAGCACTCGCCGGTCCCGTTCTGTGAGCTTGTTTGTCCTACCACTTCGCGGCTGAGCCGTTGTTGCCCCTAGACGTTTCCACTTCTGTGCAATAACAGCACTTACAGTTGACCGGGGCAGCTCTAGCAGGGCAGAAATTAGACGAACTGACTTGTTGGAAAGGTGGCATCCTTTCACGGTGCCACGTTGAAAGTCACTGAGCCTTTCAGAAAAACCATTTCTACTGCCAATGTTTGTCTATGGAGATTGCATGGCGGTGTGCTAGTTCTTCTACACCTGTCAGCAACGGGTGTGGCTGAAAGAGCTGAATGCACTCATTTGAAGGGGTGTCCACATACACTATATATACAAAAGTATCTACCTCAACTACATTGAACCCCTGCACATCGATTCAGTACTGGTACCCCTTGTATAAAGCCAAGTTATTGTTATCATTGTGTATTTATTATTACATGTTTTACTTTTCTATTATTTCTCTATTTTCTTTCTCTCTGCATTGTTGGGACGGGCCCGTCAGTAAGCATTTCACTGTTAGTCTACACCTGTTGTTTTTACGAAGCATGTGACCAATACAATTAAATACAATATGATTTTGATTTGATATGGGTAATCTATTCCGCTAAAAAGTGTTAAAGTATTTGTAGGATCTCAGACTGATAAAGGTATTGTCACGTTCGTCGGATACAGAGCACCAAGGCACAGCGTGGAAGGTGAACATACTTATTTATTAAATGAATACACGAACAAAACAACAAATCGATACGTGACGTCCAAAGGTGCAAACCACAAACCTACACAGGAACAAGATCCCACAAACACTGTGGGAAAACAGCCTGTCTAAACATGGTTCCCAATCAGACACAACCAGCAACAGCTGACACTCGTTGCCTCTGATTGAGAACCACTCTGGCCAACATAGATAGACATGAACTAGAAAAACAAAGAACACTCACAACCTGGCTCAACATACAAGCGTCCCCAGAGCCAGGGCGTGACAGGTATTTGTAACACTGGGTGGAAATGTGCTGATAGTGAACTTATTGCCAACCCTTGCACCCTCAGCCATGTAGGTGACCATGTTGAGTGTGATGTTTACCTCAGCCATGTAGGTGACCATGTTGAGTGTGATGTTTACCTCAGCCATGTAGGTGACCATGTTGAGTGTGATGCTCACCTCAGCCATGTAGGTGACCATGTTGAGTGTGATGTTTACCTCAGCCATGTAGGTGACCATGTTGAGTGTGATGTTTACCTCAGCCATGTAGGTGACCATGTTGAGTGTGATGCTCACCTCAGCCATGTAGGTGACCATGTTGAGTGTGATTTTTACCTCAGCCATGTAGGTGACCATGTTGAGTGTGATGTTTACCTCAGCCATGTAGGTGACCATGTTGAGTGTGATGTTTACCTCAGCCATGTAGGTGACCATGTTGAGTGTGATGCTCACCTCAGCCATGTAGGTGACCATGTTGAGTGTGATGTTTACCTCAGCCATGTAGGTGACCATGTTGAGTGTGATGTTTACCTCAGCCATGTAGGTGACCATGTTGAGTGTGATGTTTACCTCAGCCATGTAGGTGACCATGTTGAGTGTGATGTTTACCTCAGCCATGTAGGTGACCATGTTGAGTGTGATGTTTACCTCAGCCATGTAGATGACCATGTTGAGTGTGATGTTTACCTCAGCCATGTAGGTGACCATGTTGAGTGTGATGTCAGCGAAGGCCTCGTGGAGATAACGACACACCACACTGACCCAGGAGAAGGGGTCCCGCGTGTAGGACCTGTTCTTATACAGGGTCATCACATGGGCCAGGTGGGACAGCTTAGTGTTCTTCTCCTCCAGACATACCTGGTGGGAGGGGTAGAGAGAAAAAAAAATAAGCTATGGGAACTGATGTAGTAGATGTAACTTTGTGGTAAACAACAAGAGAAGCTGGACGTTACGATGGACAACAATCTTAAGACAATGAAACAGACTTTTAACTGCTAGAGGAATAAAGACTATTGTAACTTAATGTATTCTGTATTTCACCTGTGCAATCCTCTCAGCGCTCTCCTTACAGAACTGAGTGGGGCGGCCAAAGTGTTGCACCAGATGAGGCAAGAGACACAGCACGTTCAGAGGAAAACCTAGAGAGAGAGAGCGAGAGCGAGAGCGAGGGATGAAGAGACAGACAGGTGGTGGAGAGAGAGAAAGAGAAAGAGAAAGACAGAGAAATTCAATTCAAATTCAAAATAATTTTTTATTTCCTGGGTGGTGATGAATGGTATACATACAAGACACACGACAACATAGAACAGTAAAACATGTAGGCTACAGAATAAAGGATTAGAAGCATTCTATGCAATCCCAGGGTATATACACACATATATACACAAACACAAGTCAAAACGTCAAGAGTTAAGGAGTTTGATGGATCTGCTGCTGCTCTCTTAGATTTGAATGGGAGAGCTGTATACCTGCGGCCGGGAGGGTGAGGGGCTGTGCTGGTCATTCAGTGTGTGTGTTATGTCAAATGCAATTTGTTCCCCCTTCCTCCTCACTCATGTTTTGTAAATGTCACTGAGGGTAAAATGTCAAATGTGTCAGAGTGTTAGCCTCCAGCTGTACATCCCCCGTTTATCTCTCTACATCTTTTACCGAATGGGATTGTTTGATTATGGTCTATTGATTGATTGATTGATTGAAAGATGAATTGATAAGATAGATAGATTGATTGACAGACTGACTAATCAATACCTACCTATAGCCTGTGATGTGTCGACCACGGGTACTCGTGAGACAGGTGTGAGCTGACAGAAGAGTTGCAGGGTGAGGTCAGAGGTGGTCTGGGAGGTGAAGCCCTTTAACAGCAGCTGTTGTAGTCCAGAGAAACCACTCCATCTCAGCTGGGCCTGCAGCTTCTCCAAACGCTCACGGTTCTCTGCCCGGTCCAGGGGCACCTGGGAAATGGAGTTCCGGTTATACTTTAGTTTGTAGTTTTGTTGTTGTTATCCATTAACAAATGTGTTTTTGTTTAGAGTTCTCTATGTATGTACAGGGGACATTCTTATTACAACTTTGGGCAGTACCTTGTGGATAAAGCCATTGCATTATCATTACATTTCTATTACAAAACCCATTCCAGCTTTGACAGCAGCTTGTTTACAGGTGTAGTGAAATATGACACTCAAATGTACAGTTTGATTCACCAATTATCATGCATTATGCCATGTTTACACAACCCACCTTAGACAGAAGCTTGTGGACCAGCCTTAGGGACATCTGATACTCAAACTCAAAGTCTGACTCCATGAGTGACACCGCCACCCAGAACACCGTAGCCAATAGGGACGAAGGATGGGACACATGGGCAGGATCAGACAGCACGCTAGGATCAATTCGATTGGTAGACGCCGAGGAGGCGTGTATACTCCGTCCGGGCCGGCCCAGGCCGTGATTGGTGCAAGCCTGGATGCGGTCGAGGGTAGCGCTGCGAGGCGGGTCGTGTGATTGGTTGCCGCTCTCCCCAAACTTTTTGGGGACGGAATAGGACCGCTGGTGTCGGCTGCGTTCGGCTGAGAGGCCGCTAAGCCCGACCCCCGGCAGGTTGAGCTGGCCAGTGCTCTTCCTGTTAAACTGTTTCTCAAGCTTCTCATTGGTCAAGAAGTCTGGGGAGGAGGTCCTACAGAGGGGCGGGGTTAAACAGGTTAGAGGTTAGGGTTAAAAAGAACAATGCTAGAATCTGCCTCCAGTTAGAGTGAATAGTTTACCATACTTATGTTAACTATACCAACAGTCTAAGTAGCCGCTTTCCCATGCTGATTCAGATGATCTGTTGAAGGTAAAAGTCTGCAACATAAAGTCTGGAACATAAAGTCTGGAACATAAAGTCTGGAACATATAGTCTGGAACATATAGTCTGGAACATATAGTCTGGAACATATAGTCTGCAACATAAAGTCTGGAACATAAAGTCTGCAACATAAAGTCTGGAACATAAAGTCTGGAACATATAGTCTGGAACATAAAGTCTGCAACATAAAGTCTGGAACATATAGTCTGTAACAAATCTGCAACATAAAGTCTGGAACATAAAGTCTGGAACATAAAGTCTGCAACATAAAGTCTGGAACATAAAGTCTGGAACATATAGTCTGGAACATATAGTCTGCAACAAATCTGCAACATAAAGTCTGGAACATAAAGTCTGGAACATAAAGTCTGCAACATAAAGTCTGGAACATAAAGTCTGGAACATATAGTCTGGAACATAAAGTCTGCAACATAAAGTCTGGAACATATAGTCTGTAACAAATCTGCAACATAAAGTCTGCAACAAATCTGCAACATAAACCTGGAACATAAAGTCTGGAACATAAAGTCTGCAACATAAAGTCTGGAACATATAGTCTGTAACAAATCTGCAACATAAAGTCTGGAACATAAAGTCTGGAACATAAAGTCTGGAACATAAAGTCTGGAACATAAAGTCTGCAACATAAAGTCTGGAACATATAGTCTGCAACATAAAGTCTGGAACATATAGTCTGGAACATATAGTCTGCAACATAAAGTCTGGAACATAAACCTGGAACATAAAGTCTGGAACATAAAGTCTGCAACATAAAGTCTGGAACATATAGTCTGTAACATATAGTCTGGAACATAAAGTCTGGAACATAAAGTCTGGAACATAAAGTCTGGAACATAAAGTCTGGAACATAAAGTCTGCAACATAAAGTCTGGAACATATAGTCTGCAACATAAAGTCTGGAACATAAAGTCTGGAACATATAGTCTGTAGCAAATCTGCAACATAAAGTCTGGAACATAAAGTCTGGAACATAAAGTCTGGAACATATAGTCTGCAACATAAAGTCTGGAACATATAGTCTGCAACATAAAGTCTGGAACATATAGTCTGCAACATAAAGTCTGGAACATATAGTCTGTAACAAATCTGCAACATAAAGTCTGGAACATAAAGTCTGGAACATAAAGTCTGGAACATATAGTCTGCAACATAAAGTCTGGAACATATAGTCTGCAACATAAAGTCTGGAACATATAGTCTGCAACATAAAGTCTGGAACATATAGTCTGTAACAAATCTGCAACATAAAGTCTGGAACATAAAGTCTGGAACATAAAGTCTGGAACATATAGTCTGCAACATAAAGTCTGGAACATATAGTCTGCAACATAAAGTCTGGAACATATAGTCTGTAACAAATCTGCAACATAAAGTCTGGAACATAAAGTCTGGAACATAAAGTCTGGAACATATAGTCTGGAACATATAGTCTGGAACATATAGTCTGCAACATAAAGTCTGGAACATAAAGTCTGGAACATATAGTCTGGAACATAAAGTCTGCAACATAAAGTCTGGAACATATAGTCTGCAACATAAAGTCTGGAACATATAGTCTGTAACAAATCTGCAACATAAAGTCTGGAACATAAAGTCTGGAACATAAAGTCTGGAACATATAGTCTGGAACATAAAGTCTGCAACATAAAGTCTGGAACATATAGTCTGCAACATAAAGTCTGGAACATATAGTCTGTAACAAATCTGCAACATAAAGTCTGGAACATAAAGTCTGGAACATAAAGTCTGGAACATAAAGTCTGGAACATATAGTCTGTAACATATAGTCTGGAACATAAAGTCTGGAACATAAAGTCTGGAACATATAGTCTGCAACATAAAGTCTGGAACATAAAGTCTGGAACATAAAGTCTGGAACATATAGTCTGGAACATAAAGTCTGTAACATATAGTCTGGAACATATAGTCTGCAACATAAAGTCTGGAACATAAAGTCTGGAACATATAGTCTGTAACATATAGTCTGGAACATATAGTCTGGAACATATAGTCTGGAACATATAGTCTGGAACATAAAGTCTGGAACATATAGTCTGTAACAAATCTGCAACATATAGTCTGGAACATATAGTCTGCATAACATATAAAAGTGTGGACAGGTGAAGTAGAACGCCTACCTGGTAAGAGCAGCCATCAGATCACTGTTCTTCAGACACTCAGCCAGGTTCACCACCACTGATTCTAGAGTCAGCAAAACCTCCATTACATAGCCCTGGAACACACACATTACTGTTACCGCTATCACATGGACCTGGAACACACACATTACTGTTACCTCTATCACATGGACCTGGAACACACACATTACTGATACCTCTATCACATTGACCTGGAACATACACATTACTGTTACCTCTATCACATGGACCTGGAACACACACGTTACTGTTACCTCTATCACATTGACCTGGAACACACACATTACTGTTACCTCTATCACATTGACCTGGAACACACACATTACTGTTACCTCTATCACATTGACCTGGAACACACACATTACTGTTACCTCTATCACATTGACCTGGAACACACACATTACTGATACCTCTATCACATTGACCTGGAACACACACATTACTGTTACCTCTATCACATGGACCTGGAACACACACACACACAGATACACGTACCTGCACCTCGTCACCGTGCTCTCCCACCACCTCCACCAATCGTGAGAGCAGGTCGGAGACAGCGTGAGCGTTGATTGGCTGTTTGAGAGCTCTGAATATCTGGAAGCTCCGCCCAGCGTAGTGACGAGACGAGCTGCACAGAGCGGTCTGCAATGCTACGTCACTCAACTGCTGCTCCAGGTGGAAATCTGACCAATAGAAAAAAAGAATTAGACAATGATGTCATGAATCTCCAGATTCTCCAGGAACATGTTTATAACTGCATTTCCTGGTCTTTTGTATGACATCATCTCAGCTCCATAAGTGGTGATGTGGCTTCAGGAACAACAAAAGTGCTTCAAAATATATATTTTTAAACAACAAAATGGTTTGGTGATAAAACACTGCTTGTCTCAGAATCAGAATCAGCTTTATTCACCAACTGCATTTACACATTACTCTGAATTCTACTTGGGGAAATGGTGCTGCTAGTGACAGACAACATTTAGAGACATTTATTTTTTATTTTATTTATTTATTTAACCTTTATTTAACCAGGAAGGGCTCATTGAGATTTAAAATCTCTTTTTCAAGAGCGTCCTGGCCAAGATAGGCAGCACCAAGTCATTACAAAAAATTACAGACAGACAACATGAAAAACTACAAGTAATCTAGTAAAAAACCATTCATGAATTCACAAGAGTATAACAATATCAAAAACAGCAAATTAAAAACATTGACAGGTCAGGGAATCAGCCTCAAAATCCTTCATCAGAGATTTAAAAACACCAATCGGGACAAGTTCTTCCAGTTTAAAATTATTTTGTAAGGTGTTCCAAGACGATGGCGCAGAGTACATAAAATACCTTTTACCAAATTCAGTTCGGACATTTGGAACAGTTAGCAGGATAAAGTCCAGTGAACGAAGAGAGTACCCACCACATTTCTGAACAATAAAAATGCCCAAATAAAAAGGTAGTTAACCCAAAATGGCTTTGTAAATAAAAGTATACCAGTGACTGAGCCTACGAGTGACTAGAGAAGGCCAGCCAACCCTGGTATACAAAGTACAGTGGTGCGTAAGGGTTTTGCAGTTTAAAATAAATCTCAAAGTACCATGATAAAGAGTGTCAATTGATCTCAAACACTGAGCGGAAGCATTCATATATAAAATATCCCCATAATCTAGTAAAGGCATAAATGTAGCTGATACTAGCCTCCTTCTGGCTTCAAAAGAAAAACAGGCTTTATTCCTAAAATAAAATCCCAATTTCAGCTTCAATTTTTTTGTAAGTTGTTGAATATGCAATTTAAAAGAGAGGCCGTCATCAATTAGAATTCCAAGATATTTATATGAGGTTACAACCTCAATCTCCTTGCCCTGACAGGTAGTAACAGGTGAAAGGTTCAGAGGTCTATTTCTTGCATTAGAAAACACCATTAGTTTAGTTTTGTCAATATTGAGGATAAGCTTCAATTGACACAAGGTATGTTGAACAGTATAAAAAGCAGTTTGCAAGTTCTGGAAAGCTTTTGTAAGAGATGAGGCACAACAGTAAATAACAGTATCATCAGCATAAAAATGAAGTTGTGCATTTTGGACATTTTTGTCTAAATCATTAATATAAATAGTGAATAAGAGAGGACCAAGTACAGAGCCCTGGGGCACACCATTCAGGACAGACAATTTAACAGATATAAGCCCATCAAATTGAGTGCACTGAGTTCTATCAGACAGATAGTTAGCAAACCATGCAACTGCATGCACCGAAAGACCTACACTCAACAATCTCTGCCTTAGTATAGCATGATCAACTGTATCAAAAGCCTTAGAGAGATCAATAAAAAGTGAGACACAGTGCTGTTTTTTGTCAAGGGCTTCAGTGATATCATTTAAAACCTTCATGGCTGCTGTAATTGTGCTATGCTTCTTCCTGAAGCCCGATTGATACATTGATAAAATAGAGTTAGTAAATAAGAAATCTTTTAGCTGTTCACTTACAAGGGTTTCAAGTATTTTCACCAGGGGTGACAGCTTTGAGATTGGCCTATAATTATTTAAAAGAGTTGGATCTCCCCCTTTTAAAAGTGGTAGGACAAATGCTGATTTCCAGATCTTTGGAATTTCATTACATTCCAGGGTTAGATTGAACAGATATGTAAGTGGTTCAGCTATGAAATCAGCTGCCAGATTTAAAAAGCAGGGATCCAAAAGATCAGGACCTGCAGGCTTTCTTTGATCTAAGGATTTCAGGGCTTTATGTACCACCTGCACTGAGAATGGCAGAAAACTAAAAGTTTGACCAGCTCTCACTGGTTCATCCACACAGGGTTGTACAGAGACAGAGGACACTGGTTCATCCACACAGGGTTGTACAGAGACAGAGGACACTGAAT
>CM062499.1:43738150-43750650 GCA_031479575.1 Coregonus ussuriensis
AGTCCAACCATAGAGATGAACACACACACAGTTGACGAACAGCATTTTAAATAGACACACACGTTTTTCCTCGACAGTGTCGCTGTATGTCTCTCTACGATATCTCTTTCTTACTGAGACAGAGATAATGATATTTAGGTGATGATTACTGAGACAGAGATAATTATATTTAGGTGATGATTACTGAGACAGAGATAATGATATTTAGGTGATGATTACTGAGACAGAGATAATTATATTTAGGTGATGATTACTGAGACAGAGATAATAATATTTTCTGACTGAGACAGAGATAATAATATTTTCTGACTGAGACAGAGATAATTATATTTTCTTACTGACAGAGATAATTATATTTTCTTACTGAGACAGAGATAATTATATTTTCTGACTGACAGAGATAATTATATTTTCTTACTGAGACAGAGATAATTATATTTTCTTACTGAGACAGAGATAATTATATTTCCTGACTGAGACAGAGATAATTATATTTCTTACTGAGACAGAGATAATTATATTTTCTGACTGAGACAGAGATAATTATATTTTCTGACTGAGACAGAGATAATTATATTTTCTGACTGAGACAGAGATAATTATATTTAGGTGATGATTACTGAGACAGAGATAATTATATTTAGGTGATGATTACTGAGACAGAGATAAATTCTGACTGACAGAGATAATTATATTTTCTTACTGAGACAGAGATAATTATATTTTCTGACTGAGACAGAGATAATTATATTTTCTGACTGAGACAGAGATAATTATATTTTCTGACTGAGACAGAGATAATTATATTTCTTACTGAGACAGAGATAATTATATTTTCTTACGGATACTGAGATAATTATATTTAGGTGATGATTACTGAGACAGAGATAATGATATTTAGGTGATGATTACTGAGACAGAGATAATGATATTTAGGTGATGATTGCTGAGACAGAGATAATTATATTTAGGTGATGATTACTGAGACAGAGATAATTATATTTAGGTGATGATTACTGAGACAGAGATAATTATATTTAGGTGATGATTACTGAGACAGAGATAATAATATTTTCTGACTGAGACAGAGATAATTATATTTTCTGACTGACAGAGATAATTATATTTTCTGACTGAGACAGAGATAATTATATTTTCTGACTGACAGTGATAATTATATTTTCTTACTGAGACAGAGATAATTATATTTTCTTACTGAGACAGAGATAATTATATTTCCTGACTGAGACAGAGATAATTATATTTTCTTACTGAGACAGAGATAATTATATTTTCTGACTGAGACAGAGATAATTATATTTTCTGATTGAGACAGAGATAATTATATTTCTTACTGAGACAGAGATAATTATATTTTCTTACGGATACTGAGATAATTATATTTAGGTGATGATTACTGAGACAGAGATAATGATATTTAGGTGATGATTACTGAGACAGAGATAATGATATTTAGGTGATGATTGCTGAGACAGAGATAATTATATTTAGGTGATGATTACTGAGACAGAGATAATTATATTTAGGTGATGATTACTGAGACAGAGATAATTATATTTAGGTGATGATTACTGAGACAGAGATAATAATATTTTCTGACTGAGACAGAGATAATTATATTTTCTTACTGACAGAGATAATTATATTTTCTTACTGAGACAGAGATAATTATATTTTCTGACTGACAGAGATAATTATATTTTCTTACTGAGACAGAGATAATTATATTTTCTTACTGAGACAGAGATAATTATATTTCCTGACTGAGACAGAGATAATTATATTTTCTTACTGAGACAGAGATAATTATATTTTCTGACTGAGACAGAGATAATTATATTTTCTGACTGAGACAGAGATAATTATATTTTCTGACTGAGACAGAGATAATTATATTTAGGTGATGATTACTGAGACAGAGATAATTATATTTAGGTGATGATTACTGAGACAGAGATAAATTCTGACTGACAGAGATAATTATATTTTCTTACTGAGACAGAGATAATTATATTTTCTGACTGAGACAGAGATAATTATATTTAGGTGATGATTACTGAGACAGAGATAATTATATTTAGGTGATGATTACTGAGACAGAGATAAATTCTGACTGACAGAGATAATTATATTTTCTTACTGAGACAGAGATAATTATATTTTCTGACTGAGACAGAGATAATTATATTTTCTGACTGAGACAGAGATAATTATATTTTCTGACTGAGACAGAGATAATTATATTTCTTACTGAGACAGAGATAATTATATTTTCTTACTGAGACTGAGATAATTATATTTAGGTGATGATTACTGAGACAGAGATAATTATATTTAGGTGATTATTACTGAGACAGAGATAATGATATTTAGGTGATGATTACTGAGACAGAGATAATTATATTTAGGTGATGATTACTGAGACAGAGATAATTATATATAGGTGATGATTACTGAGACAGAGATAGTTATATTTAGGTGATGAGGAACACAGACACATTCTCTACATACTGTCCTGCAGCTGGATCAGCAGGTTAGCAGCCTCTTGGCTTGAAAGGTATGCAGGTGCCTGTGTGTGTGTGTGTGTGTGTGTGTGTGTGTGTGTGTGTGTGTGTGTGTGTGTGTGTGTGTGTGTGTGTGTGTGTGTGTGTGTACTGTATGTGCGTGCGTGTGTGTCAGTGTTCATTTTGTCTCCTATTTTAGATGTCGTTTTAGGGTTTGTCTTTATGACTAAAATGCCTTTTCAGTCTTGGTCCCATTTTAGTCAATTCATCCTTCTTACAATTGTAGTCTAGTTTTAGTCACAGTCATTTAAGTATAGTTTTAGTCACAGGCAATTTAGTCTAGTTTTAGTCACAGTCAATTTAAGTCTAGTTTTAGTCACAGTCACTTAAGTATAGTTTTAGTCACAGGCAATTTAGTCTAGTTTTAGTCACAGTCACTTAAGTCTAGTTTTAGTCATTCATTTAAGTCCTATTTTAGTCATTGTAGCTTTATTTAGTTTTATTAAATAGTTCATACACACCTCTAACTTAACTTACATCATGCACATAATAGCTTCCATTCCCTTAGTCACACCATTTTAGGTCACATAATAGTCAGTGCATTGTTTTCTATTAAATAATGGAATATTTGGACCACCTCTAGCTTCCATCATGTTCACATTCAGATAGCCTTGTCCAGCTAGGCCTATTGTCCCCTCCTATAACATAGCTGGCAACATTGATATTGTGGCAGGTTGTAACCAATTCCAGGTTAAACAATGTACAGCTCTGACTTCCTCCCCGTCATAACCGTCAAGGGAATAAATGTGGTTTCCCTGAAAAGGGGCCAATTTTAGCTTTACTGTACTTCTAATATTCAACAAATAGCATTTGTTTTTCCCATAGGAAAAAAGCAACTGCAACTCGCATTTGCAGACCGCGAGAGACCGTATCTGTGTTGTGGACCGCAACACCAGATGAATGAATAACAGAGCACGTGAGAAAATAGAGCTTCTGATGAGATCAAAGCAAAAAAATAGCCGACGTGAAAGTAAGGATCTTTATTTGAGCCAGTTTGCTACAGCAGAAAATGAATCCTGCAGCAACAGGAAATATGAATTATTATGTGGATTATAATTAATGGATTTTTTTTTGTAGGGGTTGATACATTTTTCGTTTGGGCAAATGAAGTCTGACATTTTAAACTGGAAATTACAAACTTTAGAAGCCTTTTTTCAACTTCGAATACACTACAAGTTAGCATTTTCTACTGTGCAGGAAAATTCTCAGCAACAAAACACTGATCAAATTAAGATCCTACATCTGTAAACATTATTGTTTCCGAACGGCTAAGCATCAGCTCAAAAGATTGACGAGTGACTGAAGAGACCGCCTGGGAGCTGTGTTGGGAGATCAGTTTAACTGAAAGATTACCATTCTGCCAATGAGAGGATTGTATGAAATATTCTGCATGCATTCATACTTCCGATTGGACAAAACAGATGAAAAGGAACTTCATGTCCAATGTAATGTCCACTAGTCTCACATGGAATTCTCGTCTCGTCATATTTCCGTTGACTAAAATGAAAAGTAATTTGTAATAGTAATGTTTTTTTTCAGGGCATCTCGTCTCGTTATCCTCATAGTTTTAATCAGGCAAAATAGGTCATTGACTAGTGTTTTTCATAATATTTATTGTTGACGAAATTAGCACCTGTGTAGTGGTCCCCTAGGTGTGATGGTTTCAGGAAGGTAGTCCACCAGCGGTGCCCAGCAACCTCCGTTAACTGGCATGGGCAATGGCTGTGGACGATTGGTCTCCAACACGCTCATCAGCCAACCAGCATACGGCGGGAGAGGGTCATCTGGGGGAATAGACCAATCAGGACACAGTGTTATGTTATAATAATCTTATCAGACCTGGGTTCAGACACACACACACACAACACACAACACACAACACACAACACATAATGATAATCAGATCTGGGTTTTAAATTATAATCAGATCTGGGTTTAGAATGATAATCAGATAAGGGTTTAGAATGATAATCATAACTAGGTTTAGAAAGATAATCAGATCTAGGTTTAAAATTATAATAATATCTGGGTTTAGAAAGATAATCAGACCTGGGTTTAGAAAGATAATCAGACCTGGGTTTAGAAAGATAATCAGACCTGGGTTTAGAAAGATAATCAGACCTGGGTTTAGAAAGATAATCAGACCTGGGTTTAGAAAGATAATCAGACCTGGGTTTAGAAAGATAATCATATCTGGGTTTAGAAAGATAATCATATCTGGGTTTAGAAAGATAATCAGACCTGGGTTTAGAAAGATAATCAGACCTGGGTTTAGAAAGATAATCATATCTGGGTTTAGAAAGATAATCAGACCTGGGTTTAGAAAGATAATCAGACCTGGGTTTAGAAAGATAATCAGACCTGGGTTTAGAAAGATAATCAGACCTGGGTTTAGAAAGATAATCAGACCTGGGTTTAGAAAGATAATCATATCTGGGTTTAGAAAGATAATCAGACCTGGGTTTAGAAATATAATCAGACCTGGGTTTAGAAAGATAATCAGACCTGGGTTTAGAATGATAATCAGACCTGGGTTTAGAAAGATAATCATATCTGGGTTTAGAAAGATAATCATATCTGGGTTTAGAAAGATAATCATATCTGGGTTTAGAAAGATAATCATATCTGGGTTTAGAAAGATAATCAGACCTGGGTTTAGAATGATAATCAGACCTGGGTTTAGAAAGATAATCAGACCTGGGTTTAGAAAGATAATCAGACCTGGGTTTAGAAAGATAATCAGACCTGGGTTTAGAAAGATAATCATATCTGGGTTTAGAAAGATAATCAGACCTGGGTTTAGAATGATAATCAGACCTGGGTTTAGAAAGATAATCAGACCTGGGTCTGACTAAATATTATTAGAAATCTTGAAGATACTTTAATTGTTTGCTTTAGCTTGCCTGGAGAGCCAGGTGGGCGGGGTTTTCACTTTTGTGACTTTTCTATTGGTTCAATTGCACCATGCAAGCTCAATCAAGCAAAATATTTGAAATGTTTTAGTTTTAAAATCTCTAAGCGCTGTTAGAAAATAAAATCTTAACAATAAGGGAAACCCTAAAGACTGATGACAGAAGAGCCATGTGACAGCATGGTGACAAGCCACCACAGAACTATCTCATGAATGTGTGGTATGCGATTCGCCAATCAGACATCGTGAAACACACACACACACACTCTTGAGAGCGACACAGACAAACAGACAGACACACACACACCAGACACACACTTGAGAGCAACACAAACACACACTTGAGAGCGAGACATACACACATTGGTCTGGATTCTTCCCAAAGCGGACGTGTCTGGCAAGCAGGCTAAACAGGACGTGTCTGGCACGCAGGCTAAACACAGACAGAATGCCTTCACTGATGACAGGCTGACACTGTGTGTGTACTGTGGTTGGTGTGGATGATATTCAGACTGAATATCTGTGCTGGTGTCTGGTATGTCTGTAAGGGAAAGTGATACTATAGAACATTGTCTGTATCCTGTCTGTATCCTGTCTGTATCCTGTCTGTATCATGTCCGTGTCTGTATCATGTCTGTATCCTGTCTGTGTCCTGTCTGTATCCTGTCTGTATCATGTCCGTGTCTGTATCCTGTCTGTATCCTGTCTGTATCCTGTCTGTATCATGTCCGTGTCTGTATCATGTCCGTATCCTGTCTGTATCATGTCCGTGTCTGTATCCTGTCTGTATCCTGTCTGTATCCTGTCTGTATCATGTCCGTGTCTGTATCATGTCTGTATCCTGTCTGTATCATGTCTGTGTCTGTATCCTGTCTGTATCATGTATGTGTCTGTATCCTGTCTGTATCATGTCTGTATCATGTCCGTGTCTGTATCCTGTCTGTATCATGACCGTGCCTGTATCCTGTCTGTATCATGTCTGTGTCTGTATCCTGTCTGTATCATGTCCGTGTCTGTATCCTGTCTGTATCCTGTCCGTGTCTGTATCCTGTCTGTATCATGTCAGTGTCTGTATCCTGTCTGTATCATGTCCGTGTCTGTATCATGTCCGTGTCTGTATACTGTCTGTATAATTTCAGTATCCTGCCTGTATCATGTCTGTATCCTGTCTGTATCCTGTCTATATCATGTCCGTGTTAGTATCCTGTCTGTATCCTGTCTGTATCATGTCTGTGTCTGTATCCTGTCTTTATTATGTCTGTTCCTGTATCCTGTCTGTATCCTGTATGTATCATGTCCCTGTCTGTATCATGTCCGTGTCTGTATCCTGTCTGTATCATGTCCGTGTCTGTATCCTGTCTGTATCATGTCCGTATCCTGTCTGTATCATGTCCGTGTCTGTATCCTGTCTGTATAATGTCCGTATCCTGTCTGTATCATGTCTGTATCCTGTCTGTGTCCTGTCTGTATCCTGTCTATTTCATGTCCGTGTCAGTATCCTGTCTGTGTCCTGTCTGTATCATGTCCGTGTCAGTATCCTGTCTGTATCATGTCTGTATCGTGTCTGTGTCAGTATCATGTCTGTATCCTGTCTGTATCCTGTCTGTATCATATCCGTGTCTGTATCCTGTCTGTATCATGTCCGTTTCAGTATCATGTCTGTATCCTGTCTGTATCATGTCCGTGTCTGTATCATGTCTGTATCATGTCCATGTCTGTATCCTGTCTGTATCATGTCCGTGTCAGTATCCTGTCTGTATCCTGTCTGTATCCTGTCTGTATCCTGTCCGTGTCAGTATCATGTCTGTATCATGTCTGTATCATGTCCATGTCTGTATCCTGTCTGTATCATGTCTGTGTCAGTATCCTGTCTGTATCCTGTCTGTATCCTGTCCGTGTCAGTATCATGTCAGTATCCTGTCTGTATCCTGTCTGTATCCTGTCCGTGTCAGTATCATGTCTGTATCCTGTCTGTGTCAGTATCCTGTCTGTATCCTGTCTGTATCCTGTCTGTATCCTGTCTGTGTCAGTATCCTGTTTGTATCATGTCTGTATCCTGTCTGTATCCTGTCCGTGTCAGTATCCTGTCTGTATCCTGTCCGTGTCAGTATCCTGTCTGTATCCTGTCTGTATCCTGTCCGTGTCAGTATCCTGTCTGTATCCTGTCTGTATCCTGTCTGTGTCAGTATCCTGTCTGTATCCTGTCTGTATCCTGTCCGTGTCAGTATCCTGTCTGTATCCTGTCTGTATCCTGTCCGTGTCAGTATCCTGTCTGTATCCTGTCTGTATCCTGTCTGTATCCTGTCCGTGTCAGTATCCTGTCTGTAGGCGCAACTCTCTCAAATGTGACAATTCATTCTCCTTTTATATTTTGATATTTGATGTAGATGGAAGGAGATGGGGAGAAAGATAAGGATGGACAGGAAGTGCCTGCCTGGACCGGGAACCCAACCCGCTGAAACATGTGGTCCAGAGTAGGCAGTGTAGGCTGCTTAGCCAAACTCCAGCACAAGATGTAGGATCTTAAATTGATCACCCTGTTAGCAGGATAACTTTCCCGCAATGCAGGAAATCTAAAACTTGTAGTGTATTTAAGGTTTAAAAAGGCTTCTGAAGTTTGTAATTTCCACTTTGAAATTTCAGACTTGATTTTCCCTAACGAAAAATGTATCAACCCCTACAAAAATGTCCATGAATTATAATCCACATAATTATTATTATTTTCCTGCTGTAGCAAACTGGCTCAAATTAAGATCCTACATCTGTCACAAAGCATGTCCATCTTTAAGTTGTAAATCTCCTTGTCAGTCTCTCTCTCTCTTTCTCTCTTTGTCTCTCTCGCTGTGTGTGTGCGTGTGTGTGTGCGTTGGTGCGTGTGTAAATCTCCTGTCAGTTTGTCAGAGACGCTATGTGATTAGTGATAATTACAACAACAGACTGCTAACGAGGTTGAAGTGACTAACATTATGATGACATTGTGGAATGTGTGGAGAGGAATGCCAGGCCCTTTCCCATAGAGGTGTGTGTGTGTGTGTTTACAGACTACAGAGGAATCTGCAGTGAGGTTCCGCATCCCCCACGGAAATGTAATTAGCATCATAAAAAAAATCCCCCATAAAAAATCAGGTTCTACTCACTCTTCTCGTCGTCATAGGAACCGCCAGAGCTGTTACTGTAGCGAGACTCCAGTCTGTTGTGAGCCTTGGCCCTGAGAACACACACACACACACACTCAGCGAGGGGAGGCTTTACGTTTAAAGTGTCATCACATTGATTTCTGAATCATAAAGTCATTTGAAATGATTGTATAAAATATCTACCCAAAGGGCGCTGTGATGGGGACCCACCTCTCCTCGCTCTCTCTGGCCAGCTTGGGCTCCTCTGTCTCTGGGAAGTTCTCCTGTCCTGCCACTACCGTGTTGCTGCTGGACGTAGTGCCTGAACAACACAACAACAACAACAACAACAACATTCGAATAAATACAACAACAACAGTACGGCGTGGAAGTTCTCCTGTCCTGCCTGAACAACACACAACAACATAAATACAGAAACAACAACAACAACAACACACAAACAAATACATACAGTAAAGAGTTGTGTAAAGCAACTACATAACTCTGGAGAGAATATGTAATTATATCTGACTGTCACGCTCTGGCTCCGGGACTTTGTATGTTGAGCCAGGGTGTGTTCGTTTTGTTGTGTTTTGGTTGGTTGTCTTTGGTTGTGTTTTCTTGGTTTGGTCAATGACTCCCAATCGGAGGTAACGAGTGTCAGCTGTCGGCTCGTTATCTCTGATTGGGAGCCATATTTAAACTGTGTGTTTTCACCTTGTGGTTGTGGGTTTTTGTTCCTTGTCAGTCATTGTCACTGTGGACTTTACGATCGTGTTTTGTCTTGTTTCGTGTACTTTACCAATTAAAGTCATGTTCGTATCGCACGCTGCGCCTTGGTCCACTCATTTCGTAGACGATCGTGACAGAAAAACCCACCACCAAAGGACCAAGCAGCGTGTCCAGGAACACAGGCAGGAGGTGACTCTGGTAGATGTCCTCCTCGGTTGGGGGCAGATTACCGAGGAGGAGGCCGTCCGGTACCGGAGGGCGATGAAGGGGGACACCCAGGATGGAGAGGAGCAACGGCGTCGGCAGGGCCATCGTCGGAAGGACGAGAGGCAACCCAAAAAAAAAAAATTGGGGGGGGGGGCACATGGCTTGGGCGGCTGGGCAGCAGGAGGCTGCCACAGGGCATTTTGGAGAGGAGGCCACCGGGTTTTGGGGGCCAGGAGGCAGGTTGGCGAGGCCGGGATGGAGAGCGGAACCAACTTCCCGTACTCAGGCATGGCAGCGTGGGACGGGGCAGGTTCCGCGGTATGCGGAGCAGCGTACGGTGCCACGAGTGGTCCGGCACAGTCCTGTACGTCCTGTGCGAGCACCCCGCACGTGTCGTGCGAAGGGGGGTATGCAGCCAGGACGGAGTGTGCCGGCTCAACGCTCGTGGTCTCCTGTGCCTCTCCGCGGTCCCGGATATCCTGCTCCAGTATCACGTGCTGTCATGTCGGTACGGGTACACAGCCCTGTACGTCCTGTGCGGATGCCTCACACAGAGTGTGTGCAGGTAGGCATCCAGCCGGGACGGGTTGTGGCCGCTCTTCATTCCAGGTCTCCTATCCGTCTCCACAGTCCAGTGAGGCCTGTTCCTGCTTTACGCACAAAGCCTACGGTGTGCGTCGCCAGCCCAGCCCGGCCTGTTCCTGCTTTACGCACAAAGCCTACGGTGTGCGTCGCCAGCCCAGCCCGGCCTGGTCCTGCTCCACGTAAGAAGCCTACGGTGTGCGTCGCCAGCCCAGCCCGGCCTGTTCCTGCTCCACGCACCAAGCCTACGGGGTGCGTCGCCAGCCCAGCCCGGCCTGTTCCTGCTCCACGTACGAAGCCTACGGTGTGCGTCGCCAGCCCAGCCCGGCATGTTCCTGCTCCACGTACTAAGGCTAAGGTGTGCGTCGCCAGCCCAGCCCGGCCTGTTCCTGCCACTCGCACCAAACCAGGGGTGCGAGTCGCCAGCCTGGTCCAGCCCGTTCCTGCTACTCGCACCAAGACAAGGGTGCGAGTCGTCAGCCTGGTCCAGCCTGTTCCTGCTACTCGCACCAAGCCAGGGGTACGAGTCGTCGGCCTGGTCCAGCCCGTTCCTGCTACTCGCACCAAGCCAAGGGTGCGAGTCGTCAGCCTGGTTCAGCCCGTTCCTGCTACTCGCACCAAGCCAAGGGTGCGAGTCGTCAGCCTGGTTCAGCTCGTCCCTGCTACTCGCACCAAGCCAAGGGTGCGAGTCGTCAGCCTGGTTCAGCTCGTCCCTGCTACTCGCACCAAGCCAAGGGTGCGAGCCGTCAGCCTGATCCAGCCCATTCCTGCTACTCGCACCAAGCCAGGGATGCGAGTCGTCAGCCTGGTGAGGGTCGTTCCGAATCCACGCATCAAGTCTAGGGTGCGTATCGTCGGCCAGGTCCGGTCCGTTCCTGCCTCACGCGCCAAGCCAGGTGTGTGCGTCGTCAGTCCAAATCCTACCAGCTGGGTCAGATCGGACTGGGGGCGCTACGGGGGGATTGAAGAGGGGTGGTGGTCAAGCCCGGAGCCGGAGCCGCCTCCGAGGAGCAACACCCACCCAGCCCTCCCCTGTTTGGGGTTTTTGAGGCGCGGTCGCAGTCCGCGCCTTTAGGGGGGGGTACTGTCACGCTCTGGCTCCGGGACTTTGTATGTTGAGCCAGGGTGTGTTCGTTTTGTTGTGTTTTGGTTGGTTGTCTTTGGTTGTGTTTTCTTGGTTTGGTCAATGACTCCCAATCGGAGGTAACGAGTGTCAGCTGTCGGCTCGTTATCTCTGATTGGGAGCCATATTTAAACTGTGTGTTTTCACCTTGTGGTTGTGGGTTTTTGTTCCTTGTCAGTCATTGTCACTGTGGACTTTACGATCGTGTTTTGTTTTGTTTCGTGTACTTTACCAATTAAAGTCATGTTCGTATCGCACGCTGCGCCTTGGTCCACTCATTTCGTAGACGATCGTGACACTGACAACATGACACATTTCTATCAGGTGAAATTAGAGGGAGTATCTTATTCTACATTTAATAGAAGAGGTGGTGTATTAAAGAAAAAGGCGTGACATTTCAAAAAAAGCACAAATGGACGAGCTTCCTATTGGATCCCAAATTCAGATGGAACCTCAGTTTCAAGACGTTTATTCCATTGTTTTGAATGTTTGTTTTAGGACTGATGCCCAGCTGACCATTCTACTCAATGCAGGTGCTGATGAAGATTTAATCGAAAGTGCATTCCTGTGGCTTGGAAACGCAATTACATTTCAATAGGAGGCAAATACATAGTAGGACAAGCTTTTGTCATCATTTTGATGTCGCCAGATTGACTTTAGATGCAGTATAACTTTAGCTAGCTAACGTTAGCATTGCTAGCTATTTCTAAACTAAATGTGCTAGCTCATAGCAACATTGTCATCTCTCTAAAGTAAACATGACTACATCATAATGATGGCAAAGTTGTTTTCAACTAATTATATGTCTACTTTAGCAATGTCATCATATTTCCAGGCCACTATAGTGTCATTTTTACAAAACAGTCATTAGCCCCCGTTCAGAAAGACTGAGCATTAAACATCAGTCAGATATCAATACACTGCGGCATCTCTAGAGCCGGGTGACAGAGGTACAACCCATGAATTAAATTACTAGAGGGCTGTGTCATAAACCCTTAATGTTCCAGAGTGGGGTCAAAATGGCAGCCATATTGGTCAGGGAGAAATCCAAACCAGTCTAATTGGAATGAATGGCATTAAAGGCATAATGATTTATCAGAAATTGTGTAATAGAATTATTGTCAACCCAAAATATTGTCATATAATTATAAATACAGTTTGTACTGGTTTTATACACATTTTCTGTATAAAAAGCCTCTAAAATATATGTAAACAGACCATAAAGGTATACATTTTTGTTTTCT
>CM062499.1:43755650-43758150 GCA_031479575.1 Coregonus ussuriensis
GTTAAGTAAAAAACAGATAAGTAAAAGATAACAGCAAATAATTAAAGAGCAGCAGTAACATAAAATAACAGTAGGGAGGCTATATACAGGGGGTACCGGTACAGAGTCAATGTGGTGGGGCACCGGTTAGTCGAGGTAATTGAGGTAATATCTACATGTGGGTAGAGTTAAAGTGACTATGCATAAATAATAAACAGAGTAGCAGCAGTGTAAAAGAGGGGGATGGGGTGGGGTGGGGGGGCAGTGCAAATAGTCCGGGTAGCCATGATTAGCTGTTCAGGAGTCTTATGGCTTGGGGGTAGAAGCTGTTAAGAAGCCTTTTGGACCTAGACTTGGCGCTCCGGTACCGCTTGCCGTGCGGAAGTAGAGAGAACTTGGCTGGAATCTTTGACAATTTTTAGGGCCTTCCTCTGACACCGCCTGGTATAGAGGTCCTGGATAGCAGGAAGCTTGGCCCCAGTGATGTACTGGGCCGTACGCACTACCCTCTGTAGTGCCTTTCGGTCGGAGGGCGAGCAGTTGCCATACCAGGCGGTGATACAACCAGTCAGGATGCTCTCGATGGTGCAGCTGTAGAATTTTTTGAGGATCTGAGGACCCATGCCGAATCTTTTCAGTCTCCTGAGGGGGAATAGGCTTTGTCGTGCCCTCTTCACGACTGTCTTGGTGTGTTTGGACCATGATAGTTCGTTGGTGATGTGGACACAAAGGAACTTGAAGCTCTCAACCTGTTCCACTACAGTCCCGTCAATGAGAATGGGGGTGTGCTCAGTCCTCTTTTTTCCCTGTAGTCCACAATCATCTCCTTTGTCTTGATCACATTGAGGGAGAGGTTGTTGTCCTGGCACCACACGGCCAGGTCTCTGACCTCCTCCCTATAGGCTGTCTCGTTGTTGTCGGTGATCAGGCCTACCACTGTTGTGTCGTCGGCAAACTTAATGAGGGAGTACAGGAGGGGACTGAACACGCACCCCTGAGGGACTGAGCACGCACCCCTGAGGGGCCCCCGTGTTGAGGATCAGCGTGGCAGATGTGTTGTTACCTACCCTTACCCGTCAGGATGTCCAGGATCTAGTTGCAGAGGGAGGTGTTAGTGATGAGCTTTGAGGGCACTATGGTGTTGAACGCTGGGCTGTAGTCAATTAATAGCATTCTCACGTAGGTGTTCCTCTTGTCCAGATGGGAAAGGGTAGTGTGGAGTGCAATAGAGATTGCATCATCTGTGGATCTGTTGGGGCGGTATGCAAATTGGAGTGGGTCTAGGGTTTCTGGGATAATGGTGTTGATGTGAGCCATGACCAGCCTATCAAAGCACTTCATGGCTACAGACGTGAATGCTACGGGTCGGTAGTCATTTAGGCAGCTCATCTTAGTGTCCTTGGGCACAGGGACTATGGTGGTCTGCTTGAAACATGTTGGTATTACAGACTCAGTCAGGGACATGTTGAAAATGTCAGTGAAGACACTTGCCAGTTGGTCAGCGCATGCTCGGAGCACACGTCCTGGTAATCCGTCTGGCCCTGCGACCTTGTGAATGTTGACCTGCTTAAAAGTCTTACTCACATCGGCTACGCAGAGCGTGATCACATAGTCATCCGGAACAGCTGATGCTCTCATGCATGCTTCAGTATTGCTTGCCTCGAAGCGAGCATAGAAGTGATTTAGCTCGTCTGGTATGCTTGTGTCACAGGGCAGCTTGCGGCTGTGCTTCCCTTTGTAGTCTGTAATAGTTTTCAAGCCCTGCCACATCCGACGAGCATCAGAGCCGGTGTAGTACGATTCAATCTTAGTCCTGTATTGACTCTTTGCCTGTCGGAGGGCATAGTGGGATTTCTTATAGCGTCAGTGAGAAATCAAACCGGGTGAAGAATAGGGCCCACCTGGCCTGTTTTTCCCCCTCGAGCCAATGCCTCCACACGGTCAAGGCTCGGACAACAGCCAACAGCTCCCGATCACCAACGCCGTAGTTCTGCTCCGCCGGGCTGAGCTTCTTCGAAAAGAACGCACAGGGGCGGAGCTTGGGTGGCGTACCCGAGCGTTGAGACAGGACAGCTCCTATCCCAACCTCGGACGCATCCTCTTCCACTACGAACGGTAGTGATGAATCGGGATGGGCCAGTACTGGGGCTGAGGTGAACAGACCCCGCAGTTTGCTGAAGGCCAGGTCAGCCTAAGCAGACCAGCGGAGCCGGGACGGCCCACCCTTCAACAGGGAGGTAATGGGAGCTGCGACCTTGCCAAAGTCCTGGATAAACCTCTGATAAATGGATCGGCAGCAGCTAGTAAGCCGGTGACGACGAACGCCGAAACCTGCCCGAACAAGGAGGGGAGGCAGCCTCGGCGGAAGTTGTGACAGCGTTTGAGTCCAATCAGTTGTGTCGTGACAAGGTAGGGTTGGTATACAGAAGATAGCCCTATTTGGTAAAATACCAAGTCTATATTATGTCAAGAACAGCTCAAATAAGCAAAGAGAAACGACAGTCTATCATTACTGTAAGAC
>CM062499.1:43765650-43788150 GCA_031479575.1 Coregonus ussuriensis
TTATTATTATTATTATTATTATTATTATTATTATTATTATATACAGTACCAGTCAAAATATATATATATATATTTACATTTTAGTCATTTAGCAGACGCTCTTATCCAGAGTGACTTACAGTTAGTGAATACATATTTTTTTTTATACTGGCCCCCGTGGGAAACGAACCCACAACCCTGGCGTTGCAAACGCCATGCTCTATCAACTGAGCTACAACCCTGCCGGCCATTCCCTCCCCTACCCTGGACGACGCTAGGCCAATTGTGCGCCGCCCATGAGTCTCCTGGTCGCGGCTGGCGGCGACAGAGCCTGGATTCGAACCAGGAACTCTAGTGGAACTCTAGTGGCACAGTTAGCACTGCGATGCAGTGCCTTAGACCACTGCGCCACTCAGGAGTACAGTCAAAATATATATAAATACAGTACCAGTCAAAATATATATAAATACAGTACCAGTCAAAATATATATAAATACAGTACCAGTCAAAATATATATATTTATATATATCTACTTTGAAGAATCTTTGGCTACTACATGATTCCATATGTGTTATTTAATAGTGTTGATGTCTTCACTACTTTTACATTTACATTTACATCATTTAGCATCATTTATTATTCTACAATGTAGAAAATAGTAAAAAATAAAGAAAATCCCTGAAATGACTAGGTGTAATCAATAACACACACAACTCTGATCATAGCCATGCCACTGAAGGAGTACACACACATTAATGTACAGATCAATAACACAAACACACACACACACACACACACACACACACACACACACACACACACACACACACACACACACACACAGAACCAAACACCCACCCACCCACCCACCCACACACCCACCCACCCACCTACCACCCCCCCTACCTTGTTGTCGTAGGTAACACTGCCGTCAGGTGTGGTAGCAGTGATTTCAGGTGTGGAGGCTCTCAGGTGACCAGGTGACATGATGCTGGGTTTGGCCACGCCCAGGCACAGGATCAGGTAGTTCCGCCACAGAGAGATGGAGCTGTCACTGGAGCCTGCTGACGAGGTCTTCTTAGCATTCACTGGACTACTGTAACACACACACAGTCACAACACACACACACAGTCACAACACACACACACACACACACAGTCACAACACACACACAACACACACACACACAGTCACAACACACACACACAGTCACAACACACACACACACACACACACACAGTCACAACACACACACACAGTCACAACACACACACACACACAGTCACAACACACACACAACACACACACACACAGTCACAACACACACACACAGTCACAACACACACACACACACAGTCACAACACACACACACACACACACACAGTCACAACACACACACAGTCACAACACACACACACCACACACAGTCACAACACACACACAGTCACAAAACACACACACACACACACAGTCACAACACACACACACACACACACACACACACAGTCACAACACACACACAGTCACAACACACACACACCACACACAGTCACAACACACACACACCACACACAGTCACAACACACACACACACACACACACACACACACACACACACACACACACACAGTCACAACACACACACACACAACACACACACAGTCACAAGACACACACACCACACACAGTCACAACAAACACACACACACAGTCACAACACACACACACACACACACACACAGTCACAACACACACAGTCACAACACACACACACACACACACACACACACACACACACACAGTCACAACACACACACACACACACACAGTCACAACAAACACACACACACACACACAGTCACAACACACACACACACACACACACACACAGTCACAACACACACACAGTCACAACACACACACACCACACACAGTCACAACACACACACACACAGTCACAACAAACACACACACACAGTCACAACACACACACACACACACACACACAGTCACAACACACACACACACACAGTCACAACACACAACACACACACACAGTCACAACACACACACACCACACACAGTCACAACACACACACACACAGTCACAACACACACACACAGTCACAACACACACACACACACACAGTCACAACACACACACACACAGTCACAACACACACACACACACACACAGTCACAACACGCACACACACACACACAGTCACAACACACCCACACACAGTCACAACACGCACACACACACACACCACACACAGTCACAACACGCACACACACACACACACACCAAGCACACAGTCACAACACGCACACACACACACACAGTCACAACACGCACACACACCAAGCACACAGTCACAACACGCACACACACCAAGCACACAGAGGACAGAGAGAGTTAGCATTAGAGAGATGTTTCAAGTTTGTACTTATCCCTTGCACAAGTACAGTGAAATGGTTAACTTGAAGCCCTTCCCAACAGCAGTATTCAATAATAGTAGGAGTAAAAAAACTAGAGAAATATTTAAAAAACTGGAGAATGTTATATACAGGGAAAGCTCTATACAGGGTCAGCTATATACAGGGTCAGCTCTATACGGGGTCAGCTATATACGGGGTCAGCTATATACGGGGTCAGCTATATACGGGGTCAGCTATATACGGGGTCAGCTATATACGGGGTCAGCTATATAAGGGGGCCAGCTATATACGGGGTCAGCTATATACGGGGTCAGCTATATACGGGGTCAGCTATATACGGGGTCAGCTATATAAGGGGGCCAGCTATATACGGGGTCAGCTATATACGGGGTCAGCTATATACGGGGTCAGCTATATACGGGGTCAGCTATATACGGGGTCAGCTACACTATATATATACAAACGTATGTGGATACTCCTTCGAATTAGTGGATTTGGCTAAAATCGAGCAAACAGCCATACAATCTCCATAGACAAACATTGGCAGTAGAATGGCCTTACTAAAGAGCTCAGTGACTTTCAACGTGGCACCATCATAGGATGCCACCTTTCCAACAAGTCAGATCATCAAAAGTGTTGTTATTGTGAAGTGGAAACGTCTAGGAGCAACAACGGCTGAGCCGCGAAGTGGTAGGCCACACAAGCTCACAGAATGGGACCGCTGAGTGCTGAAGCGCGTAGCGCGTAAAAATCATCTGTCCTCGGTTGCAACACTCACTACCGAGTTACAAACTGCCTCTGGAAGCAACGTCAGAACAAGAACCGTTCATCGGGAGCTTCATGAAATGGGTTTCCATGGCCAAGTAGCTGCACACAAGCCTAAGATCACCATGCGCAATGCCAAGCGTCGGCTGGAGTGGTGTAAAGCTCACCACCATTGGACTCTGGAGCATTGGACACGCGTTCTCCGGAGTGATGAATCACGCTTCACCATCTGGCAGTCCGGCAGACGAATCTGGGTTTGGCAGATGCCAGGAGAACGCTACCTGCCCCAATGCATAGTGCCAACTGTAAAGTTTGGTGGAGGAGGAATAATGGTCTGGGGCTGTTTTTCATGGTTCAGGCCCCTTAGTTCCAGTGAAGGGAAATCTTAACACTACAGCATACAATGACATTCTAGACGATTCTGTGCTTCCCCTGTGCACAAAGCGAGGTCCATACATAAACGGTTTGTCGAGATCGGTGTGGAAGAACTTCACTAGCCTACACAGAGCCCTGACCTCAACCCCATCGAACACCTTTGGGATGAATTGGAACGCAGACTGCGAGCCAGGCCTAATCGACCAACATCAGTGCCCGACCTCACTAATGCTCTGGTGGCTGAATGGATGCAAGTCCCCGCAGCAATGTTCCAACATCTAGTGGAAAGCCTTCCCAGAAAAGTCTGTTATAGCAGTAAAGCGGGGACCAACTCCATATCAATGCCCACGATTTTGGAATGAGATGTTGGGTGAGCAGGTGTCCACATACTTTTGGTCATGTAGCGTATATACAGCAATACAGGGTAAGGGCCAGTAACAAATGTACAGTGTGCAGGGATACTGGAGTAGTTGAGGCAGATATGTACATGTAGACAGGGACTAGGAGAAAGTGACCGGTAGCAGGATAAATAATAATAATAACAACAACAATAATAATAACAATAATAACAACAACAATAACATTAATAATTACAATAACAATAATAATAATAACAATAATAATAACAATAATAATAATAACAATAATAATAATTATAGTAATAGTAAACAGTATTGCAGCAGCTTAAGTGGTGGGTGGGTGTGTGGAGGTGAGTATGAGTGTGTCAGTGTATGTGTATGTGTGTATTAGTGTGTGTGTGTTAGCGTGTGTGTGTGTGTGTGTGTGTGTTAGTGTGTGTATGTCAGTGTATGTGTGTGTGTGTGTGTGTTAGTATGTGTATGTCAGTGTATGTGTGCATGTGTGTTAGTGTGAGTGTGTGTTAGCGTGAATGTGTGTTAGTGTGTGTGTACATCGCTGTGTGTGTGCGTTACTGTGTGTGTGTTAGCGTGTGTACGTCACTGTGTGTGTGTGTGTGTTAGTGTGTGTATGTTAGTGTGTGTGTGTTAGTGTGTGTATGTTAGTGTGTGTGTTTTAGTGTGAGTGTGTCAGTGTGTGTACGTCACTGTGTGTGTGTTAGTGTGTGTGTGTTAGCGTGTGTATGTTAGTGTGTATGTCAGTGTGTGTATGTTAGTGTGTGTGTTTTAGTGTGAGTGTGTCAGTGTGTGTACGTCACTGTGTGTGTGTTAGTGTGTGTGTGTTAGCGTGTGTATGTTAGTGTGTATGTCAGTGTGTGTATGTCAGTGTAGACGTGATAGGTGGATATACAGTTCATATAAACAGGGCTGAAAAGTGACTTGTAGCAGGAATATATAAATACTTATGGTAATATACTAATGGTAATATATACATGGTAATATATACATGGTAATATACCAATGGTAATATATACATGATAATATACCAATGGTAATATATACATGGTAATATAACAATGGTAATATATACATGGTAATATACCAATGGTAATATATACATGGTAATATACCAATGGTAATATATACATGGTAATATACCAATGGTAATATATACATGGTAATATACCAATGGTAATATATACATGGTAATATACCAATGGTAATATATACATGGTAATATACTCATGGTAATATATACATGGTAATATACTCATGGTAATATATACATGGTAATATACTCATGGTAATATATACATGGTAATATACTCATGGTAATATATACATGGTAATATACCAATGGTAATATATACATGGTAATATACCAATGGTAATATATACATGGTAATATACCAATGGTAATATATACATGTAAACAGGAGTAATAGTGACCAGTAGCAGGATAAATACTAATGGTAATGGAAATCAATAATCAATGAACAGCAGTGTAGTGGCAGTAACAAATCGAATCAATAACCAATGAACAGCAGTGTAGTGGAAGTAATACATCTAATCAATAATCAATGAACAGCAGTGTAGTGGTCCTAATAAATGTTCAATGTTAGCTACAGATACAGAGCTATTGCTAGCTACGACAAAAGAAGGGCACTGTAAGACTGGGTTTGGGTGTTCCTGTGTCTGTACATAGGTTTGTATGTGCGTCTGACCCCTGTGTGTTGTACGTACTTGGGGTCAACCAGTGGCAGCAGCAGTTGTAGCCTGGTGAAAGCGTATGGCCAGGCATAGCTGAGTGCGGTAGGGCAGAGTTTGGGGAGGTGTTCCTGGCGCAGGAAGCTGTGCAGACAGAGTACCCAGGGGTCTTTGACACACTGGGCATAGATCCATACATGGCTGGGACTCTTCACGTCGTAGGCACTGCTTACCAGTCTGGCTGTCCACTCCACCAACCACTGTAGGTCTACGTGGTGGCTGAGAGGGAGGGTGGACTAGAGGGGGAGGAGAGGAGAGGAGAGGAGAGGAGAGGAGAGGAGAGGAGAGGAGAGGAGAGGAGAGGAGAGGAGAGGAGAGGAGAGGAGAGGAGAGGAGAGAGGACAGGAGGGAGAGGAGAGGAGCGGAGAGGAGAGGAGAGGAGAGGAGAGGAGAGGAGAGGAGAGGAGAGGAGAGGAGAGGAGAGGAGAGGAGAGGAGAGGAGAGGAGAGGAGAGGAGACAGGACGGGAGGGAGAGAGGACAGGATGGGAGGGGAGAGGAGACAGGAGGGGAGAGAGGACAGGATGGGAGGGGAGAGGAGAGAGAGGAGAGGAGAGGAGAGGAGAGGAGAGGAGAGGAGAGGAGAGGAGAGGAGAGGAGAGGAGAGGAGAGGAGAGGAGAGGAGAGGAGAGGAGAGGAGAGGAGAGGAGAGGCGATAGGAGGGGAGAGAGGGTTACGGATACACAGGCCTTTCCAAAACCTGTCTTGTCTACTACTAATTTAAGCCTTATTCTAAAATGGATTAAAAAATAATAATAATCACACAATACCCTATAATGATAAAGCAAAAACTGGTTTTTAGACATTTACATAAGTATTCAGACCCTTTAGTCAGTACTTTGTTGAAGCACCTTTGGCAACGATTACAGCCTCAAGTCTTCTTGGGTATGACGCTACAAGCTTGGCACACCTGTATTTGGGGAGTTTCTCCCATTCTTCTCTGCAGATCCTCTCAAGCTCTGTCTGGTTGGATGGGGAGCGTCACTGCACAGCTATTTTCAGGTCTCTCCAGAAATGTTCGATCAGATTCAAGTCCGGGCTCTGGCTGGGCCACTCAAGGACATTCAGAGACTTGTCCCGAAGCCACTCCTGCGTTGTCTTGGCTGTGTGCTTAGGGTCGTTGTCCTGTTGGAAGGTGAAACCTTCGCCCCAGTCTGAGGTCCTGAGCGCTCTGGAGAAGGTTTTCATCAAGGATCTCTCTGTACTTTGCTCCGTTCATCTTTCCCTCTATCCTGACTAGTCTCCCAGTCCCTGCCGCTGAAAAACATCCCCACAGCATGATGCTGCCACCACCATGCTTCACCGTAGGGATGGTGCCTGGTTTCCTCCAGACGTGACACTTGGCATTCAGGCCAAAGAGTTCCATCTTGGTTTCATCAGACCAGAGAATCTTGTTTCTTCATGGTCTGAGAGTTCTTTAGGTGCCTTTTAGCAAACTCCAAGTGGGCTGTCATGTGCCTTTTACTAAGGAGTGGCTTCCGTCTGGCCACTCTACCATAAAGGCCTGATTGGTGGAGTGCTGCAGAGATGGTTGTCCTTCTGGAAGGTTCTCCCATCTCCACAGTGGAACTTGGGTTCTTGGTCACCTCCCTGACCAAGGCACTTCTCCCCCGATTGCTCAGTTTGGCCCGGGCGGCCAGCTCTAGGAAGAGTGTTGGTGGTTCCAAACTTCTTCCATTGAAGAATGATGGAGGCCACTGTGTTCTTGGGGACCTTTAATGCTGCAGAATTTTTTTGGTACCCTTCCCCAGATCTGTTCCTCAACACAATCCGGTCTCGGAGCTCTACAGACAATTCCTTCGACCTCATGGCTTGGTTTTTTCTCTGACATGCACTGTCAACTGTGGGACATTATATAGACAGGTGTGTGCCTTTCCAAATCATGTCCAATCAATTTAATTTACTACAGGTGGACTCCAATCAAGTTGTAGAAACATCTCAAGGATGATCAATGGAAACAGGATGCACCTGAGCTCAATTTCAAGTTTAATAGCCAAGGGTCTGAATACTTATGTAAATAAGGTATTTCTGTTTTACATTTTTTATACATTTGCAACATTTTCTAAAAACCTGTTTTCGCTTTGGCATTATGGGGTATTGTGTGTAGATTGATGAGGGGAAAAAATAATTTAATCAATTTTAGAACAAGGCTTTAACGTAACAAAATGTGGAAAAAGGGAAGAGGTCTGAATACTTTCCGAATGCACTGTACATCCTGGCATTTAATGCATACTTCATTTTCTAAATGTCACATTACTATAAAACATTATATTCTTGTACACCCAAAAAGCCTACTGTTAAGAACGCAAGTATTGGTATTTGGACACACAGAAAGAGAGACACGGTGCTACTTACAGAGTCGGACACGGCCACGTGTACAAAGCTGTCCATGACAGCAGGACTGAGCTGGTCCATCACCTCTATCATAGGCTTGTCATCATCCTGGAGGGAAGAAGAAACCAAATGGACTTTAGAAACGTAACTAGTTGAGTTGAGAAAGAACCAAAAAGAAAGACACAGAGTAAAGTTATCAACAGAACGGACATTAGTAATGTTTCTATCGTAATGATGAGACTGCCTAGTAATCTCTATCTAGATCCGTAATGGGTTCTTCGGCAGTCCCCATAGGAGAACCCTTTGAAGAACCCTTTTTGGTTGCATGTAGAACACTTTTGGTCCCAGATAGAACCCTATAGACCTTCCTTCCTTCCTTCCTTCCTTTATTTCCTTCCTTCCTTCCTTCCCTCGCTCCCTCCCACCTCTCTCCATCCTCCCTCCTTCCATACCTCTGCGTGTCCTATAGTATTGAAGAGGATGCGTATCTCTCTGAGGACAGACACAGCCAGTTTGCGTGTGCTGGTCTGACAGGAGCAGAGGAGAAGCAGAGCCAGGCCTTCTACAGCATGAAGCACTGAGCAGTGAGGACTACGGTCTGGTAGTCTGGGACTGGCCTGGGGAGGGAGGGAGGGAGGGTTAGATATAACACACTGAAGCAGACATGCATGTATACTTACAAAAAATACACATACACACACACACACACTACACACACACTACAAACCTCAGCAGCCCGTTTGTTCCCAGGGACCTGCAGTGTGAGCCTCCACTGTGTGAGCAGCTGCAGCAGCAGTTTGATGGAGGAGTCCTGAAGACCCTGGTGTGTGTCCTGAACCTGGAGTCACACAGAGAGAGAGGGAGCCATCACACAGAGCCATCACACAGAGAGGGAGCCATCACACAGAGCCATCACACAGAGAGGGAGCCATCACACAGAGAGGGAGCCATCACACAGAGAGTGATGGGTAATACTCCTGGTGTAATACTCCTGGTGTAATACTCCTGGGTAATACTCCTGCTGTAATACTCCTGGGTAATACTCCTGCTGTAATACTCCTGGTGTAATACTCCTGGTGTAATACTCCTGCTGTAATACTCCTGGTGTAATACTCCTGGGTAATACTCCTGGGTAATACTCCTGGGTAATACTCCTGGTGTAATGCCCCTGGTGTAATACTCCTGGGTAATACTCCTGGTGTAATACTCCTAGTGTAATACTCCTGGGTAATACTCCTGGGTAATACTCCTGGTGTAATACTCCTGGGTAATACTCTTGGGTAATACTCCTGGGTAATACTCCTGGTGTAATACTCCTGGTGTAATACTCCTGGGTAATACTCCTGGGTAATACTCCTGGTGTAATACTCCTGGTGTAATACTCCTGCTGTAATACTCCTGGGTAATACTCCTGGTGTAATACTCCTGGGTAATACTCCTGGTGTAATACTCCTGCTGTGATACTCCTGCTGTAATACTCCTGGTGTAATACTCCTGCTGTAATACTCCTGGGTAATACTCCTGGTGTAATACTCCTGGGTAATACTCCTGGGTAATACTCCTGGGTAATACTCCTTGTGTAATACTCCTGGGTAATACTCCTGCTGTAATACTCATGGGTAATACTTCTGGGTAATACTCCTGGTGTAATACTCCTGGTGTAATACTCCTGGTGTAATACTCCTGCTGTAATACTCCTGGTGTAATACTCCTGGGTAATACTCCTGGGTGATAGTCCTGGGTGATACTCCTGGGTGATACTCCTGGGTGATACTCCTGGGTGATACTCCTGGGTGATACTCCTGGGTAATACTCCTGGGTGATACGCCTGGTGTTATGTTTTGTATGTTCATGCTGTCGTTTATGTACAAAAAGAAAAGCTAACTCCACAAAATGTGCATGTATACCTCTGCTCTACAATACAATATATCTTAAACATATAGTCACCTCTCGGAGCAGGAAGTGTGTATATCCAAACAGGACGTCCTCCCTCCAATCAGAGAAGTCCAGCAGCAGGCTCTGCAAGGAATTCTGGGAGATGAGGCGCAGCTCGTCGTCCATGTGGACAGTCAGGCTGACAGGAGAGAACACAGAGAGGTTCTAGAATACGCCACACATTTTAGATATTCCGCAGTGTTGTTCAATGTACATGTAACCAGGTCAAAAATCCCGACCTCCGGTTCGCAATCCTCCCACGTTGGGAAATAAGAACCTGTGAGAAGAGCCCTGTGGCTTCAGGAAAATGTGGGGACACGGTGCCCAAGTAGACTAGACATAGCTATGTGTGTGGAAAACATTTCATCACATTTAAGACATTTAACTTGTTTAGTATAGTCAGTTTGTAACTCTACTCACTACTTGTAGCTGTATAGTCAGTTTGTTTGTGTTGTTGGTCTAGCTTAATGTGCAGGTCAGTAGCTAGCTAGCACGTCATGAAAAGGGGCATGAGGGAAGCCCTACAATATTATGTTTTTCTAAGTAGTGAGACGCTCGGAAGCAGGCAATGTTGGAAAGCAATCTTTAGACATGTACTTTTCTTAAATGTAGTTTTGGAATTGACTAAAACAAGCAGACAAAAATAAAATTGCATGTGAAAAAGGTCAAGTTTTTGCTGTGAGCCAATGGGGTAACCTAGGTAACCACAGGTTGTTCCTCCATTATATCTAATACCGACTTTTACTATACAGTCAGGCTGACAGGAGAGAACACAGAGAGGTTCTAGAACACGCCACACATTCTAGAGATACAGTCAGGCTGACAGGAGAGAACACAGAGAGGTTCTAGAACACGCCACACATTCTAGAGATACAGTCAGGCTGACAGGAGAGAACATAGAGAGGTTCTAGAACACGCCACACATTCTAGAGATACAGTCAGGCTGACAGGAGAGAACACAGAGAGGTTCTAGAACACGCCGCACATTCTAGAGATAGTCAGGCTGACAGGAGAGAACACAGAGAGGTTCTAGAACACGCCGCACATTCTAGAGATAGTCAGGCTGACAGGAGAGAACACAGAGAGGTTCTAGAACACGCCGCACATTCTAGAGATAGTCAGGCTGACAGGAGAGAACACAGAGAGGTTCTAGAACACGCCACACATTCTAGAGATACAGTCAGGCTGACAGGAGAGAACATAGAGAGGTTCTAGAACACGCCGCAAATTCTAGAGATACAGTCAGGCTGACAGGAGAGAACACAGCGAGGTTCTAGAACACGCCACACATTCTAGAGATACAGTCAGGCTGACAGGAGAGAACACAGAGAGGTTCTAGAACACGCCACACATTCTAGAGATACAGTCAGGCTGACAGGAGAGAACACAGTGAGGTTCTAGAACACGCCACACATTCTAGAGATACAGTCAGGCTGACAGGAAGGAACACAAAGAGGTTCTAGAACACGCCACACATTCTAGAGATACAGTCAGGCTGACAGGAAGGAACACAAAGAGGTTCTAGAACACGCCACACATTCTAGAGATACAGTCAGGCTGACAGGAGAGAACACAGAGAGGTTCTAGAATACGCCACACATTCTAGAGATACAGTCAGGCTGACAGGAGAGAACATAGAGAGGTTCTAGAACACGCCGCACATTCTAGAGATACAGTCAGGCTGACAGGAGAGAACACAGAGAGGTTCTAGAACACGCCACACATTCTAGAGATACAGTCAGGCTGACAGAAGAGAGGAGAAACCATTAGATTAATATGAGGCAAAATATTTGTGCATAAGTTATATGTTTCAAGTTAGCGTTGCATTAGCATGACATGAGAGTGAAGTTTGCATAACAAATGTTGTGTGTGTGACAGAGGTTTGATAGACTGTGATGCTCACCGTGACAGAAGGTCTATGAGTTCAGGTTTGGACATGCTGTCAGGGAGGATACGAGGAATAGCTGCCACACACGTCCTGAACAGATCTATCTTAGGCTTCCTCTCCCCTCTGATTGAGAGAGAGAGAGAGAGAGAGAGAGAGAGAGAGAGAGAGAGAGAGAGAGAGAGAGAGAGAGAGAGAGCAGGAGAGAGAGAGAGAGAGAGAGAGAGAGAGAGAGAGAGAGAGAGAGAGAGAGAGAGAGAGAGAGAGCAGGAGAGAGAGAGAGAGAGAGAGAGAGAGAGAGAGAGAGAGAGAGAGAGAGAGAGAGAGAGAGAGAGAGAGAGAGAGAGAGAGAGAGAGAGAGAGAGAGAGAGAGAGAGAGAGAGAGAGAGAGAGAGAGAGAGAGAGAGAGAGAGAGAGAGAGAGAGAGAGAGAGAGAGAGAGAGAGAGAGAGAGAGAGAGAGAGAGAGAGAGAGAGAGAGAGAGGGTAGGACAGATGGACATGAGGAGGGACAGTTAGTAATATAGTAATACTAGGAACAATCAGAAATATAACCTTTTTTCCACCTAGTGTTGACCAGCTTCAACACAGTGTCATAGTAGGTAGTAAATACAGGACATACGTGATCATGTCCTCTGGTTCCTTGTTGAGCATCTGTACGTTAGTGAGCATCATGCAGCGGCCCACCTCCTTGTCCAGGTGTCTCAGGATGTTGTCTATGGCCTTACGCACCTGGGAGTAGTACAGCGACATACCTAGAGGAGAGAGAAAAACAGAGAGAGAAAGAGACAGAGGGAGAGAGAGAGAGAGAGAGAGAGAGAGAGAGAGAGAGAGAGAGAGAGAGAGAGAGAGAGAGAGAGAGAGAGAGAGAGAGAGAGAGAGAAAGAGAGAGACAGAGAGAGACAGAGAGAGAGAGAGAGAGAGAGAGAGAGAGAGAGAGAGAGGTCATGAGCTCTTGAGCTCCTGAACTCTTCCTGAACTTTTCTGCAAAAAGATAGATTTAGAGTTAAATAAACTTGGACTATTTAACAAGGACCTATAAAGGATACTCCCCTCTACAACATAACCCTAACTCCAATCAATACTCCAAACCTACAGCCTGGATTTTGGAGAAAATGACCTGGAAGGAGTCTTACCTCCAAGGACTATCCAGCAAACTGTCTGTCTAACCAACAACCAGCAGAAGAAGCAGAGCATCAACCTCCAAATACCATCCAACCCAAAACTGAGAGAGAAATGTTGTCTGTTTAAAGATAAGAAGTAAAAGACATTACAATCATCTCTAGATATTTCACTTTATAAAGACTGAGTTGAAAGTCTAGGGCTACAGAGCTAAAACAGGACAGACGTCCCAGCTGCAACTTTCATTTGCACTGAGTTGTGAAGTGAGAGGTGTGAAAGAACCATGGCTTCCTTACACCCCTGTGCAGAGCCTATCATAGTACAGTTCCCCTCAGAAATAAAAAAATGACGCTGTACAAACCGAAGCTCCTCAGGGACAATCCAGAGACACTATTTGCAGACTGTTACAAGACTGAGAACATAAGCAACTTAATTTTCCACACAGACAATCCCCTGGCATTGCACACTGCTATAAGAACACACTACTCTGTCAAGACAGAGGGTATTGGCCCAGGGTGGAAACTCAGAATACTAGACATTGAGGACACTGACACTGAGACAACTTCTGTCAACCTGTACAAGGTTGGAACAGTGGTGGTGCAGGGTAACTTCAAACACTTCCAACAGGACTTTTACAGGATCCAAGAGAGAGCACAGCAAGAGAAGCTCTCTCTTGGTGACAGCTCCCCCACCCCAAGTGAGTCGGTCCACACCCCCACAGAGCACTACCCAGCTGGAGGTAAGGCAGGTGGAGCTGGAACAGCAGGTCAACACACTCCAGTCAGCACAGACCCAGACAACAGTCCAGCACAACAACACCCCCTCATCTAGACTCAGACAACAGTCCAGCACAACAACACCCCCTCATCTAGACTCAGACAACAGTCCAGCACAACAACACCCCCTCATCTAGACCCAGACAATAGTCCAGCACAACAACACCCCCTCATCTAGACTCAGACAACAGTCCAGCACAACAACACCCCCTCAACTATACCCAGACAACAGTCCAGCACAACAACACCCCCTCATCTAGACTCAGACAACAGTCCAGCACAACAACACCCCCTCAACTATACCCAGACAACAGTCCAGCACAACAACACCCCCTCATCTAGACTCAGACAACAGTCCAGCACAACAACACCCCCTCAACCAGACGCAGACAACAGTCCAGCACAACAACACCACCTCATCAGGACTCAGACAACAGTCCAGCAAAACAACACCCCCTCAACCAGACCCAGAGAGCTGGAGGTAGAGAGCGACATGTCTGCACTCTGGACTGTGGTGAGACTACTTCAACAGGAGAAAGAGGAAGAGGCTCAGCAGGAGGAGATGAGACCACTGGAGGAGGAGGAGAGAAAGCTGGAGGAGGAGGAGATGAGACCACTGGAGGAGGAGGAGAGAAAGCTGGAGGAGATGAGACCACTGGAGGAGGAAGAGAGAAAGCTGAAGGAGGAGGAGATGAGACCACTGGAGGAGGAGGAGAGAAAGCTGGAGGAGGAGGAGATGAGACCACTGGAGGAGGAGGAAGAGAGAAAGCTGGAGGAGGAGGAGATGAGACCACTGGAGGAGGAGGAGGAGGAGGAGGAGGAGGAGGAGGAGGAGGAGGAGGAGAGAAAGCTGCAGGAGGAGGAGATGAGACCACTGGAGGAGGAGGAGGAGGAGGAGGAGGAGGAGGAGGAGAGAAAGCTGGAGGAGGAGGAGATGAGACCACTGGAGGAGGAAGAGAGAAAGCTGGAGGAGGAAGTGAAAAAGATGAGGTGTGACAGAGAACAACCCATGAAAGAGCTGGCCACTCCCTCAGAGAAGCCAGCAGAACAGCCAACCCCAGATCCTGACCACAGCCTCAACACCACAGCAGAACAGATAAATGAAGAACCACCAACCCAGCAGACGCCACCCCATCCTCGCAGCCCCCATGAAAACCCCTCAACACCCACTGAGGACACACAAAAGCCACAAATTGTACTCCTTATGGACTCGAATGGGAAATACATATAAGAAAATAAACTTTTCCCTAAGCACACAGTGGCTAAACTCTGGTGCCCAAACACCCATTGCATCCTAGGTCTGCTGTCTGAGGGCCGACTAGGGTCCCCTAACCACATCATAATTCACAGAGGCGCAAATGACCTGAGAGCACAGCAGGAAAGGGTGGCCACAGCACTCAAGGGAGTGACTGAAAAAGCTTCTTCCACTTTCCCCAATGCACGAGTGGTTATCTCAACCCTGCTACCACAAAAATACTTTCACCCTGTCATTTGGTGTTGTGTTTAAGGTTATTGTCCTGCTGAAAGGTGAATGTGTCACCCAGTATCTGGTGGAAAGCAGACTGAACCAGGTTTCCCTCTAGGATTTTGCCTGTGCTTAGCTCTATTCCATTTATTTTTATCCTAAAAACTCCCTAGTCTTTGCCGATGACAAGCATACCCATAACATGATGCAGCCACCACCATGCTCGAAAATATGAAGAGTGGTACTCAGTGATGTGTTGTGTTGGATTTGCCCCAAATATAAGGCTTTGTATTCAGGAAGCTAATTTCTTTGCCACATTTTTTACAGTTTTACTTTAGTGACTTATTGCAAACAAAAATGCATGTTTTGGAATATTTTTTATTCTGTACATGTGTCCTTCTTTTCACTCTGTCATTTAGGTTAGTATTGTGGAGTAACTACAATGTTGTTGATCCATCCTCAGTTTTCTCCTATCACAACCACAACTGTTTTAAAGTCACCATTGGCCTCATGGTGAAATCCCTGAGTGGTTTCCTTTCTCTCCGGCAACTGAGTTAGGAAGGACACCTGTTTCTTTGTAGTGACTGGGTCTATTGATACACCATCCAAAGTGTAATTAATAACTTCACCATGCTCAAAGGGATATTTAATGTCTGCTTTTTAATTTTAATTGTTTTATCTATCAATAGGTGCCCTTCTTTGCGAGGCATTGGAAAACCTCCCATGTCTTTGTGGTTGAATCTGTGTTTGAAATTCACTGCTCGACTGAGGGACCTTACATATAATTGTATGTGTGGGGTACAGAGATGAGGTAGTCATTCAAAAATCATGTTAACCACTGTTATTGCACACAGAGTGAGTCCATGCAACTTATTATGTGACTTGTTAACCCATAAGAGTCTAAGCCCAGTCTAAGCCAGGGGAGGGGATGGTCATACCAAGGATCATTTTGCGATTTGATTTAGCATTTTAAGACCCCTTGAAGTATCAAAAAAATATATATTTAAAACATGTGGGATGAAAAATACTTTTGGGCCTTACTGCTATTAGCCCATACAAACGCATTGAATAACAGATTCACTACATGGAAGACCAGATAGTCCCCAGATAGGCGCGGACGTCGAACGGGACGGGGGTTTTAAGAAAACCTTCACTCCTGAACTTATTTAGGCTTTCCATAACAAATGGGTTGAATAGTTGCTGACATTTCAGCTATTAATTTTTTATTAATTAGTAAACATTTCTTAAAACATCCTTCCACTTTGACATTATGGGGTATTGTGTGTTGGCCAGTGACAAGAAATCTCAATTTTATCAATTTTAAATTCAGGCTGTAACACAACAACATGTGGAAAACATCAAGGGGAGTGAATACTTTCTGAAGGCACTGCAGGTGCCAATACGATCTGCATTGCGATACTCATGATTCTCACGATTCTATATGTATTGCGATTCGATACTGTGATTTTATTGCGATTTATTGTTCCAAACATATTGCTCACTATATCTCTGCTGCAGTTAGACAAGAGAGAGCCATGAGAAAATTAGTTTTGATCAGTCATGAAAATGAAAGCGCTGAAAACATGTTGGCTTACAATTTAAAAAGAAGATGGAGAAAAAGCTATAGGATGAGAAATACCGGAGTTTTGACGCAGGTACAGCTGACTAGCGCTATCTAACGCTATCTAGCAAAAAAAAAAATTAAAAAAAAATGGTATTTCTATTTTTACAAATCGATACTTGGAGACAAAGTATCGACATAATACCGTCCCAAATAATATCACGATATGTAACTGTAACGATTATTTCCCCCATCACTAGTGGGATAGCATCTCTAGTGTCACTTCATGAGGCAAACACACACACACACACACACACACACACACACACACACACACACACACACACACACCTATGAGTTGGGCCTCGTCCTCAGTGAGTGTCTTGCTGAGGTAAGTCTTCTTCTTCTTCAGAGAGTTTCCAGAGGGAAGAGTGGCTCCGGTGTTGGGCATGGGAGGCTCCCCGTCTTTCTGCTGCAGGGCATCAGCTATCACCAGGAAGGCTCTCAGACCTATGTTCATACGCTACAGAGACACAACACACACACACACACACACACACACACACACACACACACACACACACACACACACACACACACACACACACACACAAACACACACACAAACACACACACACACACACACACACACATACACACAAACACACACACACACACAAACACACACACACACACACACACACACACAAACATACATACAGACCAAACACACACACACACAAACATACACACAAACACATACACACACACACACACACACACACACACACACACACACACACACACACACACACACACACACACACACACACACACACACACACACACACACACACAAACACAAACACAAACACACACACTATCAGTATGTATACATTTGAGGCTCCCTGTACTTCTGCTATAGGTATCAGGTCAGCGGTGTAGCACAGTTAGCGAGGCCCCTCCCCCCCTGCAAGGTCTGAACAAGGAAAACTGTTTTTAGGAAAACTGTTTTTTTTTTAAGGAAAATAGCTAACTTCTTGGACTTCTACACATTTTTACATTTTTTACATTTTTACTCATTTAGCAGATTTTGCAATGGGGCAGAGAGAATGAGCAGTTTTAAAGCTAATCTCATTCTATTCCACACATTGTCCCATGAGGAGGAGAGAAAATGTTGCTGTTTTAAAGGTAATCTCATGCTATTTTACACATTTTGCCAAGAGGGTGAAAGAACATTTTGCAGTTTTAAAGCTGCACTACGCAGAAAACGCTCCGCCATTTCCTAGTTGCTAAAATTCTAATAGTTCACCTAATTTCAGTTTATGTGACAAAACAAGCAAGTATAGTGTAGAGAATCATTGTACCATCTAAACCGCTGTGGAGTATCTTTTCCATAACCCAAAATCATGTATTTTCAGCTGTTTAAAGCTGGTGTACAAAACTGAAAGTAAAGAAGCATATAGAACAGATCTACTCCCGCTTCTTACACTTGCTTTCAATGAGAATTACAGATCTATAACTCACATTTCTAAGTGAATTTGGTCAGGTAGCCTCAAAAGTTACACATTGCAGCTTTAAATCCTAATTTCTTGTATTATATATATATATATTTTTTTGCCATGGCTTATGAAATGTTCAAATGCTATCTGGGGTAGACCCGAGCTTTGGGGCCCCAACGTTCTTGACACTGAATGCTTTGGCAGTGTGCTTGTGTGCGTGCGTGCGTGCGTGCGTGCGCTCATGCATGTGTGTGTTACCTCTGGGTTGAGACTGAAAGCTTTGGCAGGCTTCCCGACACACAGCAGGTCAAAGATGATCTCCTTCATGGCGAAATCGAGTCTTTCCTGAAGATAAATAAAGAGGAGACGAGGACCACCATTACAGAGTACTGTCACGAGACAGAGAGGTGTGACTGAGTGTGTTTGGTTTCAGGTAGAACCCTTTTGAGTTCCATGTAGAACCCTTTCAGTATATGGAACCGAGGTGTGACTGAGTGTGTTTGGTTTCAGGTAGAACCCTTTTGAGTTCCATGTAGAACCCTTTCAGTATATGGAACCGAGGTGTGACTGAGTGTGTTTGGTTTCAGGTAGAACCCTTTTGAGTTCCATGTAGAACCCTTTCCACAGAGGGTTCTACAGTATATGGAACCGAGGTGTGACTGAGTGTGTTTGTAGTATGTAGGTGAGATTATGTGAATGTATGTCGGCGTCTGTGTGTGTGTTTTCTCTTAAAAGGGGCTTTTTCGATGCGTGTGGTGTGTTTGTCTATGTGTGTATGTGTGCATAGCCGTGGTGTTTTTTAGGATTTCCACACATGGGGATTTTTTTGTTGCATGGTCTGGAAAAAATGTCCCTTTTATAAATGCATTTCATGCAATTCTATGTCATTTGCATAATACAAGACTGAATATTGTTTAATACCACACATGGCCAAATGCAGGCAATTTTTGAACTTTATTTATGTATTTTTTTCATCTTTATAATCATTTGTTATTATTATTATTATTATTATTATTATTATTATTATTATTATTATTGTATATCATTGTTATTATTGTAGGCCTATTTATTAATCCAAACCAGTACATGTTTTGTTTCATTCTGTTGAGACATTTTCATTGGCTAAATTAAGTTCGATCTGTCTTTGTAGTTGTGTGCTCCGTATTTAGTTTAAAGATACGTTATAAGTCTGTTGTAAAATAAATATCATTTACTTATAATTTATCAGCCTACTGCTGTCATTTGTTGGGTACAGTAGGCACCAGCCTGTCTTGGCATTTGCTGTAATATCGCCTTTTCAAAACTGGACGACCGGTACATTTTTAAAATGCCCAATGAATTAAAATCTTCCCAGTCACTTGTCCGGCGCCAAACCATGATACACAGTATAGTATAGGTATTGGGACAGTGACACAGTTTTTGTTGTTTTGGCTCTGTACTCCAACACTTTGAATTTGAAATGATACAATGACTACGAGGTTAAAGAGCAGACTGTCAGTTACAGACGCACAATATATCATACCCCTAACACATGCTAACCTCTCACCATTACAAATATCATACCCCTAACACATGCTAACCTCTCACCATTACAAATATCATACCCCCAACACATGCTAACCTCTCACCATTACAAATATCATACCCCTAACACATGCTAACCTCTCACCATTACAAATATCATACCCCCAACACATGCTAACCTCTCACCATTACAAATATCATGCCCCCAACACATGCTAACCTCTCACCATTACAAATATCATACCCCCAACACATGCTAACCTCTCACCATTACAAATATCATACCCCTAACACATGCTAACCTCTCACCATTACAAATATCATACCCCCAACACATGCTAACCTCTCACCATTACAAATATCATACCCCTAACACATGCTAACCTCTCACCATTACAAATATCATACCCCGAACACATGCTAACCTCTCACCATTACAAATATCATACCCCCAACACATGCTAACCTCTCACCATTACAATAACAGGGGAGGTTAGCATTTTTTTTGTGCGTCTGTAACTTTCTCACTCATCAGTATTCACAATTCATTCAGGATTATCCGTAACCATGGTAGCATCCACATTAATGTAGAAGTGTTCAGAAACGTATTATATTCTTATTTATACTAAAAGTGACCCAAAATTACACAACACATTACTTACCATTCATTTCTATTGGGCACAAAATAATCTGAAACACAACCAAAACAAACAGCAAATGCATCCAACAACTTTGTAGAGTCACAAGCTTGATGTAATCATTGGATGCTAGGAATATGGGACCAAATACTAAACTTTTGACTACTTTAATACACATATGAATTTGTGAATTTGTCCCAATACTTTTGGTCCCCTAAAATGGGGTGACTATGTACAAAAAGTGCTGTAATTTCTAAACGGTTTACCCGATATGGATGAAAATGCCCTCAAATGAAAGCTGACATCGTATCATTTCAAATCCACTTCAAATATCATTTCAAATCTAGAGTACAGAGACAAAACAACAAAACATTTGTCACTGTCCCAATACTTTTGGAGCTCTCTGTATAGTATAGGCTACAGGAGGCTCCTAAATAAACTTTCCAGTGACACTGACTCACCCAATGATGAAGATGAAGCATAGGTTACTCACCGGTGATGACCGATACGCTGGTGCCAATATCACAAGATAAGCTACTTTGAAAAACAGTGCTGTTCGCTCAGAGTGGCTCAAAAGTATTTGAGAATTCTTTTTTTTTAACCTTCTAATCTACAGACAGATTACACTTCTCTTTTCAGCAGTAGGCATTTGTGTTCCAAATGGTAGCCTATATATTTTTCTCGCGATTGTATTTTTAAATTTGCGACAGGCAAACTGACAGCCGCAACCAACCATAGACATATAATCCATAGATGGCAGTTCCCATTCAAGTCAAGACCTGCAGCCATTGCTCGTGTACTCATGAAGTTTAACAGCCAAATTGCCACAGTTCGAGGTTCCAAGATCCTTCTATGGATTATTTCTATGGCCACAATGCAACAAGCTGTTCTATATTTGGCGCGAACGCTGTCCAAATTGCAGCCTTCGGGACTGTAAATGCATGTGATAAAACTTAATCCACAGCTATTCTTTAGAAGCTATCGATCATCTGTAAGTAAATGATGCTCCCTGGTGTAGTATTGTGAATAATTGTATTTATGTCTGTTCAGACAGGAGTAATATTTTAACACCATCAGGATATTTTCAGTCCTGTTTGTTTGTTGTATGTCCTTCATACACACCTGTGCTATGAATTGTATGATCTTGACAAAGATGTTGAGTGGCATGTCTCTGGGTACGACACTACGACTGCCCTTAGGGAACAGAGTGGTGGTGATGGACGTCAAACGACTAGAGGAGAGAGAGCGAGAGAGCGAGAGAGAGAGAGAGAGAGAGAGAGAGAGAGAGACAGAGAGAGAGAGCGAGAGAGAGAGAGAGAGAGAGAGAGAGAGAGAGAGAGAGAGAGAGAGAGAGAGAGAGAGAGAGAGAGAGAGAGAGAGAGAGAGAGAGAGAGAGAGAAGAGAGAGAGAGAGAGAGAGAGAGAGAGACAGAGAGAGAGAGAGAGAGAGAGAGAGAGAGAGAGAGAAGAGAGAGACAGAGAGAGACAGAGAGAGAGAGAGAGACCATTTTAAATACAATCCATATTTATTTTCCCATTTGTACTTTAACTATTTGCACATTGTTACAACACTGTATATATACATAATATGACATTTGAAATGTATTTATTCTTTTGAAACTTCTGAGTGTAATGTTTACTGTTAATATTTATTGTTTATTTCACTTTTGTTTACTATCTACTTCACTTGCTTTGGCAATGTTAACACACGTTTCCCATGCCAATAAAGCCCTTAAATTGAATTGAATTGAAATTGAATTGAGAGAGAGAGAGAGGGATATATATAGAGAGAGACGGATTAAAATGTCACACATCAGAAGAAATACATGACATCCTCTTTGTATAATACTGAAGGAGAGCATACACATGTACAGGCCTCAGAACAGCGATTGAAAATGTCAGATACATGAAATGGCTCCTGTTAAGAATATGGCAACTTGCGATTGCATACGTGCATGGTGGACGGTGTGTGTGAAGCCTACAGTACCTCTGTGTTCCAGTGTTGCTCTCACACTTGATCCTGATCATGTAGACCCAGAGCAAACGATAGAGAGCCTCTAGAGCCACGCGAGCCAT
>CM062499.1:43793150-43800650 GCA_031479575.1 Coregonus ussuriensis
TACAGTAATATAGTGGCATAGACTGAACAGGACAGTAATAGACTGACCAGTACAGCAATAGAGTGGTATAGACTGACCAGTACAGTAATAGACTGACCAGTACAGCAATAGAGTGGTATAGACTGACCAGTACAGCAATAGACTGACCAGTACAGTAATATAGTAGTATAGACTGACCAGTACAGCATTAGAGTGGTATAGACTGACCAGTACAGTAATAGACTGACCAGTACAGTAATATAGTGGTATAGACTGACCAGTACAGTAATAGACTGACCAGCACAGTAATATAGTGGTATAGACTGACCAGTACAGTAATAGAGTGGTATAGACTGACCAGTACAGTAATAGACTGACCAGTACAGCAATATAGTGGTATAGACTGACCAGTACAGTAATAGACTGACCAGTACAGTAATTTAGTAGTATAGACTGACCAGTACAGCAATATAGTGGTATAGACTGACCAGTACAGTAATAGACTGACCGGTACAGTAATATAGTGGTATAGACTGACCAGTAATGTAAAAGACTGACCAGTACAGTAATATAGTGGTATAGACTGACCAGTACAGTAATAGACTGACCAGTACAGTAATAGTGGTATAGACTGACCAGTACAGTAATAGACTGACCAGTACAGTAATATAGTGGTATAGACTGACCAGTACAGTAAAAGACTGACCAGTACAGTAATATAGTGGTATAGACTGACCAGTACAGTAATAGACTGACCAGTACAGTAATAGTGGTATAGACTGACCAGTACAGTAATAGACTGACCAGTACAGTAATAGAGTGGTATAGACTGACCAGTACAGTAAAATACTGACCAGTACAGTAATATAGTGGTATAGACTGACCAGTACAGTAATATATTGGTATAGAGCTGACCAGTACAGTAATAGACTGACCAGTACAGTAATATAGTGGTATAGACTGACCAGTACAGCAATAGAGTGGTATAGACTGACCAGTACAGCAATAGACTGACCAGTACAGTAATATAGTAGTATAGACTGACCAGTACAGCAATAGAGTGGTATAGACTGACCAGTACAGTAATAGACTGACCAGTACAGTAATATAGTGGTATAGACTGACCAGTACAGTAATAGACTGACCAGCACAGTAATATAGTGGTATAGACTGACCAGTACAGTAATAGAGTGGTATAGACTGACCAGTACAGTAATAGACTGACCAGTACAGCAATATAGTGGTATAGACTGACCAGTACAGTAATAGACTGACCAGTACAGTAATTTAGTAGTATAGACTGACCAGTACAGCAATATAGTGGTATAGACTGACCAGTACAGTAATAGACTGACCAGTACAGTAATATAGTGGTATAGACTGACCAGTACAGTAATATAGTGGTATAGACTGACCAGTACAGTAATATAGTGGTATAGACTGACCAGTACAGTAATATAGTGGTATAGACTGACCAGTACAGTAATAGACTGACCAGTACAGCAATATAGTGGTATAGACTGACCAGTACAGTAATAGACTGACCAGTACAGCAATATAGTAGTATAGACTGACCAGTACAGCAATATAGTGGTATAGACTGACCAGTACAGTAATAGACTGACCAGTACAGTAATAGAGTGGTATAGACTGACCAGTACAGTAATAGACTGACCAGTACAGCAATAGACTGACCAGTACAGTAATATAGTAGTATAGACTGACCAGTACAGCAATATAGTGGTATAGACTGACCAGTACAGTAATAGACTGACCAGTACAGTAATATAGTGGTATAGACTGACCAGTGCAGTAATATAGTGGTATAGCCTGACCAGTACAGTAATAGACTGACCAGTACAGCAATATAGTGGTATAGACTGACCAGTACAGTAATAGACTGACCAGTACAGCAATATATTAGTATAGACTGACCAGTACAGCAATATAGTGGTATAGACTGACCAGTACAGTAATAGACTGACCAGTACAGTAATAGAGTGGTATAGACTGACCAGTACAGTAATAGACTGACCAGTACAGCAATAGACTGACCAGTACAGTAATATAGTAGTATAGACTGACCAGTACAGCAATATAGTGGTATAGACTGACCAGTACAGTAATAGACTGACCAGTACAGTAATATAGTGGTATAGACTGACCAGTGCAGTAATATAGTGGTATAGCCTGACCAGTACAGTAATAGACTGACCAGTACAGCAATATAGTGGTATAGACTGACCAGTGCAGTAATAGACTGACCAGTACAGGAATATAGTGGTATAGACTGACCAGTACAGTAATAGACTGACCAGTACAGTAATAGAGTGGTATAGACTGACCAGTACAGTAATAGACTGACCAGTACAGCAATAGAGTGGTATAGACTGACCAGTATAGTAATATAGTGGTATAGACTCACCAGTACAGTAATAGACTGACCAGTACAGTAATAGAGTGGTATAGACTGACCAGTACAGTAATAGACTGACCAGTACAGTAATATAGTGGTATAGACTGACCAGTACAGTAATATAGTGGTATAGACTGACCAGTACAGTAATAGACTAACCAGTACAGTAATATAGTGGTATAGACTGACCAGTACAGTAATAGACTGACCAGTACAGTAATAGACTGACCAGTACAGTAATATAGTGGTATAGACTGACCAGTACAGTAATAGAGTGGTATAGACTGACCAGTACAGTAATAGACTGACCAGTACAGTAATATAGTGGTATAGACTGACCAGTACAGTAATAGACTAACCAGTACAGTAATAGAGTGGTATAGACTGACCAGTACAGTAATATAGTGGTATAGACTGACCAGTACAGTAATATAGTGGTATAGACTGACCAGGACAGTAATAGACTGACCAGTAGAGTAATAGAGTGGTATAGACTGACCAGTACAGTAATAGACTGACCAGTACAGTAATATAGTGGTATAGACTGACCAGTACAGTAATAGACTAACCAGTACAGTTATAGAGTGGTATAGACTGACCAGTACAGTAATATAGTGGTATAGACTGACCAGTACAGTAATATAGTGGTATAGACTGACCAGGACAGTAATAGACTGACCAGTACAGTAATAGAGTGGTATAGACTGACCAGTACAGTAATAGACTGACCAGTACAGTAATATAGTGGTATAGACTGACCAGTACAGTAAAAGACTGACCAGTACAGTAATATAGTGGTATAGACTGACCAGTACAGCAATAGAGTGGTATAGACTGACCAGTACAGTAATAGACTGACCAGTACAGTAATAGAGTGGTATAGACTGACCAGTACAGTAATAGACTGACCAGTACAGTAATATAGTGGTATAGACTGACCAGAACAGTAATATAGTGGTATAGACTAACCAGTACAGTAATATAGTGGTATAGACTAACCAGTACAGTGATATAGTGGTATAGACTAACCAGTACAGTAATAGACTGACCAGAACAGTAATATAGTGGTATAGACTGACCAGTACAGTAATATAGTGGTATAGACTGACCAGTACAGTAATAGACTGACCAGTACAGTAATAGACTGACCAGAGAGTGTTTCTTCCTAGAGGACAGGTCCAGCGTGGTGTCATACAGACTCTCTACAAAGTTCCTCAGACACGGAACATTCACCTCATTCTTCACCGTCTGGAAGGTCAAAGGGCAAAGGTCATAGTTCATACACAAAGCAGAGGGGTACAGTATATTACATGACAGACTAAGAGATATGAGAGGATATGAGAGGATATGAGAGGATATGAGAGGATATGAGAGGATATGAGAGGATATGAGAGGATATGAGAGGATTTGAGAGGATATGAGAGGATATGAGAGGATATCAGAGAGAAGATATGAGAGGATATGAGAGAGATATGAGAATATATGAGAGAGATATGAGAGGATTTGAGAGGCTATGAGAGGATATGAGAGGATTTGAGAGAGATATGAGAGGATATGAGAGGATTTGAGAGGATATGAGAGGATATGAGAGGATATCAGAGAGAAGATATGAGAGGATATGAGAGAGATATGAGAATATATGAGAGAGATATGATTGGATTTGAGAGAGATTTGAGAGGATATGAGAGGATATCAGAGAGATATGAGAAGATATGAGAGGATATGAGAGAGACACGTATTGCGGCTACAGAGACTAGTATCTCTACAGAGCAGAGGATTACACACAGATACAGGATAACTAGATATGAGACAGACTGGTGTAGAGACTTACTGCAGCTACAGGAACCAGTATCTCTACGAAGAGTCCAGCCAGAGAATGCTTAATGTCCTTATCCTTCACCTCCAGGAAATACTGGGCACACTCCTAGAGAGAGAGACATGTATATAATATGATTATACACACTCCTAGAGAGAGAGACATCTATATAATATGACAATACACACTCCTAGAGAGAGAGACATGTACATAATATGACTATACACACTCCTAGAGAGAGAGACATGTATATAATATGACTATACACACTCCTAGAGAGAGAGACATGTATATAATATGACTATACACACTCCTAGAGAGAGAGACATGTATATAATATGATTATACACACTCCTAGAGAGAGAGAGACATGTATATAATATGACTATACACACTCCTAGAGAGAGAGAGACATGTACATAATATGACTATACACACTCCTAGAGAGAGAGACATGTATATAATATGACTATACACACTCCTAGAGAGAGAGACATGTATATAATATGACTATACACACTCCTAGAGAGAGAGAGACGTACAGTCGTGGTCCAAAGTTTTGAGAATGACACAAGTATTGATCTTCACAAAGTTCGCGGCTTCAGTGTTATGAGATATTTTTGTCAGATGTTACTATGGTATACTGAAGTATAATTACAAGCATTCCATAAGTGTCAAATGCTTTTATTGACAATTACATTAAGTTTATGCAAAGAGTCAATATTTGCAGTGTTGACCCTTCTTTTTCAAGACCTCTGCAATCCGCCCTGGCATCCTGTCAATTAACTTCTGGGCCACATCCTGACTGATGGCAGGCCATTCTTGCATAATCAATGCTTGGAGTTTGTCAGAATTTGTTTGTTTTTGTTTGTCCACCCGCCTCTTGAGCAACCCCACACATGAATGGTCTCAGGATGCTTTACTGTTGGCATGACACAGGACTGATGGTAGCGCTCACCTTGTCTTCTCCGGACAAGCTTTTTTCCGGATGCCCCAAACAATCGGAAAGGGGATTCATCAGAGAAAATGACTTTACCCCAGTCCTCAGCAGTCCAATCCCTGTACCTTTTGCAGAATATCAGTCTGTCCCTGATGTTTTTCCTGGAGAGAAGTGGCTTCTTTGCTGCCCTTCTTGACACCAGGCCATCCTCCAAAAGTATTCGCCTCACTGTGCGTGCAGATACACTCACACCTGCCTGCTGCCATTCCTGAGCAAGCTCTGCACTGGTGGTGCCCCGATCCCGCAGCTGAATCAACTTTAGGAGACGGTCCTGGCGCTTGCTGGACTTTCTTGGGCGCCCTGAAGCCTTCTTCACAACAATTGAACATCTCTCCTTGAAGTTCTTGATGATCCGATAAATGGTTGATTTAGGTGCAATCTTACTAGCAGCAATATCCTTGCTTGTGAAGCCCTTTTTGTGCAAAGCAATGATGACGGCACGTGTTTCCTTGCAGGTAACCATGGTTAACAATGATTTCAAGCACCACCCTCTTTTTAAAGCTTCCAGTCTGTTATTCTAACTCAATCAGCATGACAGAGTGATCTCCAGCCTTGTCCTCGTCAACACTCTCACCTGTGTTAACGAGAGAATCACTGACATGATGGCAGCTGGTCCTTTTGTGGCAGGGCTGAAATGCAGTGGAAATGTTTTTTGGGGGGATTAAGTTCATTTTCATGACAAAGAGGGACTTTGCAATTAATTGCAATTCATCTGATCACTCTTCATGACATTCTGGAGTATATGCAAATTGCCATCATCAAAACTGAGGCAGCAGATTTTGTGAAAATTAGTATTTGTGTCATTCTCCAAACGTTTGACCACGACTGTACATAATATGATTATACACACTCCTACAACACTGAGATGAACTGAGAGAGAATAGATATAGACAGGCCATTTTGGATTCGCGGCGACAGTACTTCTAGGTCTCAACAAGGCAGTAGCAATACACATCTGCCACACACACACACACACACACACACACACACACACACACACACACACACACACACACACACACACACACACACAGCTAAATAAACCAGTAACAGGTCTTTGAGAGATAACTTATCACCCACACACCTGCATGAACTGGAAGGAGGCCTCGAAGTCCTCTACAGGGTACATCTTGATCCTGAAGAACTTGACTCCCATGATGAGGCTGATGGTAGACTGGAAAACATAGTGGTTCTGTTCCTTCTGTCTCAACTCCTTCAGCTCAGAGATGAACTTCCTCCTCACAGCAGGGAACCTGGCAGCACAGACATTTGGGAGGGAAATCAATACGTCACTTATCATGCCATTCTGATACATCTTTATACATATAGCTAACAGTGTCTTTATACATCCAGTTTATAAAAGGTACAGTTATCTCCATGTCCTTTGTGTTGCTTTGTTTTCTTTGTTTGTTTGTTTGTTTGTTTGTGTATTTTGCTGTGTTGCATCTCTTAAGTGTGTGTTCCGTACAAGGCTATTGGGAGATAATGTGTGTGCCGTACCAGACTATTGGGAGATAATGTGTGTTCCGTACCAGGCTATTGGGAGATAATGTGTGTGCCGTACCAGACTATTGGGAGATAATGTGTGTGCCGTACCAGGCTATTGGGAGATAATGTGTGTGCCGTACCAGACTATTGGGAGATAATGTGTGTGCCGTACCAGACTATTGGGAGATAATGTGTGTGCCGTACCAGGCTATTGGGAGATAATGTGTGTGCCGTACCAGGCTATTGGGAGATAATGTGTGTGCCGTACCAGGCTATTGGGAGATAATGTGTGTGCCGTACCAGGCTATTGGGAGATAATGTGTGTGCCGTACCAGGCTATTGGGAGATAATGTGTGTGCCATACCAGACTATTGGGAGATAATGTGTGTGCCGTACCAGGCTATTGGGAGATAATGTGTGTGCCGTACCAGACTATTGGGAGATAATGTGTGTGCCGTACCAGACTATTGGGAGATAATGTGTGTGCCATACCAGACTATTGGGAGATAATGTGTGTGCCGTACCAGGCTATTGGGAGATAATGTGTGTTCCGTACCAGGCTATTGGGAGATAATGTGTGTGCCATACCAGACTATTGGGAGATAATGTGTGTGCCGTACCAGGCTTTTGGGAGATAATGTGTGTGCCGTACCAGACTATTGGGAGATAATGTGTGTGCCGTACCAGACTATTGGGAGATAATGTGTGTGCCGTACCAGGCTATTGGGAGATAATGTGTGTGCCGTACCAGGCTATTAGGAGATAATGTGTGTGCCGTACCAGGCTATTAGGAGATAATGT